>ONZH01008573.1:0-474911 GCA_900303285.1 Rhinella marina | reverse complement strand
TTTTTTCAAATGTTTTCTGGTAAGGAACTATCTTTCTGGTATTTATCATGATCTCTTCTTTTATGTGGAAGAAATGGATGCAAGCTAATACATCTCTTGGCCTCGTTTCAGGTATTGAATTTTGGTTTAGGCAGTCTGTGAGCTCTATCCACAGTTAATCTAAGATGGTCGCTTCCGGGATAATGCAAGCATTAGTTTTTGAATGTATTTCAAGAGCTACAGATCAGGGATGCCTCTAAAATTTTATGTTATTTTTTTCTCGATCTGTCTTCCAGATCCGCCATTTTATTTTTTATGGCTGTTATGTCATCGTCAAGTGAATTGTGAGCGTCCACTAGGGTATTGTGCGCACCCGCATATTCCGCCATTTTGTTTTCAATGTGATCGACTCTTTCTCCTAATTCATCTAGGTTACTAGAAAGGAATTGCATATTTTTGCAATATCTGATTTGATAGATGTATTTAGAGCAAAAAGCATATCTTTCATCAGATTTACAGTAATCGGCTCATTAGATGTTGATATATGCTCAAAAACGCTCATGGAATGTGGTGAAATTAAACTTTTTGTTCCACTTTCAATTTCTGATAAGAGTTTATCCCTTCTAGGTCTTTGCTTTGCAGGACTGTGTATAGTGGATTAATCAGAAAAAATGGCATCACCATCTTCTCCCTGAGGTATATTATGTGGCAGTGGTTTTAATGTTTGGCTGGCGCTGTATTTCTACTATTTCTAGGCGTTTTAGTAGTCGTAGATTTCTTGGATTGTGCATTAATCTGTTCTTTTCTTTACTTACAGGTTGTGAAGCTTGAAGAGGAACTGTTGCTGCCCTCTGGAGACTCGATTTCCTGCCGCCCCGTTTCTTTGCTTCCCCTTCTTTCTGCAGTGAGGAAGTCCTCCAGATGTCTTGGAGGTTCTCTACGTCTCCCCTTCATCTTGGTAAGTATGGCTGCTTGTTCTGTGTCCTGTCGCTTTTATTGCAGGTACTCTGGAGCTGATCTGAAGCTGATCTCGTCGCTGGAGCGGGGTGAGGTGAGGAGCTCCTTCAGCGCGCGGCCATCTCCGGCGGTTGCAGGCCACGCCCCATTCGATGTTAATACTTTTTTGATTGTTTTGAACTTGATGTTAAAGTCTGGAAAACAAAGGAAGCAGATAAGGAGATTGCTGGAAAATATAAAATCTGCACCCAGCACCTACACATCTACACAAAGCCCAAGGGCGACCATGGCAACTATTGAAAGAGTAGGGTGTCCCTGTCTGAGAGGGTCTCATATACTCACGTTTTAATCTGATGTCTTCCTGAAGCAGCAGAAAATGGTTCTAAAGAATCTAAACTTAAAACAAAAACAAGTGTGAGACTCTCAATGAAAAAGACCAGTCTGATGGTGACAGTGGTGATAAGTGAATAGAGTTGATAGAGAGACCTTTCAGTCCCAGGACCCATCTCATCCTCTTTCACACCATCCTTACATTGTGGTTGCATGTGTTTTTGTTTTTTTTTTAATGTTTTTTTAATTTCTTTACTATGCTTTTAAATTACTCACGTGTTTTTGCCACTGCTCCCTCCTCTTCTGCAGGCATTTTGGCATCCACCATTGTTTGGGTATGTCTAATAAAAAGATCCAGAAATATAGAATTAGACCTGTGTGATGTCCTGGGGACACTGAATGAGGCGTCACTCAAAGCTCCAAAGGTTGTGGATGAGTCTTTGGGCACCAGTCATTATAAATCCTGATTATTCGATAAACTTACTTGATGGGATCTTGAGTCAATTCCAGTTTAGCTTTAGGTGTTATACACCTATAATAGAATATAAAGCTCCAGTTAGAACCTGGGAAACTTATTTACAAAAATATAATTTTCTTAGTAGATGGGCACAAAACAAAAAAATCTGGTTATTGTTGTTGATGCCACTTTAAATTACAGCTTCATTTAGATTAATTCATACTTTGACCAACTGGAAATCTACATAGAACACGTCTCTCCGATAATACAAGGGTCCATATACTAATAAATGCTGTACAATTGGTGTCTGTCCATGGTAATTATGTTCTTATCACCAATGTAATCACCAATGCTAACATATAATGTAATGTTTCATGTAATGATCAAATTATATCTGGATTACTTACTCTTTCCTTCTTCTCGATGTTGTCTTCGTTTTCTCCTCTCCATGGTCTCATCCTTCTCACTATTAAGCCACAAATATCTTATAAATAAATATTTTCATAATGATAACCATTAGGGAGAGAGGATAATATAAAGATTGGGGTGGGAGGTTCACAAAGACACAACACAATGGAGGTAACAGGAGAAAAATTCTATGTTCTACCATATAAGTCAATTACAAAGAGCTAAATAAGAGTTGTGAGCCTAGGAGCTCCAGCAATGTCACATCAGACATGATTGTCCTCTATACTTACAAGATTGTGTACAGTCTCGGCCATACTGACACTTCTCCAAATTTTCCAGGTCTATAATATAAAATACAGCTCCTGTTCATTATCATTGACACATTTATAACGTATTCTTTTCTATTTCCCATTTTATTATTATACATTATCCCCAATGGTGTCTGTTATTTAGACATAAAGCCACCTACACCAGAGTCTACTCCTATATCAATCTACAAGGACAACTCATATCCTAACACTGAGGAATAAGGCGACTGCTGAATAAGACATATACCTTAATACATGCTTAGCCTCCGCCACCCCTCCTCTTCCATCTGTGGGAGGAAAACACAAAGAAATGTCTAATCAGATCACTGCTTGTCATATACAGTATGGGGCCGTATCTGTATGACATGTATGATGACATAGACGATTGGGCTCGATGTCATATGTCATTAATTACATTTATCAGATGTATAGATTTTTTAATTTTTATTGTTTATACTTTAGTAGATTTTGCACAATGGGGGTCATTCATCAAACTGAAATACGCCTAAATTAGGCATATTTCTGGCGCACATTGTAGCACAAAGGTCCTTTGTGCCACAATCTGCGACTTCATAACTTAAGTAGATCCACCGCCAGGTAGAGGGGTTATTAAGATCAGCGTCTAAAATGCTGGTCTTAATAAATGTGACTCAGTATATTTTGTTAATTCAATCAATTCCAGTATTAAATGGAGTTTATTATCAGATAATAAGATACATAAATGGTTCCTAGATGTTGAGGTACTTTGTCTCTTGGGAGACTGTATCTCATTTATGACAACTGTATCATAGATTAACTGTCCTTGTTGCCCATAGCAACCATTCCAAGTGCAAAATTCTATTTGGTTGCTATGGACAACAATGACTTTTTTTTTGTTAGACAGCTTTTGATAAATGAGGCACTTGTTGGGTCAAGCAGTCAATATTTTATACTCTATATTCTACACAATGTCTTACATGATCAGATCTTCCTCCTCATCATTTATCTCCACCTCCTTTTTTTCGGACTCTTCCATGATGTTTTTCTGCACCTCCATGATATTCATTTCCACCTCCTCCTTGATGTTATTCTCTGCCTCCTTCTCCTCCACCTCATCTATGTTGTTCTCTTCTGCCTCCTTCATCCCTTTCTCCATGTTGTTCTCCTCCACATTGTTCTTTATCTCTACCTCTATCTCCTCCAGCTTCTTCTCCTCCATGATGTTTCTCTCCACTTCCTTGATGTTCTTCTCCACCTCATCCACCACTTCCTCCATGTTGTTCTTCTCTATCTCCTCAATGATGTTCTTCTCCTCCACCACCTCCACCTCCTTCTCCTTTACCTCCTCCGCCTGATTCTCTATTCTGTTAAAAAATAAAGAAGACTGATGAGAATGAAGAAGATATTTTATCTGCTGTACAGATATATCACTGAACAACAATATTTATTATACATTTATTTTATATATTATATATAGTATTTATACAATTTTTGGTCTGTAGCCTATAAAGGCCTGTATACATACCCAAAACCCAGATTACCCACACAATAATACCAATACCCAACTTGCCCCTTTTTCTTAAGATGGGATCACACACAAAGACCACTCATTGGTTTCTAAATCAGAACAACACAATCTTGCAGCCTCACATAATTTCCATTGACTTTTATGGGGTGAATATCTGAATCTTTTAGGGTGCCACATATTCATCAGACAAATCATTTAGAATAAAGATATATTTACCTCGCACTAAAATATAAACTCGCCAACACCAAATCTGAAAAAGAGAGAGAAAAAGATCAAAGATTATACGTAGAACTGATAACTGAGTATTTACATATTTTATAAGATAGATTTATTAAGGGGGTTTTCCGGGATTGCACTACTGATGACCTATCTGATCAGTGGGGGTCCGACACCTGGAACCCCTGTTGATCAGCTGTTTGAGAAGGCACCGGCGCTCCTGTGACCGCCGCTGCCTACTCTCAGCTCACCAAGCACAGCGCCGTACATTGTATAGTGGTTGTGCTTGGTATCACTCTCAGCCCCATTCACTTGAACCGCTCCTAGGCCACGTGACCGATGAATGTGACATCACTGGCCTAGGAAAACCTGAGAGAAGGCCACGGCGCTCAGGGGAGCACCCTTGCCTTCTCAAACATCTGATCGGCGAGGGTCCCGATCAGATACTGATGACCTATCCTGAGTAGTAAGATCCCGGAAAACCCCATTTAAAGAACTGAAGAACCTCAGACATCCGCACGTTACATGGCGGAAACCTACAGGAAGAGGAGAAGAAATAACAAAAAATAATGGACATAACAGGAGTGAAAAACAGAGTGTACCTACCTCCAACGCCAACTACAAACCCTCAACGGAATGTCAGCTCTGCAGCTCCTTATATAACGTGCATGAGGTCATAATGTGCCTGACCGCCGTGGATTCCGTGACATCACAAGCAACAGACAAGTCTGGGCAGCCAATCAAATTCAAGATTACTAAAACCTTGTACAAGGGATCACAATGTCATTGTTTCTATACAATAAAGCACAATGGTATAATTAATAATATAACAGCACATAATAGTACATGTATTGTATGTGCCATGTTCAATACAGCATTTTCACTATATGCCCTGGCAGGGGGCTGGGGGCCACACAGGGGCGTAGCTAAAGGCTCATGGGCCCTGGTGCAAGAGTTCAGCTTGGCCCCCCCCCCCCCCCCCCCCACCTAGCTTTTCTGCGGCCAAGTAAAAAATTGAACCCCCCCTCCATGCCAAATTCTCACCCTAATCTTTTCCCTCCTAACATTATTTATATCACTACAGAACATACAGGGTAAGGCTACATTCACACGTTGTTTTTGCGGCCTCCGATCTGCATATTTTGCGGCTCAGATGCGGACCCATTCACTTCAATGAACACTGTGTGCTGTCCGCATCTGTATGTCCATTCCTATTTTTGTCTGTTTTGCAGACAAGGATAGGCATTGTTACAGTGGATCTGCAAAAAAAAACGGATGCCATACGGAACATCATCCTTTTTTTGCGGATCCGTAATTTGCAGACTGCAAAACACAACGTTCATGTGAATGTAGCCTAATACAGCCCCATACCTCTTACATTCAGTATAATACAGCGCCCCATACCTCGTACATCCAGTATAATACAGCGCCCTATACCTCTTACATCCAGTATAATACAGCGCCCCATACCTCTTACATCCAGTATAATACAGCGCCTCATGCCTCTTACATCCAGTATAATACAGCGCCCCATACCTCTTACATCCAGTATAATACAGCGCCTCATACCTCCTTACATCCAGTATAATACAGCGCCCCATACCTCTTACATCCAGTATAATACAGCGCCCCATACCTCTTACATCCAGTATAATATAGCGCCCCATACCTCTTACATCCAGTATAATATAGCGCCCCATACCTCTTACATCCAGTATAATACAGTGCCCCATACCTCTTACATCCAGTATAATACAGCGCCCTATACCTCTTACATCCAGTATAATACAGCGCCCCATACCTCTTACATCCAGTATAATACAGCGCCTCATGCCTCTTACATCCAGTATAATACAGCGCCCCATACCTCTTACATCCAGTATAATACAGCGCCTCATACCTCTTACATCCAGTATAATACAGCGCCCCATACCTCTTACATCCAGTATAATACAGCGCCCCATACCTCTTACATCCAGTATAATATAGCGCCCCATACCTCTTACATCCAGTATAATATAGCGCCCCATACCTCTTACATCCAGTATAATACAGTGCCCCATACCTCTTACATCCAGTATAATACAGCGCCCCATACCTCTTACATTCAGTATAATACAGCGCCCCATACCTCGTACATCCAGTATAATACAGCGCCCTATACCTCTTACATCCAGTATAATACAGCGCCCCATACCTCTTACATCCAGTATAGATACAGCGCCTCATGCCTCTTACATCCAGTATAATACAGCGCCCCATACCTCTTACATCCAGTATAATACAGCGCCTCATACCTCTTACATCCAGTATAATACAGCGCCCCATACCTCTTACATCCAGTATAATACAGCGCCCCATACCTCTTACATCCAGTATAATATAGCGCCCCATACCTCTTACATCCAGTATAAAACAGTGCCCCATACTCTTACATCCAGTATAATACAGCGCCCCATACCTCTTACATCCAGTATAATACAGCGCCCCATACCTCTTACATCCAGTATAATACAGCGCCCCATACCTCGTACATCCAGTATAATACAGCGCCCTATACCTCTTACATCCAGTATAATACAGCGCCCCATACCTTTACATCCAGTATAATACAGCGCCCCATACCTCTTACATCCAGTATAATACAGCGCCCCATACCTCTTACATCTAGTATAATACAGCGCCTCATACCTCTTACATCCAGTATAATACAGCGCCCCATACCTCTTACATCCAGTATAATACAGCGCCCCATACCTCTTACATCTAGTATAATACAGCGCCTCATACCTCTTACATCCAGTATAATACAGCGCCCCATACCTCATACATCCAGTATAATACGGCGCCTCATGCCTCTTACATCCAGTATAATACAGCACCCCATACCTCTTACATCCAGTATAATACAGCGCCCCATACCTCTTACATCCAGTATAATACAGCGCCTCATACCTCTTACATCCAGTAAAATACAGCGCCTCATACCTCTTACATCCAGTATAATACAGCACCTCATACCTCTTACATCCAGTATAATACAGCGCCCCATACCTCTTACATACATTATAATACAGCGCCCCATACCTCTTACATCCAGTATAATACAGCGCCCCATACCTCTTACATCCAGTATAATACAGCGCCTCATACCTCTTACATCCAGTGACGTCTCCTCGGATGTAGATCTTCTCTTTCCTCATCTTCTCCTTTCAGACCAGACGCCATTTTTTCAGCCATTTCTCATCTCTGCAGTTGACAGAAAAAAATCTTAGTTTACTACTTTTCCATAATCCTCCCGTCTTCTGGACAAATCATCCTACCACCCCCAGTACTGTGCCACTAGTACCACACAGATAGTGCCCTTATATAATAATATAATTATATAATAATTATTGGCACACAGTGTCCTAAAATAACTGCGCCCAGCAAATACTGTCCCGTAATAGTGTGAACATAACGTCCCCCAGAAATAACTGTGCTGATACTGTGCCAGGGTGCCCCCACAGTAATAGTACCTCTTACATCCAGTATAATACAGCGCCCCATACCTCTTACATCCAGTATAATACAGCGCCCCATACCTCTTACATCCAGTATAATATAGCGCCCCATACCTCTTACATCCAGTATAATACAGCGCCTCATGCCTCTTACATCCAGTATAATACAGCGCCCCATACCTCTTACATCCAGTATAATACAGCGCCTCATACCTCTTACATCCAGTATAATACAGCGCCCCATACCTCTTACATCCAGTATAATACAGCGCCCCATACCTCTTACATCCAGTATAATATAGCGCCCCATACCTCTTACATCCAGTATAATACAGCGCCCCATACCTCTTACATCCAGTATAATATAGCGCCCCATACCTCTTACATCCAGTATAATACAGTGCCCCATACCTCTTACATCCAGTATAATACAGCGCCCCATACCTCTTACATTCAGTATAATACAGCGCCCCATACCTCGTACATCCAGTATAATACAGCGCCCTATACCTCTTACATCCAGTATAATACAGCGCCCCATACTCTTACATCCAGTATAATACAGCGCCTCATGCCTCTTACATCCAGTATAATACAGCGCCCCATACCTCTTACATCCAGTATAATACAGCGCCTCATACCTCTTACATCCAGTATAATACAGCGCCCCATACCTCTTACATCCAGTATAATACAGCGCCCCATACCTCTTACATCCAGTATAATATAGCGCCCCATACCTCTTACATCCAGTATAATACAGTGCCCCATACCTCTTACATCCAGTATAATACAGCGCCCCATACCTCTTACATCCAGTATAATACAGCGCCCCATACCTCTTACATCCAGTATAATACAGCGCCCCATACCTCGTACATCCAGTATAATACAGCGCCCTATACCTCTTACATCCAGTATAATACAGCGCCCCATACCTCTTACATCCAGTATAATACAGCGCCCCATACCTCTTACATCCAGTATAATACAGCGCCCCATACCTCTTACATCTAGTATAATACAGCGCCTCATACCTCTTACATCCAGTATAATACAGCGCCCCATACCTCTTACATCCAGTATAATACAGCGCCCCATACCTCTTACATCCAGTATAATACAGCGCCTCATACCTCTTACATCCAGTATAATACAGCGCCCCATACCTCATACATCCAGTATAATACAAGCGCCTCATGCCTCTTACATCCAGTATAATACAGCACCCCCATACCTCTTACATCCAGTATAATACAGCGCCCCATACCTCTTACATCCAGTATAATACAGCGCCTCATACCTCTTACATCCAGTATAATACAGCGCCTCATACCTCTTACATCCAGTATAATACAGCACCTCATACCTCTTACATCCAGTATAATACAGCGCCCCATACCTCTTACATACATTATAATACAGCGCCCCATACCTCTTACATCCAGTATAATACAGCGCCCCATACCTCTTACATCCAGTATAATACAGCGCCTCATACCTCTTACATCCAGTGACGTCTCCTCGGATGTAGATCTTCTCTTTCCTCATCTTCTCCTTTCAGACCAGACGCCATTTTTCAGCCATTTCTCATCTCTGCAGTTTGACAGAAAAAAATCTTAGTTTACTACTTTTCCATAATCCTCCCGTCTTCTGGACAAATCATCCTACCACCCCCAGTACTGTGCCACTAGTACCACACAGATAGTGCCCTTTAATAATTATTGGCACACAGTGTCCTAAAATAACTGCGCCCAGCAAATACTGTCCCGTAATAGTGTGAACATAACGTCCCCCAGAAATAACTGTGCTGATACTGTGCCAGGGTGCCCCCACAGTAATAGTGTGAACATAACGTGCCCCAGAAATAACTGCGCCCCCAGTGCCCCCATGTGCCAGTAAAAATGCCCCCAGTGCTCCCGTGCCATTAAGAAATGCCCCCAAGTGCCAGTAACAAATGCCCCCAGTGCCAGTTAAAATGCCCCCAGTGCTCCCGTGCCATTAAGAAATGCCCCCAGTGCCCCCATGTGCCAGTAACAAATGACCCCAGTGCCCTCATGTGCCAGTAAAAATGCCCCCAGTGCCCCCTTTTGCCGATAAAAATGCCCCCAGTGCCCCCATGTGCCAGTAAAAATTTCCCCAGTGCCTGTAATAATGCCCCCAGTGCCAATAAAAATTCCCCAGTGCCCCCTTTTGCCGGTAAAAATGCCCCAGTGCCCCCATGTGCCAGTAAAAATGGCCCCAGTGCCCCCATGTGCCAGTAAAATTTCCCCAGTGCCTATAATAATGCCCCCAGTGCCAGTAAAAATGATCCAGTGCCCCCTTTTGCCAGTAAAAATGCCCCCATGTGCCAGTAAAAATGCACCCCATGTGCCCCCAATAGAGCTCCGGTCCAAGACTACAACAATAAAAAAAAATAAACACTTATACTTACCTCCATGGAGCTGGCAGCGATGCGATGCAGACCTCTTCCGGCCTGTGTCCCGCGCTGTACGGCTCAAACGGCGCGATGACGTCATCGCGCCGCCTGAGCCGGCCTCTGATAGGCTGCAGGCCTAGTGCCTGCAGCCTATCAGAGGAACGGGCAGGGGAGACGCCTCTCCCTCCTCTGCCCGCAGTACAGGCATCTGTATCGCCGTCCTGAGGGGCCCCCCCTGGCTTAGGGGCCCGGTCGCAACTGCGACCGCTGCGACCCCTATAGCTACGCCACTGCCTGAATCGCAGATAAGATGGTTCCAGTAAACCCCATTTGTCTCAACACTGAAAAAGTATAGGACCAGTTAAGCCGGTCAAAGGCTTTCTCCGCGTCTAATGTGACGAAAATCGCTGGAAGCCTCCTACTTTCTACATAGTCTAATAAATGGTTTGCCCTCTTAGTGTTGTCATGAAGATGGCGTCCTTTAACCCGTTTGGTCTGGAGAGAACAATGTGGGAAGTATAGAAGCTAATCTGTTCGCTAATGCTTTGGCGTATATCTTTACATCTGTGTTAAGGAGAGATATGGGCCTGAAATTTTGAGGTTTGTCCATTGTTTTACCGAGTTTGGGCAATGTAACTATCGTTGCTTCTAACATTTCTTTGGGAAACGTGCCAGTCTGTACAGCCCGATCAAAAGTCGGGGTGAGGAAGTGGATCAGGGTGTCAGTGAAGGATTTATAATACATGTTTGAAAGACCGTCCGGACCAGGTGATTTGTGAAGTGGGAGAGAGTTTACAATTCTCCGAATCTCTTCCAATCCGAAAGGTTTATCCAAGAGGGACTTTTGTTCTGGGGTGAGGCAAGGGAGAGATAAGGATGATAAATAAGAGTCGATATCAGCTTGAGAGGGTGTGGCAGTGGTACTGTCCTGAGCTAAATTATACAGCGAGGAATAAAAACGCCTGAATTCTTGGGCTATAGTTTTTGGGGGGTTTATTTTAGCTTCAGTGGATTGGTTCAGGAGGAAAGGAATTTTAGATTTAGCAGCTCTCGCTTTCACTCTTTGGGCTAATAGTTTGCTAGCTTTGTTATCTTGGGAGTAATATAGGGCTTTGGTTTTTTTTCAGGTTTTTCTCATATTTGTGTAGCAAACATTCCTTCAATTGGAGTCTTAGTGTCCGGAGGGAATCAGTGTGAGCAGGGGAAGGCGAGGTCTTATTCAGGGATTCTAGGGTTTTTAGTTTAGTAAACACCTCAGTAAACTTGCGTTCCCTTTCTTTTTTTGCTTTATGGCCAATTTTTATGAAGATGCCTCAAATAAATGCCTTGTGGGCATTCCAAATGATAAAGGGGGCTTAAACTGAACCTGCGTTGGTAAGAAAATATCCCTCCAATGCGGCTTTCAGTTCAGCTTTATTTCTGGTGTCTGTCATCAAATACGTATTGTTGCGCCAAAGGAAGTTGCGTTGTTTGGAACAGGTGTCAGATATGTCCAGAGATATTGCTGCGTGATCTGACCATGTTATATCTTTAATGTGTGACGAACTAGCGAGATCTAATGCTGCTTTGTTTAGGAGGAAGAAATCTATACGTGAGTAAGAGTTGTGAACAGGTGAAAAGAACGTAAAGTCCTTTTCCATGTCGTGGTGGAGGCGCCATACATCATATAAGTTTTCTTGAGACATCAGCCTTTCCAATGTAGGAGATTTTAATCTAGATTTAGAGGTGGAGTCTAAATCAGGATTGTGCATGGCATTAAAATCTCCTCCCCAAATGACTATACCTTTTTGCATTGAGTTTACTTTCTTGCGAAGGTGTGTGATAAATGAGGCAGGGCAGTCTTTTGGTGCATATACTACTACTAGTGTGTATGTGTTATTGTTGAAGGTGCCAACTTGGATGATGAATCTTTCCTTTGGGGTCAATGGTGGATGCAATAGGTGTAAAAGCCACACTTTTTTAATGGCCAGTAACACTCCCCTTTTCTTCTTAGTGTGGTGGGACTGGGAATGTTTAATTCTAAAAGCATCGGAACAGAGAAGATGGGTTTCTTGTGCAAATAAAATATCACAGTTGAGTTTTTTTGCCTCTCTCCATAATAAGGAGCGCTTAAATGGGCTGTTCAGCTCTTTCACATTAATAGAAGCTAAGGTGATAGCCATGGTTAAAATGAGACTGTGCTGTATCTGGAAGCCCTAATCTTTGAGCAATCAATATGACCTGGTATTGGAGCCATTTCCGTTGGCCTAGAAACCTTGCACTTACGGTAAAGCACTTAAGAACATGTATAAGAGTAGACAACATCTTAAGCGAGACATAATTCAAAGAGCGGTGAAGAAAAAGAAAATAAGATAAGAGGTAGGGGAGAAAAATGGGAAAACAAAACCTGAACATAACGAAAGCAAAACAGTAATCAGCGTCACGGCTGAACACAGTGGGTGGGATAGTCACTCACGGTTAAAACCGAGGAACTGGATCAGTAAAGAAAGCAATTCGAAAAGATCTGCAGTCTGGGCAGACCCAGCCAGTCGGGTATCAAGCAGTTCATCTCTTGTTCTTTCTTTTGGAGTTGACGAGTTGCCATTCTGAATTCACTTTCCCTGGAGGGCCTTGCGAGTCTCCCTGTGGGCAAGGGGAAATGTTCCAAGAGGCGAGTAATTGTGTTCCTTCTTCGATTGATGAAATAGATTGCAGCACCCCATTCTTGTGTAGTAGAATCTTCGTCGGGAATCCCCATCTATACGGGATGTTATGATCCCTCAGGGCGGCCGTTATAGGGTTTAGAAGCCGTCTTTGTTGCAAGGTGGCTGTGGATAAATCAGCAAATAGCTTTATTCCAGAGAATGGAGCAGGTAGCTCAGGTTGTTTTCTCGCAGCGGCCATCAGGGCTTCTTTTGCGTGAAAGAAATGGACACGGGCTAGTACATCTCTAGGGGCCGTGTCTGGCAGGTGTTGTGGACTGGCCACTCGATGAATTCTGTCGATGACTAGGTCTTCTTTTGAGATGTTTGGGAGGAGGTGTTTCATCAGGTCTTGTGCAAAAGAACAGAGGTTTTGGGGCAGTACATCTTCTCCAATGCCGCGGAATTTTATGTTATTCCGCCTGGCCCTGTCTTCTAGGTCGATGATTTTAGCTTTAAGGCTGTCTACCTCGTCTGAGAGGGTATTATGAGAGTCCACCAGCTGGTTGAAAGTAGTGGCGAATTCGCCCATCTTATCTTCCATATGTGATACTCTTCCCCCCAGTTGAGTAATGGAGGTCTGTATTGGTTGAATCTTTATGCTCCTGTCGGGTAAAGAAAAAGTCCAGTTTACCCTGTTTCTTTGCCGACCGCTTGCCCCTCGTCATCATCAGGATGGTCAGAGGGCTTCGTGGAAGCTTTTCAGGGTGAGTACAAGCTGCACCTCAAGGGGTAAGCTGTGAAAGTCGCTGCCAGGTTGCCGAAGCTCTGCAGTTAAGCGGCCATCTTCCTTGTTTGGCAAACCACGCCCCAGAGCAGTGATGTTTTGGGGCTGTCGCTGGGGGACACGGACTTTCAACTCCCTCCAAAGGTTTTCTATGGGGTTGAGATCTGGAGACTGGCTAGGCCACTCCAGGACCTTGAAATGCTTCTTACGAAGCCACTCCTTCGTTGCCCTGGTGGTGTGCTTGGGAACATTGTCATGCTGAAAGACCCAGCCACGTTTCATCTTCAATGTCCTTGCTGATGGAAGGAGGTTTGCACTCAAAATCTCACGATACATGGCCCCATTCATTCTTTCATGTACACGGATCAGTCGTCCTGGTCCCTTTGCAGAGAAACAGCCCCAAAGCATGATGTTGCCACCCCCATGCTTCACAGTAGGTATGGTGTTCTTTGGATGCAACTCAGCATTCGCTCTCCTCCAAACACTACGAGTTGTGTTTCTACCAAACAGTTCTACTTTGGTTTCATCTGACCGTATGATATTCTCCCAGAACTCTTCTGGAACATCCAAATGCTCTCTAGCAAACTTCACACGGACACATGGCTTAAGCAGGGGGACACGTCTGGCACTGCAGGATCTGAGTCCCTGTTGGTGTAGTTACTGACGGACGCCTTTGTTATGTTGGTCCCAGATTTCTGCAGGTCATTCACTAGGTCCCCCCGTGTGGTTCTGGGATTTTTGCTCACAGTTCTTGTGATCATTTTGACCCCATGGGGTGAGAACTTGCGTGGAGCCCCTGATCCAGGGAGATTATCAGTGGTCTTGTATGTCTTCCATTTTCTAATTATTGCTCCCACAGTTGATTTCTTCACACCAAGCTGCTTGCCTATTGCAGATTCAGTCTTCCCAGCCTGGTGCAGGTCTACAATTTTGTTTCTGGTGTCCTTCGACAGAGGAGCCTCTTAAAGAAGAAGTTACAGGTCTCTGAGAGCCAGAAATCTTGCTTGTTTGTAGGTGACCAAATACTTATTTTCCACCATAATTTGCAAATACATTCTTTAAAAATCAGACAATGTGATTTTCTGGATTTGTTTTCTCATTTTGTCTCTCATAGTTGAGGTCTACCTATGATGTCAATTACAGGCCTCTCTCATCTTTTGTGGGAGAACTTGCACAATTGGTGGCTGACTAAATACTTTTTTTTCTCCACTGTAAGTCCTGATTGGTTCTATCCCCTTTAATTATTACATCACCTTCTATATTCCATGTAATGTAGTGAGTTAAGGCTGTGTTAGACAGCCCAATTCTGCTAGAGATTGTCGAGAGGGAATCGTTCCTTCCCGGATATTGCCTGCTCGCTAGTGGAGGAGGCCGCTGCTATTACTTGCAACAATCTCCTCCTCAGTGTAGTGAGGAGTGATCGTTATGCCATCAATCTTCGCTATACTGAATCACTGATTGCTGGCAGCAGACCGTGATTAGACACCATGATCTGCCGCCTGCAAACAATAATTTTTAAACCTGTCAAAAGATATGAATTGCCCGATAAATGAGCGTTTGCTCGTTCATCGGGTAATCAGTGGCAGCATTACACTGCTAGATGACTGCTAATGAACATTACTACCAATGCTCGTACTGACTGCTCGAATAAACCTTCTGCACAAGGACAAATAAGGAACTCCATCGAGAACATCATCCAGGTAGGATGTTGTAAGGTCTTTCTCTCTCTTGTATCACCATGGAGTGGCGGTCATGTGCTACAACATGTCGACAGGAGTTTGCCCTATATTATATTGTGTAAGCCAGTGATTGAATATTAGTTATTCTGTATGTGATTTGTCTGTTTTACCTTATAGTTAATCAAACTAAGTAAATATTTTTATCACTTAGCCTGTTTAAGCTTATTTATTCTCAAATCATTGAATCAAGTTAAACTTAAAGAAGAACTCCCGACAAAAATTTTATTCCATGTCCTGCTAGAAATGTACATGATATAATCTGTAGTGAATGTCATTTTCTTACCAGTGTCTGAATTTTTGACTTCTATCATCCTGAAGTTTCTTATCTGTGTCATGTGACCAGCAATTAGACCCACCAACTCACACATAGACTTATGTGTGGACAGGAAGTCTAATTCTCTATGTATGTCTATGAGACTGAAAGTGAGGCTCCCATAGGAATGAATAGAGCAGTTACTGGCTTTCTGTCCTGGGTCAGTTGGAGGTCAGGGAGTTGGTCACATGACCCAGCTACAATAAGAAGAGAGGTTTTTACTCACAGAAACAGTCACTGATAAGAAAATGACAATAACTACAGATTACATCATGCACCTTTCTAACAGGTCAGAGAATAAAATTTTTTACGGGAGTTCTTCTTTAACTAGGGCTTGAAATGCACTTGAAATAAAGAAAGAAAACAAACTCACATATTTCCTAGTGCTCTGTTCCGTCATTGAGAATGTGGGCTCTGCTGCATGGGCTATCGGGCCACTATCTCTAGGAGTAGTCTCCATTCTGAGGCTGCTGAACTAAGCAGGACAAAAAGCACCATGGGCACAGAAAGTAGTGTGGTCAGAAGGCGAGCTGTGATCAGGACAGGCAGAATTTGTGCAGTACAGTGGAACAGGCACTGCCCCCTCTGCTTCCAGTCCCCAGTGGAGGGTAAATGTGACATCCCATCCGTGGTCACATGCACTGCTGCAGCCAGTCACTGGTCTCAGAAGTGATGTGTCCTCAAGTGGCATGTTACCGTACCACAGAGGCTCAGTGGTCAGTTTGTCAGGTGGGCCCAAGGAACTTCAGTCCGACTCTGACTAGAACTTTTCCTCTAGACTAGACATGAGTAAATTCCACATTTGCGTCCACATCTCACCGATTAACCTCAATGATTTATAAAGCGGAAAACGCTTCAGTCAATGAGGCAGAAAGTTATTCATTAGGAAGACAAAGTTATAGTAAGTGACTGATTACAAGGATAATCCAGTGTAATTATATACCAGTCAATCCCATGAATTCACTACTTCTCACCTATAAAAAAAACTCTGCCTGCCTTGACCACGACTTGCCTTCTGACCACGCTTCTTTCTGTGCTTTTGGTGCCTTTTGACCCCCCGAGATGAGCAGCCTCTGAGCATGTAGTGTAACTGCACTGATTTGATGGCCTGTGGGGCGTGGGGGGTGCAACCTTACTGTCGTGAACTTGGAGCATCTAAGGATACAGTCATGCGGTCAGGTTTCCTGATGCAGTTTTGGAAGTCAAAATCAAGAATGGAACCATAGAAGAAGAGAAGTTACAGTGCCTTGTGAAAGTATTCGCCCCCCTGGAACTTTTCAACCTTTTGCCACATTTCAGGCTTCAAACAAAAAGATATAACATTTTACATTTTTGGTGAAGAATCAACAACAAGTGGGTCACAACTGTGAAGTGGAACAAAATTTACTGGATCATTTAAACTTTTTTTGTAATAATAAAACTGAAAAGTTGGGCGTGCAAAATTATTCGGCCCATTTACTTTTAGTCCAGAAAACTCACTCCAGAAGTTCATTGAGAATCTCTGAATGATCCAATGTTGTCCTAAATGACTGATGAAGATAAATAGAATCCACCTGTGTGTAATCAAGTCTCCGTATAAATGCACCTGCTCTGTGATAGTCTCAGGGTTCTGCATCATGAAGACCAAGGAACACACCAGGCAGGTCCGTGATACTGTTGTGGAGAGGTTTAAAGCCGGATTTGGATACCAAAAGATTTCCCAAGCTTTAAACATCCCAAGGAGCACTGTGCAAGCGATCATATTGAAATGGAAGGAGTATCAGACCACTGCAAATCTACCAAGACCCGGCAGTCCCTCTAAACTTTCGTCTCAAACAAGGAGAAGACTGATCAGAGATGCAGCCAAGAGGCCCATGATCACTCTGGATGAACTGCAGAGATCTACAGCTGAGGTGGGAGAGTCTGTCCATAGGACAACAATCAGTCGAACACTTCACAAATCTGGCCTTTATGGAAGAGTGGCAAGAAGAAAGCCATTTCTCAAAGATATCCATGAAAAGCCTAGCTTACAGTTTTCCACAAGCCTCCTGGGAGACACCAAATATGTGGAAG
Organism: Rhinella marina; assembly: GCA_900303285.1. NCBI lineage: Eukaryota > Metazoa > Chordata > Amphibia > Anura > Bufonidae > Rhinella > Rhinella marina. The sequence continues at coordinate 457,315 of ONZH01008573.1, read as the reverse complement.
AAGGTGCTCTGGTCAGATGAAACCAAAATCCAACTTTTTGGAAACAATGCAAAATGATATGTTTGGCGTAAAAGCAACACAGCTCATCCCCCTGAACACACCATCCCCACTGTCAGACATGGTGGTGGCAGCATCATGGTTTGGGCCTGCTTTTCATCAGCAGGGACAGGGAAAGATGGTTAAAATTGATGGGAAGATGAATGGAGCCAAATACAGGACCATTCTGGATGAAAACCTGTTGGAGTCTGCAAAAGACCTGAGACTAGGACGGAGATTTATCTTCCAACAAGACAATGATCCCAAACATAAAGCAAAATCTACAATGGAATGGTTAAAAAATAAAGGTATCCAGGTCTTAGAATGGCCAAGTCAAAGTCCAGACCTGAATCCAATTGAGAATATGTGGAAAGAGCTGAAAACTGCTGTTCACAAACGCTCTCCATCCAACCTCAAAGAGCTCCGGCTGTTTTACAAGGAAGAATGGGCAAGAATATCAGTCTCTAGATGTGCAAAACCGATAGAGACATACCCCAAGAGACCGCAGCTGTAATCGCAGCAAAAAGTGGTGCAACAAAGTATTAATGCAAGGGGGCCAAATAATTTTGCACGCCCAACTTTTCAGTTTTATTATTACAAAAAAGTTTAAATGATCCAATAAATTTCATTCCACTTCACAATTGTGACCCACTTGTTGTTGATTCTTCACCAGAAATTTAAAATGTTATATCTTTTTGTTTGAAGCCTGAAATGTGGCAAAAGGTTGAAAAGTTCCAGGGGGCCGAATACTTTCGCAAGGCTCTGTATAAAGGACAGATACAACTTCTCCTCTTTTTTGAATTCACTCCTGGTTTTGGTTTCCAAAACTACACCAGGAAACCTGACCATGTGACCGTACCCTTAGATGCTCCAAGTTCACCACAGTAAGTTTGCCCCCATCCCCCCAAAGCCATCAAATCACTTCACAGTCAGCTTGTATGTCATTTACACTACATGCTCAGAGGCTGTCATCTCGGGGGGTCAAAAGGCACCAAGAGCACAGACAGAAGCGTGGTCAGAAGGCGAGCCGCTGTCAAGGCAGGCAGGGTTTATGTGGCCGTACCCTAACAGTCAAGAACGGCTCTCTTGTCTTTGTATTATTTAGTTTATTCTGCAACCAACAAGCACCTGCCCCCCCCCCCCCCCCCGCTCTTGTCAGTGCTTACCTCTTTTTGTGACAATGAGTTTCAGTTTTCATCTCAGACAGCAAAAAGGCTAGGTGCACACCTGATTGTTCCTCAAGTCTTTCTGGTAATTACATCAGTGTCCTTCCCTTTCCCCAGCTTTGACATCAGAGCTCTTCTCCCCAAAATTCACAGAAGTGTCTCCCGGACACTAATTTTTATTTTTACCCATTTGCAGTTTGTACAGGGTTTTTTCAAAAGTTTAGAAAACCCTTTCAGTCCAGTGAGAACAGGGTACAACTTACCAGGGTACCTTATAGAATATGACCCTTGTGGTTCACCCCGGGGCATGATACGAGTCACATTCAGAACATTTTTGATATTTGTGTTGTGTGGGCTCAGAAGGGTTTGTCTTACTTTATCAAATAGCATTTATCATGTACAGGAAGTTAATACAAGACACTAACTAATGTATTGTGATTGTCCATATTGCTTCCTTTGCTGGCTGGATTCATTTTGTCATCACATTATACACTTCTCGTATCCAGGAGTTTCGGCCACCCTGCAATTTAGCAGTGGTGGTCGTGCTTGCACGCTATAGAAAAAGCCTTTCTAAACGCATGAGCAGCAGCTTCTGTCCTGCCCACCTCATATCTGCACTGCAGCGGTGGCTGGGTCAGGAGCTGCTGTACATGCATGCCAGTGTGAGCTCACGCGGTCCCAGCCACCAGAGAGGCTGGCACTTTTTCCTATAATGTGCAAGCACGACCACCGCTGCTGAATTGCAGGGTGGTCATAACCATGGATATGAGCAGTGTATAATGTGATGGAATAATGAATCAAGCCAGCAAAGGAAGCAATATGGACAATCACAATACATTAGTAAGTGCCTTGTATTAACTTTGTCTAAATGAATACCGTTTGCTGAAGTGAGACAACCCCATTAAGGCTTATAAGACTCCAAATATTTGCTGTAGATTCTGTACATACTAAAACCAGTGACTGGAGAAAACGTAGGGAGAAATCTGGTGTGTATAGGCACACAGATGTAGCAGATATTAATTTGTCATGGAACTATAACTACAGAATTATAATATCTTGCAGAGCTAACACATGTACATGCTCTGGTTTCTTAATGACATTATTTTATCTGCCTGGAGTGCCTCAAATGCTGCATACTTCTTGCCCCATATGTTTTCCATGTTAGCACTTTCCTTCCCCTGTTCTCAGCATCACTGCATCTTGGCAGGATGTTTACAAGCAGAACTTCCTGTTTTTATCAGCTTCCTGTTTCTAACCAATCCCAGCATGCTTTGCTCTGTCAGGTGTTTCAGGGTTTGTTCCACCTGCCACACTGTTCCCTCTGCAGTAGCCTTTCCAGGATAGCTATAAGGAGAAAGCCTGTGAAACATGACAGAAGCAAAGCTTCTTCTCTGGAGTCTTCTTCTCTGCCGGAGTCCAGATGAGATATATAGAGAGAGCAGAGATGCCATGCTATGGCACATGAGGCCTGAACATCACCCCTGAATCGAGGAGTTCCTCCTTGGGAATAGTAATTGTGTAAATATGGATTATAAAAAGTTGCAAGGATTGTACCTCTAAGAAAGCAACTGGCAAGCAATGATCCCTTTAATAGACAGCATTCACCAAGAGTATTATGTCCTCATATTGAGTGAAATGTTACTGTAAGCTTATGGACTGTCTGAATATCTTTATGGGTTTAAGTCTGTGCACCCCCCAATGTAGAGGGAGAATTTGTGTGCTTCCACAGCCTAGCCCTCCACCCTCAACAGAATGCTAGCAATTAAGGTGTTGTTGGTCTGTGAAAAATTTAGGTAGGTATTATACACATATGGCCGATGGCTGAAAAAGAAATCCTATTTTTATCACACCACTAAAATAAAATATATTTTTTTATTAGTACATTATTAAAATGTCCCAAAAAAAAGAAAAGAAAAGTAAAGTAAAAAAAAAAATCCTTAGGTATTTAGGTAGGTACCGTAGGTGTGAAATAGCACATGTATGCCAGGATTTGAGGTTTTCAGCAGAACATTGCCCAGAGCACCATAGTGTCTCCCCCAGCTTGTCTTTTTCCCATATTGTATCCTGGTGCCATCTCTTCTCCAAGTAAGTGACCTACATGCACTCGGCCGTCCACATAATAAAGCCCACTCAGTATATGTTTATTATGTGTAAATAAAGATTGTGGGATTAATGGGGTCTTAGAGAAAGGCTGCGTCATGAGTCAGACTTCTTGCCCTTTTAGTTCTTTATTGCCTCCTCTGGTTCAGTCCATGTTGCTCAGCGACGCTCAGGTTCCTCCTTATCTACAGTGTCCGCAGGTCCGGAGTCTCTCTTGGCAGTGTTGATAATGATGCTCCATCCTTAGTGACCTTCTATGTTGTTGGTGTTGGTCCTATGAAAAATGATGTTGATAATAACATGTCATTCTATACCCCGGGGGTCCACCATGTCCCCCTAACTAGACCCATCTGTCTTCAGTCAACTGTACGTATCCCATGACAGCCCTGCTTTGACTTCTGTTCTCTCTTTCTATCCTATGGCCTCTCTTACCTGTGTACCCCCTTTTCCTCCTCTGCTGGGTAGGTTTCATATACTCACTTTTTATTGATAGTCTGTGACATGTCCAATCATTGATCTTCTTCAAATTTTGATGTTATGATCTCTAGAAGAAAACGGAAGCAGATGAATAACATATTTACACATAATCTACACTTTTCACATGATGACTTTTATCACAATGGAGGATCTAACGGATACAAGTCTAAAGTTGGGGCATGCCCTTAGTGGGGGGATTAGGGGCTCATTAATACTTACATCTCATTTTGATGTTATACTTTTTTCTTGTTCCATAGTTTTTATTGAATTTTTTACAAATGATTTTCCTATAGACACAATATATAAACAGTAGAGTATACGTTACAAAGTTACATACATCTCAGTTATACATTCTGGTGTTGATGCAATACAAAGACAATGTATTTCCTACGTGTAAACAAAAGCTATACAATATGGAGCGGAAATAGTCTGGTGACCGGTAGCACATGAAGCTTATATTCGATCTCCGACTACCCCGTTAGAACTAGTAAGTATACTCCTAATTCGGAGGGAAAATAGAGATCTGAGATCTCAAGGGGGAAAACACAAAGGGTCTAGTAAGATTACAGGTATAGGTAAATATAAGGATAAAGATAACAGGTCTTGTGGTAAAGAAAGATTATCCTAGGGTATTTGTTTGTATTATGAACTCTCACAAGGTACATGTAATATGGGGTTTTATTTGGTCATGAAAGGGGAATCATGCCATATCTTCCAGTTGTCTTGGAATTTTTTTATTCTGCCATTGCTCCTCGCAAACATTTCTTCATACTTATTATTTAAATTTACTTTGTTTAATATTGCAGGTATTTCTGGGATTTTGTCTGATTTCCATTTGCACGCTATTCCTAGGATTGAGGCGGTAAGTATATGATGTATTATGGTTCTATGTTTAGTTAGTATGTCACATATACCTATTCTCAAAAGATAGGATTCTGGAGTGAGTGATAACTCCAAACCGAGTGGTTTAAATACATTTTTTTGTATTTTTGCCCAAAATTCCATTACTAACGGGCACTCCCAGAAGATATGTAGTAGATTACCTATTTGCCCACACTTTCTCCAACACTGATTCGATGAATCCTTGTAAATCTTAGCCAATCTATATGGTGTAAAGTAGCATCGGAAAGCTAATTTACAGTAAGCTTCTTGGTGGTCAGAGCAGGATGAGCTTTTGGATACAGATAAAAATGTCTTTTGCCAGCTATCTAGGGTTATTGTTAGGTTTAGGTCTCTTTCCCATTTTTGAATGTGGGAGGAGTGGTTGTCCAAATAGGAATCAGTCAATTAATAGTAGAACATTCTTAGGCCTTTAATGGTGGTTTGGAATTTCTGCTCATTTAGGATATATGTGTTAGGATGAATCTTAGGGATGTTATGTTTAGTTTATTCAGGCATGTTCTAATTTGGAGTTATATCCATAGATCTGGTTTTGGTAGGTTGTATATTTGACTTAGCTTTAGGAAATTGATCATGATGTCTCCTTGGTATAGATTTTAGATATAGGTTACACCTTTGTGTATCCAAGTTTCTATGGGTAGGGATGAATTAATAATTGAAGGATCTGTAAAGGGGTGTTAATAGGTCTAGATTTGGGGAGTATCAGCATTTTGTATAAAACCATCTTTCCCCACCAGGAAGTTTCACATGAGCTCAGCTGGGATAGTTCCAGTTGTATTTGTGAATGAAGCGCAGGGTAGTTGTGTTGAATAATTGTATTTACGGGGTAGGAAAGGTTTATATCCAGGTATGGGATTGAGTCTTTTTGCCAGATATAGGGGAAGCTTGCTGGTAAAACAATTTTATTAGTATCTTTTACGTTCATATTTAATATTAAGGATTTGGTGTCGTCAATTTTATAATATCAAATTTCTCCAAAGTTCTTAATTAATGTTTGTATTTTTTGGAAGAGATACTCTTGGGTTCTTGGAGCATATAAGAATGTCATCAGCAAAAAGACTGATTTTATGACTTAATTCTCTAATTCCTGGGATATCATGTGCTTCTCTGATTAATTCTGCAAATGGTTCTAGTGCTAAAATAAATAGAATTGTCGAGAGAAGACAGCCTTGTTGGGTGCCATTGGTAAGGTTGAATGGAGTTGACGTAATTCCATCGGTTATTATTTTTGCTGATGGATTAGTATATAATGCTTTTATCGCCTTCAGTATAGACCAAAACTTTCTAGTGTGTTAAACATATATTCCCAATGTAGCCTATCAAAGGCTTTCTCCGCATCTAATGATAGAAGTATTGGGGATAATTTGTTCTTTTGTACATGGTGTAATATATTTAAAACGCCTCTTGTTCCGTCTGAAGCCTGTCTGCTGGCGACAAATCCTACCTGGTCTTGATTTATAATTGTGGGGACAATTGATGACATTCTATTGGCAATAATTTTAGCATATATTTTAATGTCTGTATTGATGAGTGAGATGAGTCTGTAGTTAGTGATTAATGACGGGTCTTTGTTCGGCTTAGGGATTGTTATTATGTTTGCTTATGTCATTTCCGGAGGGAATATGCTCTTATTAGCTGATTCGTTAACTAGGTCAGTTAGATAGGGGCTGAGAATGTCATTATAGTTTTGAAAATATTCATTATTATATCCGTCTGGGCCTGGAGCTTTCCTTTGTTTAAGTGTTTAAATTGTTTTATGTACTTCTTGGGAAGTAAATGGTGAGTTTAGCAAGTTTAATTGTTCCTCAGATATTTTAGGCAATGTAACTGATTTTAGGAAGGATTGAATAGAATCCCTGGAGGGTTGGAGGATAGTTGGATCATGTCGTAGGTTGTATAGTTGCTCATAATATTTTTTTTAATTGTTCTGCTATCTGCTTCGGGTTTATGATGTGGGTATTATTGCTAATATCCTTAATGTATGCTATTTTAGATTTAGGCCCCATTCACACGACTGTATGTACATTTCCGCATCTGCAGAACCATACGGACCCATTCATTTTTCCATAGGAGAAAAAAAAATGCGGAATGTACACTGTGTGCATTCCGCATCCCGTATCTCACGGAAGTTCCCCCACAAAAAAAAATAAAACATGTCCTATACTTGGCCGCAAAATCACGTCCGTAGCCCCATTAAAGTCAATGTGTCCGCAATTTGGTCTTCCGTTCCATTTTTATACGGATCACGGAATACATACGGTCATGTGAATGGGGCCTTAGTTTGTATTCGTTTTATTTTGTTCGCCATAAAGGCTGAGGATTTATTATTTTGAGAGTAGCGTTTGAGTTTGGAGAGGTTTTTTTCATGTTTATCAAGTAGTATCACTCTGATCTCATTTCTGATATTGATTATTTTTATATTTATAATCTGGGTTGTTATTGTTTTTATGTTCTTTTTCTATAGCTTTAAGTTTGGTTATTTTATCATTCAGTAATTTGTTTCTCTGTTTTTTGTACTGTGAGCCATATTTAATCAACATACCTCTTATATAAGCTTTGTGTGTGTTCCAAAGAGTGGATCTACTAATATCCGGAGTATTTTTATTATGGAAAAATTCCTTTATATCGTTATATATTTTTTGTTTGGTGGCAGGGTCGTTCAATAGGTATGAATTTATTTTCCAGGTGAATTCTGAGTGGCTCTGATTTAGTTCTTTTAATGTTGTAAAAAGAGGAGCATGATCAGACCAGATTACGTGACCTATTTTGGAGTCTTGTATTATTTGCAGGGAGTTATAATCTGCTAAACAGTAATCTATCCTGGTATAAATGTCATAGACTAATGAATAAAAGGTATAGTCCTTTTCGTTAGCATTTAAGCATCTCCATGAATCAAACAAATTGTTCTCACATAACCATGGTTTCAGTGTAGGGGAAGGTCTTCTTGTTCTGTTTGTGGTATCAAGTTGTGGGTTAGATATTAGGTTGAAGTCTCCCAATATCAGTAAGTGACCTTGTTTGATAGATTGAATTTTTTTAAAGGTTTTATTTAAGAATCTAACCTGTCCTTTATTTGGGCTATAGATATTACATATGGTATATATAATGTTGTTAATTTTGTATATAAGAACAAGGTACCTTCCCCTTATATCTGAAATAACTCTAATTTGATCAAATACAACTGTATCTCTTATCGCTATGGAAACCCCTGCATTATTTTTATTTGAGCATGCATGATAAATGTTGGGGAACTTTTTGTTTTTCACTCTCGTGGTATCTTCTTGGATGAGATGTGTCTCTTGAATACATACAATGTCTGAACCAGAGGATTTGGCTTCTTTCCAAAGAGATAGTCTCTTGAAGGGATGGTTTAACCCTTTCACGTTCAATGAGAGTATCTTAATAGTCATTATAAGATTTGTGCTAATGCTTACGGTTGGATGTCCATTTCTTTAGAAATTGAAGAGAAGTTGTTGTCGATGGTGATGGAAGAATTAAGTCTACTGTGATGCAGAAGACCATATATGGTAGATATTTTTCCCATAGTGTCGGAGATAAATAGGACCTGTTAACTAGAAAACATAACAGCAAGAAAAAAAACTGTAATAAAACATTTTAAGCTAGTAGTGGTGAATAAACAGAGATCGATCGGTATGATCGACAGTTGTGGGGTAAAGTTTCTACGGAAGGATCACCTCAACCCGAGAGGTAATATTAGACTGAGGAGCTTCATTACTTCTGCTTGTTTCAAGATCCATTTGTGGATGCAGATGTAGCCCATTCTTCTGGAAGTGAAGAGGTTGCTTTGGTTTGTCTTTGGTTTAGAAATTCTGTGGTGTCGATTTGCCACTGTTCAAGTAATTTTTGGCCTTGGTTTACGTTGTTAATGAAATGGAGGTTTCCATCTTTATGAATGAGTATCTTAGTAGGGAATCCCCATTTATATGGGATTTTCTTTTCCCTGAGGCAAGCGGTGATAGGTTGGAGCTTTTTCCTTTCAAGTATAGTTGCTTGTGATAAATGGTTTCAAATGGTTCTGGTAAGGAACTCATCTTTCTGGTATTTATCATGATCTCTTCTTTTATGTGGAAGAAATGGATGCAAGCTAATACATCTCTTGGCCTCGTTTCAGGTATTGATTTTGGTTTAGGCAGTCTGTGAGCTCTATCCACAGTTAAATCTAAGATGGTCGCTTCCGGGATAATAGCTTGCATTAGTTTTTGAATGTATTTCAAGAGTTCATCGGGAGCTACAGATTCAGGGATGCCTCTAAATTTTATGTTATTTTTTCTCGATCTGTCTTCCAGATCCGCCATTTTATTTTTTATGGCTGTTATGTCATCGTCAAGTGAATTGTGAGCGTCCACTAGGGTATTGTGGGCACCCGCATATTCCGCCATTTTGTTTTCAATGTGATCGACTCTTTCTCCTAATTCATCTAGGTTACTAGAAAGGGAATTGCATATTTTTGCAATATCTGATTTGATAGATGTATTTAGAGCAAAAAGCATATCTTTCATCAGATTTACAGTAATCGGCTCATTAGATGTTGATATATGCTCAAAAACGCTTATGGAATGTGGTGAAATTAAACTTTTTGTTCCACTTTCAATTTCTGAGTTATAAGAGTTATCCCTTCTAGGTCTTTGCTTTGCAGGACTGTGTATAGTGGATAAATCAGAAAAAATGGCATCATCATCTTCTCCCTGAGGTGTATTATGTGGCGGTGGTTTTAATGTTTTGGCTGGCGCTGTATTTCTACTATTTCTAGGCGTTTTAGTAGTCGTAGATTTCTTGGATTGTGTATTAATCTGTTTCTTTTCTTTACTTACAGGTTGTGAGCTTGAAGAGGAACTGTTGCTGCCCTCTGGGGACTCGATTTCCCGCCGCCCGCTATCTTTGCTTCCCCTTCTTTCTGCAGTGAGGAAGTCCTCCAGATGTCTTGGAGGTTCTCTACGTCTCCCCTTCATCTTGGTAAGTATGGCTGCTTGTTCTGTGTGCCTGTCGCTTTTATTGCAGGTACTCTGGAGCTGATCTGAAGCTGATCTCGTCGCTGGGAACGTCGCTGGAGCGGGGTGAGGTGAGGAGCTCCTTCAGCGCGCGGTCATCTCCGGCGGTTGCAGGCCACGCCCCCTTCAATGTTATACTTTTTTGATTGTTTTGAACTTGATGTTAAAGTCTGGAAAACAAAGGAAGCAGATAAGGAGATTACTGCACCCAGCAGCTACACAAAGCCCAAGAGCGACCATGGCACTATTGAAAGAGTAGGGTGTCCTTGTCTGGAGAGGGTCTCATATACTCACGTTTTATTCTGATGTCTTCCTGAAGCAGCAGAAAATGGTTCTAAAGAATCTAAATTAAAACAAAAACAAATGTGAGACTCTCATGAAAAGAGACCAGTCTGATGGTGACAGTGGTGATAAGTGAATAGAGTTGATAGAGAGACCTTTCAGTCCCAGGACCCATCTCATCCTCTTTCACACCATCCTTACATTGTGGTTGCATGTGTTTTGTTTTGTTTTTTAATTTTTTTTAAATTTCTTTACTATGCTTTTAAATTACTCACATGTTTTTGCCACTGCTCCTCCTCTTCTGCAGGCATTTTGGTATCCACCATCGTTTGGTATGTCTAATAAAAAGATCCAGAAATATAGAATTAGACCTGTGTGATGTCCTGGGGACACTGAATGAGGCGTCACTCAAAGCTCCAAAGGTTGTGATGAGTCTTTGGGCACCAGTCATATAAATCCTGATTATTCGATAAACTTACTTGATGGGATCTTGAGTCAATTCCAGTTTAGCTTTAGGTGTTATACACCTATAATAGAATATAAAGCTCCAGTTAGACCCTGGGAAACTTATTTACAAAAATATTATTTTCTTAGTAGATGGGCACAAAACATAAAAAATTCTGGTTATTGTTGTTGATGCCACTTTAAATTACAGCTTCATTTAGATTCATTCATACTTTGACCAACTGGAAATCTACATAGAACACGTCTCTCCGATAATACAAGGGTCCATATACTAATAAATGCTGCACAATTGGTGTCCGTCCATGGTAATTATGTTCTTATCACCAATGTAATCACCAATGCTAACATATAATGTAATGTTTCATGTAATGATCAAATTATATCTGGATTACTTACTCTTCCTTCTTCTCGATGTTGTCCTTCGTTTCCTCCTCTTCCATGGTCTCATCCTTCTCACTATTAAGCACAAAATATCTTATAAATAAATATTTTCATAATGATAACCATTAGGGAGAGAGGATAATATAAAGACTGGGGTGGGAGGTTCACAAAGACACAACACAATGGAGGTAACAGGAGAAAAATTCTATGTTCTACCATATAAGTCAATTACAAAGAGCTAAATAAGAGTTGTGAGCCTAGGAGCTCCAGCAATGTCACATCAGACATGATTGTCCTCTATACTTACAAGATTGTGTACAGTCTCGGCCATACTGACACTTCTCCAAATTTTCCAGGTCTATAATATAAAATGCAGCTACTGTTCATTATCATTGACACATTATAACTTATTCTTTTCTATTTCCCATTTTATTATTATACATTATCCCCAATGGTGTCTGTTATTTAGACATAAAGCCACCTACACCAGAGTCTACTCCTATATCAATCTACAAGGACAACTCATATCCTAACACTGAGGTAGGCGACTGCTGAATAAGACATATACCTTAATACATGCTTAGCCTCTGCCACCCTCCTCTTCCATCTGTGGGAGGAAAACACAAAGAAATGTCTAATCAGATCACTGCTTGTCATATACAGCGTGGGGCCATATCTGTATGACATGTATGATGACATAGACGATTGGGCCCTGATGTCATATGTCATTAATTACATTTATCAGATGTATAGATTTTTTAATTTTTATTGTTTATACAGTATATATCGCACAATGGGGGTCATTCATCAAACTGAAATACACCTAAATTAGGCCTCTTTCACACTAGCGGCAGCACTGATTCGGCAGGTGAAGGGTGTCGCCGGATCCGTGCTGCCGCAGCTACATGTGTGGGGCCAGAACCGCGCTCCGGCCCCACACATGTCACACAATACATACACACAGACACACACACAGACACATACATACTTACATGCTTCCGGCAGCTCCGCGCAGCAGAGTACAGGAGGAGGACGGCGCGCACATAGGACAATTCCCCACAGCGCCCTATGTGCGCGCCGTCCTGCTCCTCCTGCGCTGTGGAGACCTGCCGGGAGCATGTAAGTATGTATGTGTATATGTCTGTGTATGTTTATGTGTATGTATGTATGTGTTCAGGTCACGGATCCGTTTACGCACCAAACGTATCCGTCCCCATTGACTTTCATTGGGGGTCATGACGGATCCGTCTTGGTGCGGGTGCCTGGACCGGAGAGCAAACCGCAGCATGTTGCGGTTTGTTCTCCGATCTGAAGACGGAACGGAATGCTTTTAGGGGCATTCCGTTGTCTTCAGTTCAGTTTTGTCCCCATTGACAATGAATGACAAAACTGAAGCGTTTTATTCCGGTATTGAGCCCCTATGACGGAACTCAATACCGGAATTAAAAAACGCTAGTGTGAAAGTAGCCTTAGGCATATTTCTGGCGCAAATTGCAGCACAAAGGTCCTTTGTGCCACAATCTGCGACTTCATAACTTCAGTAGAGGGGTTATTAAGATCAGCGTCTAAAATGCTGGTCTTAATAAATGTGTATATTTTTTAATTCAATCAATTCCAGTATTAAATGGAGTTTATTATCAGATAATAAGATACATAAATGTTTCCTAGATGTTGAGGTACTTTGTCTCTTGGGAGACTGTATCTCATTTATGACAACTGTATCATAGATTAACATACCTTGTTGACCATAGCAACCATTCCAAGTGCAAAATTCTATTTGGTTGCTATGGACAACAATGACTTTTTTTTTTTTGTTAGACAGCTTTTGATAAATGATGCACTTGTTGGGTCAAGCAGTCAATATTCTATACTCTATATTCTACACAATGTCTTACATGATCAGATCTTCCTCCTCATCATTCATCTCCACCTCCTTTTTTTCGTACTCTTCCATGATGTTTTTCCGCACCTCCATGATCTTCTTTTCCACCTCCTCCTTGATGTTATTCTCTGCCTCCTTCTCCTCCACCTCCTCTATATTGTTCTCTTCTGCCTCCTTCATTCCTTCCTCTATGTTGTTCTCCTCTACATTGTTCTTTATCTCTACCTCTATCTCCTCCACCTTCTTCTCCTCCATGATGTTTCTCTCCACTTCCTTGATGTTCTTCTCCACCTCATCCACCACTTCCTCCATGTTGTTCTTCTCTATCTCCTCAATGATGTTCTTCTCCTCCACCACCTCCACCTCCTTTACTTCCTCCGCCTGATTCTCTATTCTGTTAAAAAATAAAGAAGACTGATGAGAATCAATAAGATATTTTATCTGCTGTACAGATATATCACTGAACAACAATATGTATTATACATTTATTTTATATATTATATATAGTATAGATACAACTCTTGGTCTGTATACATACCCAAAACCCAGATTACCCACACAATAATACCAATACCCAACCTGCCCCTTTTTCTTAAGATGGGGTCACACACAAAGACCACTCATTGGTTTCTAAATCAGAACAACACAATCTCCATTGACTTTTATGGGGTGAATATCTGAATATTTTAGGGTGCCACATATTCATCAGACAAATCATTTATAATAAAGATATATTTACCTCGCACTAAAATATAAAATCGCCAACACCAAATCTGAAAAAGAGAGAGAAAAAGATCAAAGATTATACGTAGAACTGATAACTGAGTATTTACATATTTTATAGGACAGGTTTATTAAAGGGGTTTTCCAGGATTGTACTACTGATGACCTATCTTCAGGTATGTGATCAGTGAGGGTCCGACACCTGGAACCCCTGTTGATCAGCTGTTTGAGAAGGCACCGGCGCTCCTGTGAGCACCGCTGCCTACTCTCAGCTCAACAGCGCCATACATTGTACAGTGGTTGTGCTTGGTATCACGCCCAGCCCCATTCACTTGAACCGCTCCTAGGCCACGTGACCGATGAACGTGACGTCACTGGCCTAGGAAAAGCTGAGAGAAGGCCACGGCGCTCATGGGAGCACTCTTGCCTTCTCAAACAGCTGATCGGCGGGGGTCCTGGGTGTCGGACCCCCACTGATCAGATACTGATGACCTATCCGATCCCGGAAAACCCCTTTAAAGAACTGAAGAACCTCAGACATCCGCACATTACATGGCGGAAACCTACAGGAAGAGAAGAAGAAATAACAAAAAATAATGGACATAACAGGAGTGAAAAACAGAGTGTACCTACCTCCAACGCCAACTACAAACCCTCAACGGAATGTCAGCTCTGCAGCTCCTTATATAACGTGCATGAGGTCATAATGTGCCTGACCGCTGTGGATTCCGTGACATCACAAGCAACAGACAAGTCTGGGCAGCCAATCAAATTCAAGATTACTAAAACCTTGTACAAAGGATCACAAAGTCATTGTTTCTATACAATAAAGCACAATGGTATGATAATATAACAGCACATAATAGTACATGTATTGTATGTGCCATGTTCAATACAGCATTTTCACTATATGCTCTGGCAGGGGGCCGGGGGCCACATGAGATGATCCCATGGGCCGGAGGTTCCCTACCGCTGCTCTATAACATGTTATTTTTATCATGACTCTGATATCAGTCATGAATTACGAAGCAATATGTGCGGTGGCTGTGACAGAATGATAAATGGCCCCCAGAGCGGAGCGCCGTCACGTCGCTGAATATGCAGATCTGGTAATCGCTCCTGTAGATGATGGAAGAAAATAATTAGCAGTTAAACATCAGCGTCACAATTCAGACTGCAATAACCAGATCCTAGATTATAGGTTTCTAGGCCGAGCTCAATTATTATGGTGGGAGAATACGTTTGCTTATTTGTCAATGATTACGTGGGTGACTATAAATTACAGTAAGATTTCCATAAGAATTCTCATTATGTTCACGTCTCCCTGACACAATGTAATGGGGGAGGGGGCGTTCTTCATGCCCTAGAAATAGATTGTGTGAAGGGATAAAGCTCTCTAGGATAATTCCAAGAACGGGACCATGGACTTTTTTGTGGGAGAACCCCTGTAAACAATATATTCTACAGTTTTCAAACCAGCACCTGGATCTGAATATTTTTGGAATTGCATGTAATAAAAAATGTATTATTGCCACTGAGCTATTCAATGAAATCTATCTGTACAGCGCCACCTGCTGTTTGCTCTTTTTACTAATTTCTCTGTCCTGTTCACTGAGATGGAAGCACATGCTCACTTTCATCCTTCTGCTGCGGCAAAAAGGATGCGCCCCTTGAGAAAGGACACGCCCCCCTTTAACTGACAGCTCGAAATAAACCTAGCAGAACAATTGGAGCAATGAATGGGGAGATCTCTGGAGCCATGTGAGATACAGGGTTGGTTTTTGGCTTGTTAGAAAGGTATTGTCAAGTACTATATTATGTATTTTCATTTTTTAAATTCTAAAGTTTAAAATCTAGAGAAAAAAAATCTAGAAAACTGGTGTGAAAAAAGATAACTGTGACGGACCTGCTGTGATGCCCCCTACCCACCTCACTATGCCCCCCTTTCTTGCCACTTCTGAAAAGTGGCATCAAGGGGGAAAAATAGCAGATTTTACCGCAACTAATGAGTTCGACAAAATCTGCAACTTTATTACTCCATTATGGTGGCGTAAATCACATAATAAATATCCCCTATAGACTTTAAAGGGGTTATCCAACCCCTATAACGCCCTCCAAAATGCCCAGGCAACATATACAGGTTGTATTTACCTCGCTCCCCGTCACCCGCATCGCTCCTGATGCCCGCACGGCCACCACAGCATCTCTCAGTGATGCGGGGGGGGGGGCTCAGACAATAGCAGGCCGCGATGGGGGGAGCCTCCCTAGCATCGTGGGTGATGCCCTATGATGTACAGTATGTTGCGTGCCTATAAACTTTGTTGTTTGAACATATACTAGATACGGTGCCAACTACAAGATCTTGCTTTGGGGACCATATTGCAGGAGGAAATATCCTGGGAGTGTCTGCCAAATGTCAGCCAAATCCATGGATTTCAGCAGGACCAGTCGACCATCTAATATGTATGTGGCCTCCAACTCTGAATATGTCCACTTTTAACCTCTAGGTAAAAATATTACCGGTTTTGTCCGCAGTGTCTAGGCAGGCCTAGGTGTCTCCATGGTTACAGACTACAAACATATCCTGTGTAGTCTGATTGTGCAGTCATTTGCTGGTGTTGGATCCGTTGCATTATACTGGGTTCCACCATGGTGTCTGTCATTGGATGGAAAAAATACAGCTGCGGGCATTACTATTCTTCTTGCCAAATCTGCTGCTTCTGTATCACATACACCCTTTCTTTCAGTGCAATGACTGGTGTCAAGATGATCCTATCTAGATAAACAGAAGGACATGTGACTTCATGGATGTCTGCTGCACTCAGAAGGAAATTTAGATCTACGTTTGTAGACAGATTCGGATCAACTGTTCCCATGAGATGCCCATTACCCACCTGACTGAGCACTGCAAGTACACAGAGGAAAGAATGCACCGGGTGGGGCACCAATACATACCGCCATCCAGAAACCTCCTGTAATCTAGCTCATTTCTATCTATCTATCTATCTATCTATCTATCTATCTATCTATCTATCATTATATCTATCTATCTATCTATCTATCTCTCTCTCATATCTATCTATCTATCTCTCTCTCATATCTATCTATCTATCTATCTATCTATCTATCTCTCATTTTCTAACGCAAAAACATTAATTAAAAAAAAAGTTAGCCCAGCACATCTAAACTACATGATATAACATACCGACACATGCTAGCATAGCTGACAAAAGCAAACACTATAAGTAGCAGCACACTGTCATGTGCAAAGACTGCAAACATGAATAAATGTAAATTGCATTACTGGGTACCCCTAAGGTGTTTGTTATCTGGGGCGGGTCCTTTCTCAAGTACCCCACCCCCTTCATCCCAAAAAAATGTTTACATTTAAAGTGGACTTATTAGGTTCACAGACATATTGAATGTAATTCACCATTAGACAGTTGTCACATTGCTGCATCCAGGCAGTACAGCTTTCCTTCCTACCCCCTCACTGTGCAGAGATGGCATTAGTTTTGAGCAGTGATTACAGCTCAGCATCATTGCTGGGTGGAGCGAAACACCCCCTTCACTATAAAAGTGTACAGTCTGGGGGTGTTCCTCACCGTTCACCGACAATGCCCCTGTGGTCACCCACTCAGTATAATGCCCCTGTAGCCCTCCACACAGTATCATATCCCCCTGTAGCTCCTCACATACAGTATAATGGCCTCCAGTAGCCCCCCATACAGTATTATGACCCCAGTGCCCCCCATACAAGATAATGACCCCCCAGTGGCCCCTATAAAGTATAATGAATCCCAATCCCCCCTCATAATTTATAATGACCCCCAGTGCCCCCATATAAAGTATAATGACCCCCAGTGCCCCCCTATAAAGTATAATGACCCCCAGTGCCCCCATATAAAGTATAATGACCCCCAGTGCCCCCCTATAAAGTATAATGACCCCCAATGCCCCCTCAAAGCATAAAGACCCCAGTGCCCTCCATAAAGTATAATGACCCCAATGCCCTTCCCCCCCACACAGTATAATGACCCCCACTGACCTCCATACAGTATAATGACGCTCATTGGCCCCCTCACATACCTGTCATTTCGGGGGAGCTGTCCTTTCACTCACTGATGGTTCTCATCTCCCACACATCATGACATCACCGCTGTGCCAGGCCTGGGGGAGAGAAGGAGCACGGGAGGGCTGAGTGAAAGGACCGCCAGCTCCCCAGAGTTCTAGCAATGAGCACTTCCATCTGTATTGATAGAACACTGCTAGTGGCCGGCACCCCCCTGAGCGTTACACCCAGGTGGACCCCCTTCCCTTACGCCACTGCTCACTATATGAAAATTAGAAGCTGTTTGCGCACATTTTTTTAATCTAAATAGTGCCGGGCCCATCTACCAGCAGCAAGGTGGCTTCCAACAAGTACGCTTTTGCATTGCATTCACCTGTACTTTATTTCATATTGACTGGAGGTGCTGGTCTACCTTTGTTTTTCATATTGTACAATTGGGGGAACGGCTGCCCCCATAGGGACCATGCACTCCCTGCCCACCTGCCCAGGGCTTCTAACCCGAGTACAGCTGGATTCTACATTGCCCTGAACTTTATAGGCGTAGGCCCAGGAGAGACAAGTCTGATGCAGGTCCCGTCTGTTGGACGTCACCTTGTCATTGGTAGATGGGCCCGACACAATTTTGATCAAAAACGTGCGCAAAGAATTTTCATATAGTAAGTAAATTCTTCCATGTTTCCGGTATTTACATGTGTCCTATCTCTCATTTCTATTCGTCCTGTCTCGTCTATCTCTGTGTCTATCACGGCTATTGGTTTATTCGTCTGGATATTCCCGTCTCGGTTCATGTGACAATTCTGTTGCAGAAAGGAATTTGACTAGTAAATCAGGAATGCTTAATCCTCCGAGCAAACTAACCGGGTAGGTTAGAAAACAAGCATCGTGCCAGTCCCCTCCCCGCCAGCTGCTCCCTCTGCCTCTACATCCTGCACCGCACGTTACTGTCACATATCTGCTGATGCAGCCTCTCAACAGGGATTCGCCGTCACGCACGGTAAATGTGAGGGCACGAAAATTACATTGAAAATTTTAGAGTGGGATCAACTTATTATCAAATGTGAAGTCAAAATAGAAATTCATGGATTCTGGATTATCCAAATGTTTCCATAATAACGATAATAATTCTGCAATTTACACATTTAAGACTCCATGCACACAACTGTATTTTTGGTCCACATCCGATCTGCATTTTCTGTGGATCGCACAAAGACCTATCCATTTCTATGCGTCCTCAAGAAAATGGACAGCACACTGTCCATTCCGCAGTCCCTCAAAAAGATAGAACATGTCCTATTCTTGTCCGTTTTGCAGCATTGTTACGACGGGTCCACAAAACGGATACGACGCGGATGTCACCTGTATTTTTTGCAGATCTGCCCTTTGCAGACTGCAAAATACATACGGTCGTGTGAACGGGGCCTTAAGGGGGTTTCTGTAAATAAAACAGCAAATGTATTGTGTAATGAAAAGTTCTGCAGCCATCTAATATAAAATGTGTTTTAATTCATTGTTGTTTTGAAGATCTCTGGTGACTGTCAGTGAATGGAAGCATTTCCATTTATCTGCTGAACCCCCATCCTCATCATATCCAGTGGGCACAGGTTTTCAGGCCCTGAATGACAAACAGGAGTGTCCCCATTCCAATACAGTAAGCAGAGATATTGTAATAGGTAATAAAGAATTTGGCATCAATGTATGTTATGAAGTAGCAGAGCTTCTCATACAGTAATAACTGGAAAGCTCTAAGCGACTAAAGTTAAAGGGGTTATCCAAGGCATATAATGCCCCCCCATGTGCCCGGGCCCCTTACACAGATAGTACTTACCTTGCTTCCCGGCACCCACCGACACTGCCACCACTGCATCTCTCCGTCGCGCGGATGTTGGCCCGGGCATATGGGGAGGCATTATACACCTTGGATAACCCCTTTTAATAATAGCTGCACAATGGTCTACAAACTATACAGCCTGGATTGTAGACTGATACATTGTAACAAACTACCAGAGAGATTTGTGCAGCTGCAGTATATAGCTCACAGAGCATTGTCTAGGCTGGATACAGAAGCATTTTTGATTGGCTGCAGCAGTCATGTGAGGTATAGGGAACGTCACCTCTACAGCCAAAACAATACGTCATTGATGAAGCCTGGTGGAGGGGACTGAGCAGTGGTGCTGGATCAGTGCGAGCTCATTTGAGTTTAAAGGGGTCCTCAGGATAGGTCATCAATAACAGATTGTGGAGGTCTGACACCAGGCAGCTGTAGCGGTGGAGCTATAAAATATATGGATCTGAGAGCAGACTAGGAGCCCTCCTTGCTCAAGGGTTCACCGGGGGATTCATCTGTTCCCCCATGCACCAGTCCGAGCCTGCTCAACCCTGACCAGTCTTACTGTCCCAACTGGTGAAAAACACCCCCACAGCATGATGCTGCCACCACCATGCTTCACTATAGGGATGGTATTGGGAAGCTGATGAGCAGTGCCTGGTCTCCTCCAGACATGACGCTTAGCAGTGCCGGGACTAGGCAGTTTGGTGCCCTAGGCAAACTAGTCAAATGGCGCCCCCCAAATTGGCCCCGCCCATTTTTATAAGCCCGTCCTAAATATAATAGGCCACTCCCAGCAAACACTGTACAGCTGAAATGATATTGTTGAGTCCCGCCTGTACACATCATACAGAGAGGGGAGGACGTGTCCTGGCTACACTGCCTCCCTCACATTATACAATAGACAACAGCAGGCTACAGCAAGGAAGCTCCTTCCCTCTCCTCAGATCCTGCTCAAGGCCTGTGGTTCCCCACCACCATCTGCCACCCACCCATGACCTGCTGCCCCCCTTGGCTGTCCTCACCCAGCTCTGAATCCTCCTTCTGTATTTTATTAAGTGAATGGATCCATCAAGGTACATATCTGAAAGCCATTTTTGGGTATTCAGACATCAAGTGGAGGACTAAAACACTGCATGAACCTTAGCTTAGAGGAAGGTCCTCCACTAGAGACTTGGGAGTAGAGAACCACTACAACCTAGCCGAGACAGGGCACCTATAGACTTCTTTGGAGGTTCTACTGTACCTCCATATGCCTCCAGAAGCACACAGAGGCTTTTGCCTGATCAAAGCTAATGCTCAAAAATGCAATGCTTCTAGGGAAGAATAACCCCAAAATATGGTGCCGTCTGGAGCTTGGTAAAAGGTTGGACTAGATGTCTCATGATCTGAGCTGATGAAACCTCTTATTGTTTTAGTCTAAATCACTTCTATGGGGTAATTAGTTCTCCCATACACAAGGTCAGCAGAGGTTCATGGCCGCCCTTGTCGCCAGTGACCTGCCATTTTTCTACTACATTAGTACATGGCTTTCTGAGAGTCTGTCAGTCTCTCACAGCCCCTTTTAGGAGATTATTCCACATAAAGCAGATTAACATAGATCTGACCCAGGCAAATGGATAACAATCAGGCTTAAGTTCAGCGAGGAGATGTAAGGCTTTGCGTTTGAACGAGTTCTCCTGTGACTCCCCCGTGACCACGGCCGATGTGATATGGATCATAAAGATGTATTGTTGAGGGTTTCGAGGAAACGTCTTCCGCAGGCATTCAGTTCTGAATGTTATATACCTAAGGAAATGCAGAGTGGACATGGTAAATTTATGGAGGTCCATAGGCTCCTTTACTGAGAGGGACAAGAGATCTATTCAAAGACATGACTCAAAAGCAAGGGTTCATGAACAACCCCTTTAAAGAGGTGTCTCCTTTTCCACCAAGGATAAGTCGATCAATGATCTGCAAGGATTCGTAGTAATCAGCCATGATATGTAAGGAAGCCTGGAAGCAAATGTTCAATTACCCTGCAGCGCCGCCACAGGAGAAATGGTGCATTACACAGTTCCCAATAAAATAAGTAGGCTGTCCATGTTACGTGTAGAAATGGCGGGTCCTCCAGTGTGGTATGCTATCATTGTAGCTGCCCACCACCCTGCCTCATATACGAGGGACCTGAACAGGTTAGAATTCCCTAAAAGGTTGATGCGTAGGGGGTCATTTAAAAACAGATATATGACACTTTTTGGCATATACATCTGTCGCAGATTGTGGCACATAGGTTATTTGCGCTGCAATCTGCGACTTTTTCCCCTTTTCTGCCGCTCACATCAGGTCTAAAAAAGGGGGTGTGAAAAGGGCGGGCCAGCTGACATGTCTCATTTTTCATTTTCTACGTCTGTTTTAGGCTTCGAAAGTGATCTAAATCTACACCAGCAAGGGAGCTGACGTAGATTTAGACAATTGTAAAGTCCGCCGGCGCCTCTACATAACTTAGGAGGATGAACCGCCAGTACAGGAGGGACAAAGACCAGAGTCTACATCACTGGTCTTCATAAATGTTCGCCATGGTTCCTAACATTTGTAGTTCTATTTATTTTTAAAGGGGTGGTCCATAATAAAAAAAAACATGGTTGCTTTCTTCTAGAAACAGCGCCATATCTATCTACAGGTTGTGCATGAAAAATGATGTTTCAATAAATGCAGATGAGCCTCTAGGAGCAATGGGGGCGTTGCCGTTACACCTAGAGGCTTTGTTCTCTCTGAAGCTGCCATGCCCTCTCCACTTAGATTGACAGGACCAGGCTGTGTAAACGTCATCACACTTGTCTGTCCCTGTCAATCAAAGTTCAGAGGGCATGGCAGGCAGTTGCAGAGAGAGCAGAGCCTCTAGGTGTAATGGTAACGCCCCCGTTGCTCCTAGAGGCTCATTTGCATATGTTAAAACATCATTTTTCTCAGCAATGCGGGCACATATGAACATTGGACCAACACAGATGCCTTTATCTGCCAAGTGCATACGTAACAGGTCAGCCAGTGTCATAGGTACAAAACTGCTAACAGATGCCCTTTAACAATTTAAAGAGAAAAAATAGAAAGCAAACACCTGCCTGTTTGCCATTTTACAAGGATTTACACATGCTCTTGTAGCAGGGTTCCTTCATCTCCTGACCTCCATAAAGGGGATCCCCAATATTTCATAGTTGACCTATTCTTAGGATAGGTCATCAATCTCACTATGGCAGGGCAGGGGTCCAGACGTGATTGGGAGCAGTAATCAGGCATGACTATTACACAATGGACGGCGCTGTGTAGTTCTGATGCCTGGATGCAGGGCCGGTGAGCGCAGACTTTTTGCAGATTTTAAGCAATATTTCCACATGAAACAGACAGAAGACATCGAATGAGACTACTGCTGGGGTGCATGATGGTCCAAAAACTGCATAATCCATATAACAGGTTAGATCCATCTATGGCAGAGTATATTTGTCTCCACTCACCACTCTAATCTGACGCAGGGAGCAACTCCACCCGACTTACATCATGGTTGTTCCCTACTACTGTGCCAGCTTATCCTTGGTTTACCTGAAGATACTCATCAGAAGACAGGATCAGAGTGCGGATGTCGTTAATATTTCATTACATTATCCTCAAGCCACTTCACACAAGACAGGGTTTAATGAAATAGACCGAGAGGTTGAGGCTGGATGCTACGCAGGATCGCCCCACCAGCGTACCCTCACCATTTTAAACATTACATCACAGTTGTCATTCCCAACCATATGGGAAACCACTTCCAGGGAACTCCTTTCCCTGGGTGAGGAAAAAAATTTCCTAATGCAGTGTTGACATAGGTAACGTCCCTTTAAAGGGGTTCTCCAACCACATAACCCTCATGCTTCAGCACGTAAATCCACGCAGAATAACCACATGTGATCCGCAACCTGTGCCTGTGGCCTAAAGGGGTTTTCTGGTTTGCATCAACATCCTGCTGTAATTATGTAAAGTATTTATTTTCCCTTTATTGCTCCTATTTTCTGTTCTAGGCTGTGGTCCCATGACCATGTCGATGCAGCTCTTTCTTATTTCCTGTGATGTTATGTCCATGGGTGGGCAGTGATAGGGGAGTGTCTAAGTAACTAGCTGGGTGGGAGGAGCTATAAACTAGGTGGGTGTTAGGGGCAGTGATAGGGGAGTGTCTATGTAACTAGCGGGGTGGGAGGAGCTATAAACTAGCTGGGCGTTGTTAGGGGCAGTGATAGGAGAGTGTCTATGTAATTAGCGGGGTGGGAGGAGCTATAAACTAGCTAGGCATTTTTATGGGAGGTGCTGGAGCTGTGGCATAGAAAGGATAAGTGCATCATGGGTTTGGTTGGATACAGTAACAGGAAGTGCTACATACAGGATGGAAACAAACCAGAGGGATTGGTTTACATAATGAAAATGGGTCAAAAGAGTCTAAACTGGAAAAAAAAAAGCATGGGTAAGATGTACATGAGATAAGTGACTAGATGAGCATATCTGTTATACATCATCATAATCCCCTTAAAGGTAATAAACCAAAGGATGTGGACGCAAACCACACCTGTGCAGAGCAATGTATGGGCCCCATCCTTCCATCTGCTAACATGATGAGTGATCCCCTTCATGGCTCTGTAGAAAATTGACCACTGTTTGTGGACCACCAATGGAAGTCATAGGCACAGTCCCTGCCATGCATTTAAAGGATAGTACAGCGCACTAACATTCAGAGGAGTAACTTGAAGCTCCTGAGCCCCATTACAAAGTCTCTAACCGGGCCCCTCACCTATCATGCACCATCTGGCAGGGGGGAGAACCCAGGGTTGACTGCTGCCTTTGCACCCTCTGTCTCTACTCTCCCTTTAACATTTTTTATAGCAACAGTGGGTCCCCTTGTCTATACAGGTGGCAATATCTTCTATGGTATATCTACCCTTAGGTCATAGGTATCGGTGAGACATCTCACGATCTATAGTAAGGGTTTTAAAAGTAATGGTCCATCATTATTATAGGCCATCAACATTAGATAGGTTCGGGTCCAATCCATGGTATGATTACTGATCAGCTTTTGAAGGGACCACAGTGCTCACTCGGGTAGGGGTGCTAAGAATTAGACAGCCATCCATCCAATATTGATGGCCAATCCGACAGATAGGTGGTCAATTTAAAAAAAATCTGAATAATTGTATTAAAGGGTTTATCCAAGATTACTATAGTATTTAACAGAGCTTTTTTTTTCAGTTTGGACTCTCCTGACCTGTTTTCACCATGTAACCCAATCCCCCAGTTTCTTTCCATCCTGTATGTAGCACTTCCTGTTGCCGTATCCAACCAAACCCATGATGCAATTCTCCTTCCTCTGCCACAGCTTCAGCACTGACCCTAACAACGCCAAGCTAGTTTATAGCTCCTCCCACCCAGCTAGTTACATAGACATTTCCCCATCACAGCCCAGAACACCACCTAGCTAGTTTTTAGCTCCTCCCACCCTGCTAGTTACATAGACACTCCCCCATCACCGCCCCTAACAACACCCAGCTAGTTTATAGCTCCTCCCACCCAGCTAGTTACATAGGCACTCTGCTATTACTGCCCCTAACAACGCCCAGCTACTTTATGGCTCCTCTCACCCAGTTAGTTACATAGACACTGCCCTGCCCATGGACATATCACAGTAAATTAGAGATGCATGGACATGGTCATGTGACCACAGCCGAGAGTGGGAGAAAGGAGCGAAAAAGCTAAAAGAAATTCATTACATAACAGCTACTATCATAAAAGATTATTTTAAAGGCTGTTGATGCAAACTGGAAAACCCCTTTAAGCCTGTACATACAGAAGTGAGAAAACAAGTGCCATATGACACCACAATGGAATCTACAAGTCACAAGACTCCAAAAATACATTCCTGCCTCTTCTATATTTAATATTCCCCATATATACATATCCATGTGACTTGCGGCCCATACAAACAGTTTTCTGCCACCACCTGCTGTACGGTTCAGGAGATTTTCATGCAGGTTACGCATGTTACACGTGTGATTTCTGGACTTTGCACCCGCTCAGGGCAAGATATGCTTTTCTTGGAATTTATCAGTAATTCGCGGCCACATACCCTCATTTATTTGCACAGAAGTCTTTCTTGACGGACGAGAATCCATTGTGATGATATCAGGCTGCCGAAGAGCTACGATCTGGGCTAATTCTTCTGCAAACAGATAGCAGCTCCGTATCTCCCAGCATACATCAGGCCTGGTGTGGACTATATCATCCCGCCTTGGACTATTGTCATTTCAAGTGGCCCGGCTAAAGTCAAGGGTCTGCATGGGTTGAAGACCTATATGGCGGTATACCTTTGTGCACCGCTATATGCTGCTCCCTTGAGTTAGGGCTCATGCACACGACCGTATGTATTTTGCAGTCTGCAAAACACAGATCCTCAAAAAATGCGGATGACGTCCGTGTGCATTATGTATTTTGCGGAACGGAACAGCTGACCCGTAATAGAACAGTCCTATCCTTGTCCGTAATGCGGACAATAATAGGACATGTTCTATTTTTTTGCGGAACGGACATATACGGAAACGGAATGCACATGGAGTCATTTCCATTTTTTGTGGCCTCATTGAAGTGCATGATCCTTCACTCTTCCACTCTCACAGTGCTTGTAGGAGAGAACGCATCCATCAGGTGCCGCAGTTTTTTTTGTACAGAACCCATGAGGAAAAACTTATAAAATGCGGGCAAAAATCTGGGTACAGAATTGGCCCATAGCAGCCTTTGGGCACCGTATCATACAATGAACACCATTCATATGGCCACATGCATGAGGTTTAAACGTAGCTCTGGTTTGAAGGCACTTTGTATAATATTCCATCTTTTTAAGGATAATTGTTATTTTTGAACTTGAGGATAGGTCATCTATGGTTAAAAAGCCCAGAAAACCCCTTTAAAGGTGTTATCTAGTAATATATAATGAAGACCTATCCTCAGGATAGGACATCTTTATCAGATTAGCAGGGGTCTGAATCCCAGCTCCCCCGCCAATCAGCTTTTACGGGGATCTGCCGCACTCACCAGAGCACCGGGGAGCACAGCCAGCTCCCAGCATCTCTCTCAAAGACAGCGCCGTACATTGTATAGTGGCTGTGCTTGGTATTACAGCCTAGCCCAATTCACTTCTACAGGGCTGAGCTGCAACTAGGTCATGTGACCTATGTACAGTGAGGTCACATGGCCTAGGAAGAGGCTGTGGCACTTACAGTGCACTGGCCTCTTCTAACAGCTGGGGTACCGGGTGTCGGATTCCTGCCAATCTGATATTGATGATCTGTCCTGGGGGTATATTACTGGTTGACCCCTTCAAAAACATTAAGGCTACATTCACACGTCCGTATTTGTGCACATCCTGGAAAACGGTCAGTTTTTTGCGGATCCGTTGTTCCGCAAAAAACTCAGTTTTTCCAGGACATCCGTTCCATTTGTCCGTAAAAAACGTAAAGGATGTATCCATATGTCATCCGTTTTTTGCGATCCGCAAAAAATGGAAGGATGAATAACATCTGTACCATTTTTTTTCTCCCCTCCTGGAACGGAATCTGCAAATACGGATGTCTTCTGCATTTTTTGCGGATCCATAGACTTTCATTGTGCTACGGACCGCAATTTGGGAGAAAAGTAGGACAGGACGATTTTTTTCTATGCGGATCCGCATAACGGAACGGAACGGAAAAACGGATGCAGACAGCATACGGAGTGCTGTCCGCATTTTTTCAGGACCCATTGAAATGAATGGATCCGCATACTATCCGCATTTTTCATCCGAAATTGCGGAACGGACGCAGATAGGATGCGGATCAAAAATCAGGACGTGTGAATGGGGCCTAACTAGACATTTTAAATGGCCATTTTTCACAGAACTGATTTGGCGATGCTTCACTATCTGGATCTGTTTTCCTCCATCTCTCTCTACGGGAGTCTAGGACTCATTGGAGACCGAGAGTAGAGAGGCCAATAACAATTGTGTGATTCAACTGAACACCTACCGACTCTCGGGGAAAAAAAAAAAAGAATGGAAATCTTAATTAAGGGCTCATGCACACAAACATATTTTTTGTACGTTTCGGTTTCTTTTTTGCGGCCCGTGTGCGGAACCATTCATTTCAATGGGACCGCAAATAAATGGAAATGACTCAGTGTGTTCCATATCTGTATGTCCGCAAAACCATTCTGTAAAAAAAAAAAAAATAGAGCGTGTCCTATTCTTGTCCATTTTGTGGACAAGTACAGGCATTGTACAATGGATCAGCAAAAAAACGGATGTCATCCGTTTTTTGTGCGGATCCGTGTTTTGCGGGCCACATAATATATACGTTGTGTGCATGAGCCCTTAGTTTCATTTCTTTAGTGACAAGCATCGCAGGCCACTAGATTCTGGAAGGAGACCCGCTTCTGTAGGATCACACAGCGCTCAACAAGACTATTGCGAAAGCGATATTTTTTTTCCTTGTTAGACAGGAACACTTTTTTTTCTCCTCAGTACCTGCAGCACCGGCCTGATGAAGGTCTGACACCCGCTTATGTACTCTGACATGTTTTCAAGGAGGCAGATATTCTGGTCTGAAAGAAAAACTTTGTTTCAACATGGCCGTTATCACGCAATTCCACGGTGAGCCTCACCCACTGGATCGTCAAGCTGCAAAACTGCTCTGCTTGTACTTGTGCACAAGAAAAAGGGTCACCCCAAATTTTTTTTTTGGTCTAATCTGTTTTTATTTTCTGATTGCGTCTTTTTTTATTCTATTTCCTGCACATGATTACGGGGGCGGCCATCTTGCCTGAGCTGTTCTTAACAGCATTTAGAAAATTGCTTTACGGCAGCCCCATGTGCTATAGACACAATGGTCAGGAGAGAACCTCAGTGACTTCTATGGGACAGTTTTCTAGACATGCTCTGTGACTTGTGCAGAGGTCGCTATACAGGGAGGGAATAGATAAGCTCTGACAATCACCTATTGTGAATGGTGGATCCTGTCTTATCTATACAAAGAGGTGATATCATTACAGGCAGGATTAGAGTGACAGATAAGCAGATAACTGCAGTAAAGTGATGTGTACAGACTTCTATGGGAGAGTTTTCTAGACGTGCTCTGTGACCTGTGCAGATGTCATTGTACAGGGAGGGAATAGATAAGCTCTGAATGGAGGATCCTGGCTTATCTGTACAGAAATACAAAGATATATGGATATATAGTTGCACAACATGTAATAAGCAATAGGAGTAAAAGTAAATCTGGATATATGTGGCGCTATGCCGACTAAAGATAAAAAAGAAAGTCCTTAGTTACACATATTTGCAAATGCGTGATTATGCCCACTCACCAAACTTCACGGTAACTTCCTGTGGAGTGGGTCCCTACACTCATCTATGCCTCTGTTCAGACTAAATCCAAGTCTCCATTATTCAGGGCGTGTGAAACCAGCTAAATAGGAATCCTATCAGGAAGTCCTGGGTGAATGGGCGTCGCTAGGTCCAAAAGGGTTTGCGGGGCCCATTATATATAACAATAGAAAATTCGGACCAGCGATAAATATATACAGTATATACTGGCGTATAAGACTACTTTTTAACCCCTTAAAATAATGGCTACAGTGGGGGGTCGTCTTATACGCCGGATATACGGGGGCCGCACTGTGTGAGGTGTTTTTTTTTTCCCCGTCAGCGCGTAGAGAGCCGCTTCCTGGGACCGCCGCGCATGCCCCGCCCCCCTTCTCCTCCCGGTGACTCCCCGCCCCTGCACTAATCCTATTGGTTATACCTCACACAGTGCGGCCCCCTGCTCTTAGCATACTGAAGTAGCATACTATTCTCTATATTCTCAGGAGGATTTTGAAGGCTTTTAAAGGGAAACTGTCATGCCAGCAAGACCTGTTACAATATCGCAGCTTACAGTTATGATCACCAGGCACTTGCTCTCTTGTTTGTTTTGCAAAGTTTTAGCTTTACCGTACATGTTTGAAACAACCTTATGTTTATAAGTGACAGTTTTGCTGCTATATACAGTACCTGCATGTCATATGCATTTGAATTAAAATTAACATGTTGAAATCAAAGCAGACTTTTTTTCATTTGGGAGAGGGGTAGTCTTATACAGTGAGTATATACCAAATTCTATATTTTTAGGGCAGAAGTTGGGGGTCGTCTTATACGCCCAGTCGTCTTATACGCCGGCATATACGGTATATATTTTCATAAGTGCATATCCATAAAGCAAAATTATAGAAATACAAAGATATATGGATATATAGTTGCACAACATGTAATAAGCAATAGGCTTATAAGCTTTAGTCGGCATAGCGCCACATATATCCAGATTTACTTTTACTCCTATTGCTTATTACATGTTGTGCAACTATATATCCATATATCTTTGTATTTCTATAATTTTGCTTTATGGATATGCACTTATGAAAATATATATATATTTATCGCTGGTCCGAATTTTCTATTGGCTTATCTGTACAGAGCGTGTCAATCCATTCACTGAAAAATAAATTACTTTGCAAGGTGAATCAGTTTCGCCTGTAACTGCAGTCATCATCTCGATTTTTTTTTTCCTATCTTGATTGCATCCTTTGCTCACGTGCACACATATCCACTGAAATGAATAGGTCAGGGTTCAGTCCAGACGCGGTCTTTTGAGAAGGGGGGGGGGGACAAAAAACAAAAAAAACACAGAACGTATCATTATTATGATGGAAACATTGCTCCTCATGTAAAATTGTAAAATTAGCCTTGGCAGATGGGTAGCCAGCACATGAAAAATAAATTGAGACCAGTGGGGGATGAAACGGTGATTACTTTTATCCTTTTGAAGTATTCCTTGCCATTAGAAAGAAAAAATTCCTAGAGAGTCCCTTTAATTGAGGAAAATATCACATCAAAGAGGGGTCCCAGAAGGTGAGCGATCTACATGCTCCTCCAAGTAAGCTACATGGACGTTCCCATTACCAAAGCTGTTCAGCGTAGCATTTTCTGAGGAGGAAACGGGAATCGGCCATTATGCTCACAGCCATGTCACAGCTCCATTTTGTGTCACAGGGATGCCACCGATTTTCATCAATGCATAGAAATGGTTTTCATTTATTTTCTCTGACAAATTTTTGCCACGTTCCTCTGTAGAGCTCCGTACAAAGAAGCCGCCTCCCTGCCCGTCACTTCGGATCCTTGTACACGCTTTGCTGGGTGCACGAGTCTTTATTCAGAATTGTACTTTTTGGGCACTAGGTCGACAGCATCCATGAGGAGTCTAGTTTCTTATGGCTATGCTCCTTCAGCCGTTTAGGGCAGCAGTGATCGGATAAGGCCATGCTGCAATGTACCGATGGCCGTCACAACAGCTACGGACAGGACAAAAGAGCTAGAAATGGCGCCCTGCTTGTGGCTATGGCCATCCGACGCAGGTATGGGTTCACCGACTAGAAGGCCCAACGCACATGGCAACTGCCGAATCTTAGGCTAGACCAGGCATCAGCAGCCTCCGAAACTCCAACTGTTTTGAAACTACAACTCCCAGAGACCTCCTTTCACTTCTAGGGGAGTTACAAGAAAGTGTGCATGCTGGGAGTTGTAGTTTCACAGCAGCTGTCGCACCGAAGTTTGCTGATCTCTGGGCTAGGCCATCAATATCAGACTGGTAGGAGCCCAACATCCCAGAAAACCCCTTTAACCCCCTAACGGTTTTGCCCGAGTCCAGCTCCAGCAGTGGGAAAAGTAGCTAACTGGAGGGGGGAGGACTGCGCTAGATGGTGATATCTCCTCAATGGTAGCAGCTAGAAACATGCAACTGGTCTTGTTTGAAAGCTGACAGTCAAGACCAAAATGACAGCTAAAGTTACAAGCAACAAAAGGAGAAACCACTGTTCTTACTTTCAGTTTCAGCTGCATTCACAGCATCCCGATTTCATGTCAGTGATGTCTTCCCCTGTGCTGAACTTAGTACTATCATTCTGGTATTGTCTGAAAGCCTGGAATGTCAGCTTTCAAACAAGACCAGTTAAATGTTTCCATTTAGTTGGTAGCAGCATGTAAAGCAGCCCTCCCCCCCTCCAGTTAACTACTTTTCCCAGTGCTAGAGCTGGACTCTGGCAAAACAGTTAGGGGGTTAAAGAGTTTGGCTCACCCCACTGCAGATGTAATAGATATCTGATGGGTGAGGTGGTCTGATCTCTGGGACCCCTACTGATTTAAGAACAGGGGTAGCCGTGCCAATACAGCATGGTTGCACACTGCCGCACCAGTCAGACTGCTGAAGACCAGCCAAGCGCAGCCATCGGCTATATCCGGTCAGTGTGTACGTGCGACCATCACTCAGGGAACTCCTTGACCCTCAGTCATTGGACCTCCACCAGATCCTTATCTACTGGTGGAGTTGTCATGGTGGGACCTGTAGGTTACCTTATCAAGAGCAATCTACATGTACTAAAGCAAAAACAAGCAGACAAGTGCCGTACGGGTCAATTCAAGCTCCCCATATTTAATTGGTCCTGGAAAAAAAAAAACTGTAATTACAAAGGATGATGGGCTTTAATGGCTACGGAGGCCGGTGAGAATGTCATAAAAGCACCATACAGTCTGGAGGCGAGTGAAACAGTAAAGGGGTTGCCGCTACATGTAACATATTACATAAAGAACAGGCAAACACAAAACCGGCAAGACAACATTCCCCAAACGGCTCACGCTCTGCAAGGCGAGGGCTACATCTGCGGTCATCCAGGCCAGACACCAGGCAAATGCGACCAAGAAGGGGTAATTTTTTTTTTTTTTTGTCCCATTCAAGTAATTTATAAAATGATGCGTCCAAAAGGACCGTAAAAAGACATTTCTTTACAAATACAAGCACTGCTGAAAAGGTTTGCAGCCGAGACGCAAACGTCCCGACAACACATGGGTATTACATTCATGAAAAGTAGTCGGACCCGTCACCTACAGGCGGAGGTGCCAGCCGTTCTGTGGTCTACAGCGCTCGGACTCCATCATTTCACCAGGCAGCCCCTCAAACAGTTTTGCCTGTTGCCTGGCAACAATAAATGGGTGACTACCCTGTTCCCTATTGAAGTACAGCACACTGGTGTAGTCACCCGCCGCTGGTGGCAGCAGGCACATGAGCGCACGCACAGGAACCCACAAAACGGCTGCCCCCCCAAGAGTGTAGGTGGCAGCTCCGCTTTAAAGGGTCACTGAGCCGTCACAGGTTTTGATAGGTGGGGGGTCTGACTGCGACACCGCCACTGATCGCTAGAACGAGGAGAGAGAAGCCCTCACATAGCGCGCTATAAGGCTAAATGCACACGACCAGGATTTACGTACGGATCAATTGGTGCGGATTTGGCGTGGATTTTACTCTCCCCACTGAAGTGAACAGAGAAAATCTGGTCCGAAAAATAAAATAAATTGACATTAAAATCCACACCGTAGGTCAAAAATCTGCATCACGTGCATGAGAATTTCAGATTCTCATAGAATACACTAGCCATGACCCACGGTGCGGATTTTCCGCATGCAATCCTGATCGTGTGCGTTTACCCTAAAAGATGGAAGCGAGCCCGTCTCCTGCTGGTGCTTCTCTCCTCCTGGGGGGTCTCAGACTCCGCCGATCACACCCTCGGATCAAAAGTTTAGGTGAAGGCACAGCTCCCCTTTAAACGTGCTTTGGCGATACATGACTTAACCCCCGAAATTCACAATTCCTCTGTGTGCAGTAGCAGTTTGGTCTAGGGACGAGAGTTGTGACCTCATGGAAGTGCTCAGCACCGATAACATGGCTCACACGTGATCTCTACAGGATTTAGTACTGACCCGGCATTGGCGTGCAAACAAGAAAAAAAAAAATACAGGTTAGAACTTTGAACACATAAAAACTATAGAAGTGCAATTTAACTTGATCGGTATTTTGCATAAATATGTGCACCCACGGCTTCCGATTTTTTTTTTTTCTGAAGTGCATTAGGAGTCACAGAGGTTACTAGAGAAGCCATCGATGCCGCCCTGACAATGAAAACTATTCCGAAAAGTGCTTTACTAGTCAACGGGACCAGTCCGCTCTCCTGACACGTCTGTCTCACATCCTTTCTTAGAACGCTGCATTGTGCTGTCCCTCTGTTATTCCTCCTGAAAGTGGGCGTTACCACAGCCTCAAGGCAGTCAGCCATCATAGGACAGCGCTAGCATAAGGACACGCCCCATTTTCCAAAGGAAAACATAACAGAGGAACAGCACAAGGCCGAGATCCACGAAGAGATGCTCCACAGTTAACACTTTATGGTGGTAACCAAGAGGTGTCAGGTGAGATGAACAGTCCTGCTTAATGCTATGATCCTCCCGTGAAAGAGGGGATACGCTTGGATTTTACGGCACCGCTCAAGATATGATCACTTTACATTTTTTAATAACGTTATTATAACGCCAAGTGTGTCTGCTGCACCGTGACTGGTCCTGATCACTCATCCTGTCAGTGATAGTCTATGGATGGGATTATACACCAAGCTAGTATGCAGAATCCTACTGAGCTCTGTCCTCCCAGCAGCCCCTGCTGGTTCACATTCTGCTGTCAACGTGCTCTGGTATGGCACATGCTTGAAGATACAGTTCACCTGTATCAGACTATCGTGGCCTGCAGCAGGCCATTACTGAATTACATGCATATCGGATGAATGTCAGTTGAAAGCACCAACTGGCAGTCCATCTAATATGTATGGACTGAGGGGGGTCCCGGTACGGCAGATGTCTGGGGGCGGAGGAGGATTAGGCTAGGTTCACACTCGGACCTGGCAGAGAACAGCCTGCTGGAGTTCACCAGATCTGGTCTAGTTAGATACTGCCATCCACTGCCAGACCCTACATGATGGGATCCAACCGGTGTTCAGCATGAGTTCCGGGTTTCAGCCAGACAAGAAAAAACCGCTGCACGCACCGGCACTCGTGCCGGAAACTGGCCGGATCCCATTAGAGCAAGTGGAGTCCAGCGCTGAACAGTAGTATCCGGTAAACTCCAGCAGGCGCTTTCTCTGCCGGATCCAATAAATGAAATGTGAAACTAGCCTTAGACAGGTTGAATTACACCATGGCCGATCCACTGGTCCTCAACCAGAGGTGTCTGACGGTGGCCAATTCCTCTGTCCCTGGAAGCGAGTTTAGGGAGAAATCGCAGCCTGCCAAATGCTCTCCTAAGTCTGTCTCAAGATTTAACCTTATAAGCTACCCATAAGATAGAGAAGTGCCTGATTTGGTTGTGGTCTGACCACTGGATTCCCACCAATCAAGCGGGTCCTTTGTCTGAATGAAATCAGTCCGGTCAACTCGATGGGAGATAACGGAGCGCAGGGCTCTGCTTCTTTTTTTGGCATTCCCATAGACATTAACGGAGTGACAGCAGACATGCTGGACCGCCGCTTCATTAAGACAGTGGGTCCAGGACCCTTATTCCTGTGATTGGCGGTCAGACCCCCCCACTGATCAGGCATTTATCACGACCCAGGGGGTTGGTGATAAGTTTGACTCTTTGGACAACCACTTTAAAGGGGTATTCGACCATCGGGTTCCTTTTAAAGCAAGCCCTCCTAGTGTGTGCTACGTAATGAAAGAATTATACTTCCTAGCTGCCCGCCTCCGACCTGTGCACGTGACCCCTTAAGGAAGTAAAGGAGCCAGAAGATCACCAAATGGACCGCCAGGGAGCAGGCGAGTAGGATTCTTTCCTTAGGTTTAGGTGCCACATGCTAGAGCGTTACGTTTAAGGAACACCCCTTTAAAGGGTTATTCCCATCTCAGAGAATGGGGGGGCATATCGCTAGGAGATGTCCCCATTGTATGATAGGTGCAGGTCCCACCTCTGGGACCCGCACCTACAACGAGAACGGAGAGGAGAAATTAACGGAGGGCGCACTGCGCATGCGCCCTCCATTCATTTCTATGGGGCCACTGAAAATAGCCGAGCTCTGGCTCAGCTATTTCCGTCGGCTCCATAGAAATGAATGGGAGCTGTTGCTGTGCATACGCAGTGTACTCCCATTCGTTTTTATGGGAGCTGCGTCTGGTGGTGGCTGGACCCCGGGAAACCCGAAGTCCTCCAGGCACAGCACTCCCCGCTCCGTTCTCAATGTACCGCTGGGACCCGCACCTATCAGACAATGGGGGGCATATCCTAGCAATATGCCCCCATTGTCTATGATAGGAATACCCCCAGTAAGATCTGTGTCCACCAGCCTAGACCTTACAGACTACAACCGGCCTCATTGATATATGGGCTACACGACAAGAGCTGTTCACAGTGCAGCAGAGAACGGACGTCTTCATCCAGCACAAGAAATGTAAAGTGCTCAAAGAACGGAGCGGCGCCCCACCTACAGATTCCCAAGCGTTTCGGGCCGAGTGTCGATACTGCTGTCGGCAACGTCTGGACTTTTGTTAAATAGCATCGGTATAAAGTAAAAACGAGGACTAAAAGCAAAATAAGGTCCACACAACATTACAGTCTAAAGCGATCGGCGTAGCGGTAAAAGAAAACCTGTAACATTGAAAAAACGTGGTGGAACATCTACTGAATCAAACACTAGGCAACTTCGTCTGAACAGAAACCATCCCGGATCCAGTCCAGTCGATCGAGATTACCAAACTGCGAGTTTGGGAAAATAAGGGAGTCGGGAACCGGTTTCCCTTTTTGAATCTTCCCCGGGTTACAGCCAATAGTCCTCAAGCCCTGCCGGCCGGCTCAGACGGCGGAGTCCATGTCTATCTTCAGTTCATCGAGAGGCTTCTCAGAAGCATTAGTTCTCTTGGTTTTATGCTCAGGAGATTCACTGATCATTCCTAAGGTGGTCGCTCCGCAGCTGCCCTTCCTGGCCGAGACGCTCTTCTCCGAGTTCCCGCAGCACTGCTTGGGGGCGCACTGCGTTCTGCAGGAGAGTTCGCACAGGGATATTCTAGATCCGGATTCGACGGAGGAGAATTCCGGTTGAATAGTGGTGGCGTGGATTCCTTCGTCGTGGAAGAAGTCTTTGATGCGCTTGGCTACGTCCATGTAGGCGGTGGGGTCGTGGCACTTGATGTGAGCGGTGGCGATGATGCGGCTCTCGGCGAGCTGCCAGACGTGCAGCTCGTGGACAGCCTCCACGCCTTCGAGGTTTCGGAGCTTTTGCTTCAAGGAGGAAATGTCGATTTGTTTGGGGACGGTCTGCAGCAGGATGAGGGCAGACTCTTTCAGGAGGGGGTAGGTCGTGTACAGCAATATGCACACCATGATCACACACAGAGCGGGATCTAGGTACAACACCCAGCAGGGTCCAGCCAACTTCACCTGCGGGACTTCTGCGCTGTCGTTCAGGGCAGGCGAGGTATGATTGAGTTCCGGATGATCGGAGCAGTGGTCGTGAACGCAGGGGTTGACGCAGTTTTCTCCAGCTGGACAAGGGTTAAAAACAAAGTAGAAGACCAAAGCGTTCACCACCACGATGACCGAGCCCAACGCGTCGCCCAGGACATGGAGGAACACGCCGCGCATGTTGAGCTGAGTGCCATCCTCGTGGACTTCCGACACGTGGTTCTGCACGACGCTGCCGTTCAGTCGGTGCTCGGACGCGTTGTCTGCCGCAGGATCTGTGAAGAGAAGAGAGATCGGTTATTATCAGGAGAACCATAAATGACAGGTCACAAGCCTAGGGAGGATCAGTCACACATCCACCCTCCTGGAGGAGAGCCTGACGGAGATCTCCGGATCTGACATCTGCCCGCCAGACCGCATTTACTATAATGAGATCCGGCCGCTACCTGGCTGGACAAAAACAGCTGCACACAATGGTTTTTATCCAGCATTCAATGCCAGAACAGCCTGCTGGAGAGAGCGCTGCAAACCTGAACTCTACATTGTGACGTTCCTATGTTATTCCTCTTAAAAATTTATGAATTAAAGAGGACCTTTCACCCTCCTGACATGACTGTTTTAACAGCTTTATGCATTCCCCATGTAATAATTCTGGAACATCTATTTTTATGTCTCTATGTTGTGCCGTTCCTTTATTATTCCTACTAGAAGTTATGAATGAATTGCTAGTAGTCTGTAGTAAGGGTACAGAGGGGACGTAACAAGTTGGGGGGGGGGGTGTATCTGCAAAGACTGAAAATGACAGCATTGATTGGATAGAGTCAGTCTGTGCAGGTACACACCCCCAACTTCTAGTAGGAATAATAAAGGAACGGCACAACACAGAGCCATAAGAATAGATGCTCCAGAATTGTTATTACATGGGGAATGCATGGCGCTATCAAAACAGACATGTCAGGAGAGGGGAGAGGTCCTCTTTAATGGAGAATTGGGTGTTACTAGTAGGGGGTGAGAAGTAAGTGAAGCATTCTGGGAGTTGTAGTTTCTGAACAGCTGGAGGTTGCTGGTCCCTGTCCTATAGTCTTAGGTCTTGCTGCTCAAGCCTGCAAATGTGTAGAAAATCAATCCACTCCTGTATGAAACACCAGTCGCCCCCACGCCGGTTGGCTGTTGTCTGCATGTGCAGTAGGGATGCAGTATTCTGGCGTACAGGTAGGGGGCGCACTGCAGGTGCTCTAAATACTGAAGACCAGGGTTATTTTGTATACAATAGAAGAAGGAAATATTTTGGACGAGTACCACACTCCTCAGATATGGGTGTGTAATCCCAGGCTGGACAAATCCCAAAAGCCATCACGCCTCACCTCCCCACTTAGAAACTTCCTGCTGGCACTGGCGATGCCGACTATGGAAGGCGCCTCATACCGGCTCCCTAAGTCAACAGCCTCTGGTTAAATACACACTTAAAGGGGTTGTCCAACGGAAAATATTCTACACTTCTCAAACCAGCGCCTGGATCTGAATAGTTTTGTAATTGCATGTAACTATATTTCTATTAGAGCCACAGGAGTTACTGACTGAAACCTATCTGTATAGCGCCACCTGCTGCTTGCGCTTTTTCTCATTTCTCTGTCCACCTCCCTGAGATGGACGCACATGCTCAGTTCCATCCTTCAACTGCCACCAGCTGCAGCAGAAAGGCCACGCCCCTAAGCTGACATTTTTTTAAATCTAGCATGTGGAGATCTCTGGATCCATGTGAGGTACAGGACTGGTTCGAGCTTTGTAAGAAAGATTCTCATGTAATAGATTATGTATAATTTTAATTTTTTTTACATTATTCATGGGTTAAACCCCCTTAAAAAGGCATTTCCATGCTCAACATTTACAGCATATCCCACCTCTAGGATCTGCCCCGATGTGGAAAATGAAGGTCCTCCAACCGTCGGCAATGGACAGGTGGCAGCCACCTCACCAGGTGGGACAGGGGTCCGAGGACCTCAATTCTCAGCATAGGAGCAGGTCCCGGAGACGCCATCTTTTAGACATACTTTTATACTAATGGAGGTATCTGGACTTGCGTAACTGGACCTCAGGGTACAACGAGGGTCCATAGAAAGGGGTCACCAGCAGATGGATGTGTGACCATGGATGGGCTGATACCACCAGACTGAAGATCTGATCTAGAAGGGGGGGGGGGGGGTCCATTCTCTGACACCCATAGGACATAAGGAGAATGGTTTTTGCAATTACTTTTCTGCAAAAAAAAAAAAAAAAGGATCTGCCCCGTATCCCCCGTGGCACCTGGGCTCAGAGCTGGGCACTTTCCACCATCTGCATTCCTTGCTGCACGGATCACTACGAAATGCCAGAAGAATCACAAACCAGAAAACTGTTTCACGAGACGGAGCGTGACCAATTAATTAAATGGAGGATCCTTGGCAGTGCAGCCGCCTGTGCCCAGAGAACGCTGCCATTAAGAAAAAGTATTCTCAAAGCCGCGGTCACCACCCTGGCATCCAGATGACCTACCCTGACCGGTTCAGTCGTGGTGAGACAGAGCTAACCGATAGACAGAGCACTGCTGAAAACATAGAGCATTTCACTTTGTATAGGATGGGGCACTGCACCCACCAAAAGACCGCTGCCCTCATGTGCCACCACAGGGGTGACCTGCACCCATCAGAAGACCGCTGCCCTCATGTACCACCACAGGGGTGACCTGCACCCATCAGAAGACCGCTGCCCTCATGTACCACCACAGGGGTGACCTGCACCCATCAGAAGACCGCTGCCCTCATGTACCACCACAGGGGTGACCTGCACCCATCAGAAGACCGCTGCCCTCATGTACCACCACAGGGGTGACCTGCACCCATCAGAAGACCACTGCCCTCATGTACCACCACAGGGGTGACCTGCACCCTTCAGAAGACCACTGCCCTCATGTACCACCACAGGGGTGACCTGCACCTATCAGAAGACCACTGCCCTCATGTACCACCACAGGGGTGACCTGTACCCATCAGAAGACCGCTGCCCTCATGTACCACCACAGGGGTGACCTGTACCCATCAGAAGACCACTGCCCTCATGTACCACCACAGGGGTGACCTGTACCCATCAGAAGACCACTGCCCTCATGTACCACCACAGGGGTGACCTGCACCTATCAGAAGACCACTGCCCTCATGTACCACCACAGGGGTGACCTGTACCCATCAGAAGCCCCACTGCCCTCATGTACCACCACAGGGGTGACCTGCACCCATCAGAAGACCACTAACCTCATGTACTACCACAGGGGTGACCTGCACCCATCAGAAGTCCACTGCCCTCATGTACTACCACAGGGGTGACCTGCACCCATCAGAAGTCCACTGCCCTCATGTACTACCACAGGGGTGACCTGCACCCATCAGAAGTCCACTGCCCTCATGTACTACCACAGGGGTGACCTGCACCCATCAGAAGACCACTGCCCTCATGTACCACCACAGGGGTGACCTGTACTCATCAGAAGTCCACTGCCCTCATGTACCACCACAGGGGTGACCTGTACTCATCAGAAGACCACTGCCCTCATGTACCACCACAGGGGTGACCTGCACCCATCAGAAGACCACTGCCCTCATGCTCGTATTAGCAGGCTACCCAGCACCCATATAAGTGATATAAGAGAGGGGTGGGCAGAGTCTGTCAGCAGCCACCCCCACACCCGGCACATGACATATTATATAACCCAACTGATATAATATCTTCACATATTATGACATCACAGATCAGCCATACGTAACGCTGTGATGTCATCAGGCAAAATAAAGAGGACACGTGTGATAGGTAGTATGATATACCTACTACAGGACCTAACACGGTGTGTAACGCTCTGTATACATCAGCATTATTACATGGCGGTATATTACAGGCATTATATAACCCACCACACATAATACAAGACATGTATGACGTCACAATACCACTATAAGGACATCATATATCATAGGGCGATAATATCTACAATGTCACATACACTAATACAACACCTACATAATATTACATAAGGTTTCATGACATCACCTATAGAAGGTTTTACATTATATATGAGGCTCTACAGGCACATATTAGGATAGCATAATAAGCCCTGTGACATCATAGTCCATATATGACATCACGTATAGAGGCACTTGGGTGTTTCACATTACATATAAGGTTATACACGCCAGATCAGTACATCAGGGTGGTTGTATATAACATGCACTGTGATGTCATAGCCCATATATGAGATCATGTATAGAGGCACTTGAGCGTTTTACATAACATAGAAGGCTCTACAGACTATATGACATCATATCACTATATCAGGATGGAATATGACATGCACTGTGATGTCATGGTCCATATATGACATCACGTATAAAGACACTTGGGTGTTTTACATGACATACAAGACTTACAGGCCATATGACATCATATTACTACATCAGGGTAGTATATGACATTCCCTGTGACGTCACAGTCCATATATTACATCACCTACAGAGGCACTAGGGTGTTTTACATGACATATAAGACTCTAGAAGCCATATGACTTCATATCACCTATATTAGGACGGTATGACAAGCACTGTGACGTCACAGCCCATACATGACATCACGTATCCCTCCTACTATATAAGGCTCTGCAGATGACGTCATATCCCCCCTTACATGACAGGGCTCTCCTTACCGTGTTTGCCGGGCACCACTTCCAGCCCGGGCCCGTTGGAGCCGGTACAGTTCTCCACCAGGTTGTTAGTCTCCTCCCGGTCCAGGGCGGCCCCGTCTCCCGCCGCCCTCTCCCGGCTCCGGTGAGCCTTCTTGGCTCCGTGAGAGTGTCCGTGACCGGAGCCTCCGCCGTGTGAGTGTCCGTGTCCGGCCCCGGCGCTATCCCGGAACATACACAGCCCGATCAGGTTGATGAGGAGTCCGCCGAAGCCGACCCCGATCACCACCAGCGGCTGCTCGATGGCCCGTGGCTCGGTGAAGCGCTCCACGGCCTCCAGGATGATGGTGAAGCACAGGGCGGTGAGGAAGATGGCGTTCACCAGAGCCCCCATCACCCCGGCCCGGATCCAGCCGAACGTGTTCTTGTCGGTCGAGCGCGTCTTCTGCGCGAATCGCACGGCGATCAGGCCGACCACCAGAGCGATGACATCGGACAGCATGTGGAAGGAGTCGGAGAGCATGGCTAGAGAGCCAGTAATCCTGCTCACCACCACCTCCGCCACGAAGAAGATGAAGGTGAGGCCCAGCATACATAGTAGCCGCACACGGTTAGATTCCCACATCTTGAATGAGATAACTGAGCAGAGGAGTAGGTCCAAAGGTCAGCGCGGCGAGGGGACGGAGCCCGGCGGCTGAAGGAGGAGGCCGCGACCGATCACAGCCGGGGGAGAGAACAACGACCGGAGCCCGGCAGCGGCGAAGGCTTCTCCCTCACTGGGCATCTCTGACGTCCGGAGCAGGGAAATAATACAAACTTTTGCACCCGAAACCGTCTTTTCCACACGGAGCAGAGATGAAGAGGCCCCGCCCCGCTCCACGCCTGCCGGGGATTGGCTGAGCCTGGGACGCGATGTGGTACATAGCGACAGCCGCCATTACACAGGCTGAGGGGGTGAGGTTACTATAGGAACCAGCGATGAGTGCACAGCCTGCCGCCCCCCACCTTACAGGACATCTTCGCTATCCTCAATTATCAACCCCCCTCCCTCTTCGTCTATAGTGCGCCTGCCCTGAACAACCAATCAGATATCAGCTCTCGTTTATGTAAGGCAGGGTGGAAATTTAAAAAAGAGGTGATCTGATTGGTTGCTAGGGGGTCACTGTTGTACGTGAGGGCTTTAAGCATTGAACTATATCAGCTCAAATCAACTAATCAGATTTCAGTTCTCATTTATGTGAGGAAGATTGGGAAATGAAAGAGACAATCTGATTGGTTGATATGGGCCACCGGTTTAAGCATTGATGTAAAACTATGAGCCCTTAGCAACTAATCAGATTTCAGCTCTCATGTGAGGCAGGTTGGGAACTAAAATGATTGGTTGCTATGGGTCACCTGTAAAGGAAGGTTTTAGGCATTGATAACCAAAAGCCGTTAACAGACAATCAAATTTCAGCTGTTGTTTTTGGATGGCAGGTTGACAAATGCAAGAGGTCATCTGATTGGTTGCTATGGGTCACTGTTGTACATGAGGGCTTTAGGCATTGATGACTATGAGTCGTTAACAGCCAGTCATATTTCAACTCTCATTTATGTGAGGCAGGTTGCAAAATGAAGGAGGTGATCTGATTGGTTGCTATGGGTCACCGTTGTATATGATGGCTTTAGGCATTGATAACCATAAAATGTTAACAGCCAGTCAGACTTCAGCTCTCAATTTTGTGAGGCAGGTTGAAAAATGAAAGAGGTAAACTGATTGGTTTCTATAGGTCACTGTTGTACTTTAGCTCTTTAGGCGTTAACAGCCAGTCAGATTTTAGCTCTCATTTATGTGACGCAGGGTAGAAAATAAGACGTGATTTGATTGGTTGCTATGGGTCACCTTTGTACATCAGGGCTTTAGGCATTAGTAAATATGGCTGTTTCACTGGCATCTCTCATTCCGTATTTTAAGGTGCAGCACTAATTTTAGGCAGTGCAGCTACTCACACGGGCATGTTTTTGATGTCTACAATGCAAATATGCGATTATTTCAGTTCACATATTTGCACCTCAAAAGTCAAAGGAACCTAAAAATATGATGTTTATTTCCATTTCTATTTACACGGTCGAGTCCCATTATTCTGACCAGTACTGACGTCACCAGTGTGTGTAGCTCATGAAGGAGGTCACGTGTGGTGGTTGGCTTGGTGGGTATATAAGGTGTGATAGGCTGTCTGCACACATATCCCTCGTTGCTGTAATGGTTAAAAGGGGCGATTTATCAGGGATGATTATTAGCTATTTCAGAAACCGCACAGTGTGAACTGTTCTCTGCTGCTGTGGTGAAAGTGTATGGTGAGTGGACAAATGGCTCCATTGATGTGAGAGGTGAACGTCGGCTACAAAGGTGCATGAGGGCAGACCAGCACCCTACAGAAAAAAAATAATAAAAAGTGATCAAAAAGTCCACGCCAAAATGGAGTGAACACAAACAAAAGATCACCCAACGAAAAATGAGCTCCCCCCCCCCCCCCCCCCCCCCCCCACACACACACACACACATAGCCCTGTAGATGTTACTATGATAAAGTTATGGAGGTCAGAATATGGTGATGAAAAGGAAAAAAAAATGTTTCCAAAGTTTTAATTTTTTCAGTATTAAAACACAAGAAAACGGATATAAATGTGGTATTGCTGTAATCGTACTCACCCAGAGAATGAAGTTAACAGGTCAGGTTTACCACATAGGAAATGCTATAGAAACAGAACCTACTGTGGGGGAATTCCATTTTTTTCTTCTTCTAATTCTCCCCCTTTTGGATTTTTTTTTCCAGCTTCCCACTACTGCTGTATTAAATGGTGCCATTAGAAAATGCAACTTGTCCTGCAAAGTCATACAGCTATGTGAAAGGAAAAATAAAAAAAGTTTTGGCTCCAGGACAGCAGGTGACAGTGAATAATGAAAATACAAAAACAGAAAATTGCCTGGTCAGGAAAGGTTTAATTTTCCATACCATTTATTGGAAAGTGGGGACAAAAAAATCTTTGTGGGGTGAAACTGGAAAAAAAAAACAAAAAAAAAACACAGTTATGTTGGAGTACATACCAGTTTTTGAGCACTTATTACTTTTTTCTTTTGTTTTTTGAGGCAAGGTGACCAAAAAATGGCAAATTGTGCATTTACCATGCAAGAAACATATATTATTTTAATAGTTTTTGGATGTTGCAATACCAATTATGTTTTTTATGGTTTATTTTTATATGTGAAATTAGGAAAGGGGCTGATTTGAATTTTTTACAATTATTTTTTTGTTAGTTTTTTTTTTTTTTGTACTGTAATTTTTA
This sequence comes from Rhinella marina, assembly GCA_900303285.1. NCBI lineage: Eukaryota > Metazoa > Chordata > Amphibia > Anura > Bufonidae > Rhinella > Rhinella marina. The sequence goes on along the minus strand of ONZH01008573.1, from coordinate 412,578 downwards.
GTCCCTTTAGGTGATTTTATACATGCAATCTTCTGATCACTTTTATTATAGACTGCAATGGAATACTATTGCAGTCTGTCAGGCCATGCCCCAGGTATAGCTTTAAAGTCGGCTCGCTGTGACAGGCCTGGGAGCCTTCGCAAGTTCCCAGGCTTTCATAGCAACCGATCGGAGCCCCGCAGTTTTGTTGCAGGGGCTCCAATTGGAGAGAGTGTCCCATCCCTTTGTCCAACCCCACAGATCTAGTGGTTGCTATTGACCGTGGCAGCTGAGGGGTGAAATGACGGGGGCTGGCGATATCTCTGATCCCGATCATAACGGCTGGGTGCCGGTTGTATTATACAGCCAGCACCTGCTGAGTATGTAGTGGGATCACGTCATGAGTTCGCCCCTTATATGCTTCACCCACTCATGACTTTGATTTTGTTAAAGAACAACTCCCGCAAAAAATTTTATTCTCTGACCTGTTAGGTGCATGATATAATCTTATCAGTGACTGTTTCTGTGAGTAAAAACCTCTCTTCTTATTGTAGCTGGGTCATGTGACCAACTCCCTGACCTCCAACTGACCCAGGACAGGAAGCCAGTAACTGCTCTATTCATTCCTATGGGAGCCTCACTTTCAGTCTCATAGGAATACATAGAGAATTAGACTTCCTGTCCACACATAAGTCTATGTGTGAGTTGGTGGGTCTAATTGCTGGTCACATGACACAGATAAGAAACTTCAGGATGATAGAAGTCAAAAATTCAGACACTGGTAAGAAAATGACATTCACTACAGATTATATCATGTACGTTTCTAGCAGGACATGGAATAAAATTATTGTCGGGAGTTCTTTAGGGTGTTAAGCCCTCCTGAGGGGTTGTTATGTTAGCGCTGCTGTGGAGGTATATTGTGCTGCACTGTGGTAATTTTGGCTCTGTCCACCACCTCCAGCCCCTGTTGGACCCCATAGCTCTGGTGGAATAATGTTGACATAGTGTCCACAATATAATGGAAAAGAAGCAACCTGTGCTCACTCTTCCGAAACGTTCCCATATAATCAAACTAATCGCTAAAGGCAACTGGTCTCTACTGGTTCCTGTCGTATCTTTGAGTCTAATCTGAAACTTCAGTCAAGTTATTTGCCTGTGAAGAGTTTGTACACTTTCCCTTTCCAATCTTTTATTACTTTCCATTCATCACCTGAACACCACAAATGAAGCATGTCAGTCCTGGAGTAGTATTGTAGGGCCTGAAATTCTTGGACAGACCGTAAAAATACAGGACTCTTTTCCAGTGTCCGTGAAAAAATGAGATGCGTGATTTATTTTTTTTTATTTTTTTTTGTGGCTATTGGTATTCCAGCAGATCACTTTGATTCTAATTCTCAGCATTTTAGGACTCACAGTAAATGCTGGTAGTATTTTCACTATTAGGGCTCATGCACACGGCCGATGGCCGTATTGCGGGCCACATACTGTGGGTCCGCAATACACGGGCACCGGCTTTGTGTACCCCGCATCATGGATCGCAGACCCATTCACTTCAATGGGTCCGCAATCACGAAGATGCAGAGCAGAGGCACGGATCGGAACACCACGGAAGCACTACGGTGTGCTTCCGTGGTGTTTCTGGCCGTGCCTCCCCTCCGCAAAAAAGTAGTGCATGCACTACTTTTTTGCGGTGCGGATCGCGGACCACATTCAAGTGAATGGGTCCGTGATCCGAATGCGGCGGCCCCACTGTCAGTGCTCATGCATTGTGGACCGCTAATTGCAGTCCACAACACGGGCACTGACCGCACACGTTTGTGTGCATGAGCCCTAAATTCTGGTAGTATTTTCAGTATTAGTATGTGACCTATAGACTTGTATTACTTATAATCATTTTAGTTCATTATAGTTTTCCAAACTGTCCGTAAAAAATGTTGACTGGCTGTGAATTTTGGATAAATTGTCCAGAAAAAAAATTAAAATTTAGGTTGACAACCCTGATGTAGATGAGGCAAAGGATTCTAGAACAGGGATGCTCAACCTGCGGCCCTCCAGCTGTTTTAAAACTACAACTCCCACCATGCCCTGCTGGAGGTTGTCCAGGCATGCTGGTAGTTGTAGTTTTGCAACAGCTGGAGGGCCACAGGTTGGACATCCCTGTTCTAGAGTATAGCCCATTGGTGGTCAACCCGACATATGGTGGTGGGGCCTCAAATGCAGCCTTTGATTTCATAAACAAAAAATATAGTCAAGAAAAAATATACAACACAAAATTTGCAGATTATTATTAAAGCGCCATTCATTCCTTGGCTCTGTACTTTTGAAAAGTGGTCACATACATAATACTAAACAAGTACTATAAGCATGCAAAAGACTAGTTACAAACTGGTACAGAAGGAGAGAGGACCCTGCCCGCGACAGCTTACAATCTACAAGGTCTGAAGGAAGGATACAGTAGGTGAGGGTAGGGAAAGGTACTGCTACTACCCTAGTAACAAAGGAGAAAACAGAGAACTCTTTTTTATGGTAGGGTAGATATACTGTGAACAACGCTGAATGCTCCCCTGTGCTCCACACACCATCTTGCCAGTTGGGCGTTACACCACATGGTAGATGTCTTTGGAGAGCGAGAAAGGTTTTCGTGGTGTAGACCATAGGCCAATCAGACAGTAAGTAAAAGTGGGAGCCTAGTGGAAAAAAAAAATCTAGGAAAGTACAATGTTATAAAGCTGTAGGTCATTGGACAATCAGAGATCATGTGTAGGTGCTCATTAAAAGGGTTGGCCTATCAGAGTTGAGATAGGAATTACCACCAAGTGCCGGGCCAGGGTGGTTGGAATCACAGAAACATCCTAGTGGATGGTGCTCCGCTGTTGTCCCCTAACGACAATTTATCAACTGTCCCCAGGATAGGCAATAATTGTCTAACTGGTGGAGGTCCAAATGCTGAGACCACCACTGATCAGGAGAACAGGGTTTCCATGTCCCCTCTATGAATGAAGCTTTGGAAGTTTTCGAATGGATAAGTTCTGTCTGTCGAGAACAGATGATGATGGAGACACCTGAAGGCACACCTGTTGAAGAAAATTCACAGTGATGTGCAGGTGTATGGCACATCACCACTGCAGCCAATCTGTGTTCTCTGCAGACAGTAATCGAACGCACGTCACCAACGTCACCACTGCAGACTGTAAACAAGTGGACCAGACCAGTGGTGCCAATGGGGTCATCCTCCATCTGGATGAGGGGATGCTCAGCTCTGGGTGGAGGGTGACGTTAGCATAGAATATGGCGCTGGTACAAGATTATAGGGCCAGGCTCGGTGCCTTGCCTTGTCAATCAAGGAGCGGGGGGGGGGGGGAATGTCATCGTTATGTTGGTCCCAAGAAACCTCTTTAAGCAAGAGAGTGTTCATGTCACCATTACTTACTAAATAGGAAAACACTGGGTAAAACCTGGTAAAGGGCGCCATGTACAATGCAAGTTGTTGCCGTAAGTGGCTCAGTTTTGAGCCTGGTTACGATATCATGTGATGGTTTGTCTTGAGTCTGCATACAGTTTTTTGGGTTTGTTTGTTGTTGTTTTTTTTTAGATCCATTTTCTTCTATGTTTTGTGGTCCCCAGTTCAACCATATATCTATGTTGGGACACCAGTTTAGGGATTGTGATAAGGGTGTAATAGGGGTAGCCTCTGATGGGGTCCGCCTTTTCAGGGCAGGTACTCTGTCCCACCTACCAGGGTTGGCCGCGAGAGTATCGGCGCAAGGTCCTCTGTTCGACATTTATGCTTTACTACCGAGTTTAGTTTTTGGTAATTGCCCTAATAGAGCATATGGACAACAGGGGATGCTTGGGTGAGACAACTCCCTTGAAGGGACTTTTTTAAAGAAGAATTCACTCGGAAGAGTGAGCACAGGTTGCTTCTTTTCCATTATATTGTGGACACTATGTCAACATTATTCCACCAGAGCTATGGGGTCCAACAGGGGCTGGAGGTGGTGGACAGAGCCAAAATTACCACAGTGCAGCACAATATACCTCCACAGCAGCGCTAACATAACAACCCCCCAGGAGGGCTTAACACCCTAAAGAACTCCCGACAAAAATTTTATTCCATGTCCTGCTAGAAATGTACATGATGTAATCTGTAGTGAATGTCATTTTCTTACCAGTAGCTGAATTTTTGAGTTATATCATCCTGAAGTTTCTTATCTGTGTTATGTGACTAGGAATTAGAGCCACCAACTCACACAGCACCTTATGTGTGGACAGGAAGTCTAATTTTCTATGCATTCCTATGGGAGCCTCACTTTCAGTCTCATAGGAATGAATAGAGCAGTTACTGGCTTCCTGTCCTGGGTCAGTTGGAGGTCAGGGAGTTGGTCACATGACCCAGCTACAATTAGAAGAGAGTGGAAACTCTCAATTTCAGCCTCTCATAAGAAGATGACAATCACTACAGATTATATCTTGGACCTTTCTAACAGGTCAGAGAATACATTTTTTTGCTGGAGTTTTTTTGCACTTCTTTAACTGGCCCCAGTAGGGTGGTGTACCTATTGATAAAAATCATACTCGTCGGCTCCCTGGCTCCGTTCAGCATTCTTCTGGTCCATGCCTGTAAACTTCTGGACAGGGTCACATGCCCCTCTGCAGCCAATGAGTGGCCTCAGTGGTGACTCCTCCCCAAGCAGTATATCACTGCTGGGTCATGTGTCACTTGGGAGGACGTCATTGGCTGTAGTGGCGCACATAACCCCGGTCCATCCAGAAGTTTACAGATGGGGACCGAAAGACTGCTGAAAGGAGCCAGAGCGACAGGGAGCAGGTGACTATGACTTTTTTCACCCTTCTGAGGACAGTTAAAAAGTCCCAAAGCCTGAACAACCCCTTTAAGGCAGCATTATTTACCCAGGCCAGAAAAATATTATAGATTTTTCCACGACCGTCCTGTCATTTAGGGTAATCCCACATCTACCAGGTCCCATTGATATAATTTATACACTCTGCATGCAGTAAACAGTCCAAGAACATAAATCACGGGGCGCATTAAATCCTTCCCGCCTGTCTATACAGTCATCAGCCTTCATGGGTCATAAACCTCTGGGGGGTAATTCTTCTTAAAACCACAGGTCCTTGGAGTTGATGAATGTGATGCACAGGCAGTAAAATCCCCTCCTGTGCCTAATGCAAAATATCGCCCTAGGTCTTCACAGACATGCTTAATTATTAACCCCTTCCAAGGTAAGAGGACGTTTGGTCTCACGATGCAGGTCTCAGCGAGCAGCTGTCCTCCAGATTAACCGTGTCAGCACAATATAAAAACCTCTGCTTCATTACACAATCTGTGCTTTGCTCTCGGCTTCCTTCCCTATTCAAGTTTGCACTGGGAACCACTTTTTTGCAAGTGGCACAGAAAACGTAACAATGGGTTTTCCACACTGCCCTCTCCCGTTATGACTCAGCAGCCGTGACTATAATAGAGGAGCAGCAGATGCATTTAGCCTTCACCTTTATAAGCACGAAGGAATGCAGCATTTTCCGTATATATATATACTTTTTATGTAGCTCCACCTTCAACTAGCATTGGCTGAACCGTCATCCTTGTCATAGAGCTTTCTTAGTGCGTTTCTTTATTTGCTTTTTGGTTATTTGCAGTTCAGTTAGGCCACATTCAAACACCAGTGAAAAAAAGGCTGTTGAAAACGGCAAAACATTCCATTAAAAAATAAAATTAAATAAATTTTTTTTTTTTTTTTTTTAAACTCTATTGTATGGGGGCTGTCAGTCCGTGAAAACCAACAAAACAGCGGTGCAGACTCTTCCGTGTGCTTCCGTTTCCATGTGGCCGAGCAGCAATACATAGAACATATCCTATCTTTGGCCGCATCTTGTGGATTGTGGACCTGTTGAAGTCAATGGGTCCGCACCGTGATGTGGGGTGCACGCAGGCGCTGTCAGTGTTTTGTGACTCCTCAGACACGGCCGTGTGAATGGGGCTTTGCTGCACAGAAACCATTAACAAGCAGGCTGTATCCAATTAATGGCAGCCCTGACAACTGCTAGAAGGGAAAGCTCTGTGCCACTTTGGCGTTGCTTGGCTTTTTCCGGAGAATGCATGGTTGTCTGATTATAGTCACTGAGACACCCCCTCTAGGGAACAGTTTAGACCCCCATTTATAACAGGACACGTTATGCATACAATAGAGGCACAAACCAGGGAACTAGACAGAGAGGATCACAGATCTATCAATAGAATTTTATGATGGTTTACAGATAGCCATAGGAGAATTGCAATTGCTCCCAACTAGAGTTGAGTGAACGTGCTCGTAACAAGCACTGTAGTGCTCGGATCCCCTGCGCTCGCATGGCCGCGGGCATCCGGATCCGTCCTCACTGTGAGTCAATGTGGGCGGAGCTGGATGGCTGCGCCCATGCGAGCACAGGGGATCCGAGCACTACAGTGCTCGTTACGAGCACGTTCGCTCAACTCTACTCCCAACCTTACCACCGTGAGGAATCCCTGAGAAAATCCTAGGAAACCCCTATTATAATTGTCACCTCAAAAAAAAGAAGCTTAGTGTGGCGTTAAAGACCATAATATTTTTAATACAAAGGGCAGAATGGGTTTAAAGAGAACTTGTCATCACCTTTATGCTACCCATACTAACAGCAGAATAAAGTAGAGACAGGTGAGTTGATTTCAGCGGTCTGTCATTTATAAGTTAAAAGTAAGTGTTTGCCGAGAACCAACATCACAAAGTCCTGGTTATTCATGAATTCCTGCTTTCCCTGCCCACTGATGATGACTGACAGTCTTCTACCTAGTTTTCTCCCTTTCTATCTAGGAGAGAACTGTCAATCATCAGCAGATGGGTGGGGAGAGCAGGAGATTAGGAATAACCATGACTCTTCTCAGGTAGATTTGACTCTTTTCAAGGCCTGGGATGCAATGTTTGTGATGTTTGTTCTCAGCAACCACTTACTTTTAGCTCAAGAGAGACACACCGCTGAAATCAGCATTTCTGTCACTATTTTATGCTGCCCTCAGTACAGTCAGCATAAAGTTGATGACAGGTTCCCTTTAAGTAAAAAGAAGCATTTCTCACCTCACCGATTCCCCGCAGATACTGTTCTGGTGCTTCTGATGCAGTAACTCACCTCAGCCAGCGATTGGCTGAAAAAGCATCTCCAGGGATTTCCTCAATATAGCGACAGGACCAGGAAGTGGAGATGACCAGAGACCCAGTAAGAGTTGGAAATGGCAGTGGTGAGGGATCAGTAAAGTAAAAGTGGCAGCTATTGCTGCTCCTTTTTGGGGAAACCCTGATCAGACGCTAAACAACTCGAATTTGAAAACACTGCTGTAAAGAGTAAAAAAATAAAATGAAAAATTAAAATAAAATAATGATAATTACATTCATATAGCTCAAAAAAATCCCACAGTTCTGTGGCACCAGAGGAATAAAGTGCTGATTTTTATTTATTTTTTTTTGTGTGTAAAATGGGAAATATTCATATTGATGCAGGAGACATTTATCCTTTCCCGGCCTGATGAGAACAGGGACCTTGTTCTCAGGATCAGTGGAGGTCCCACCTGAAGATAAAGGTTCCAGGTGGGAAAAAACAGTAGAGATAGAGGAAGAGGTATCACTAATAGCGAAGAGCCTCAAGAGACTTCCCCCTACCCCTTAATTGACAGGGCCAGACATCTCACATCTATAGCATCTAATAAATCTGCATCATTTTAGGGGGTTTGATCTTAATATAGGGGTCTGATTTTAAAGTAGTGGGTGGGAATGGATTTATGGGATCTGGGAAACTGATTAATATGGAGGTCTGGTCCAAAAGTGCTTGTATATATATTACGGGGTGTTAATTTTAATATAAGGGTCTAGTCTGGAGTATTAATTTTAATATAGTAGTTATATATTTAGAGAGTCTGTTCTGTGTTTAGATAGTAACATAGAGGTATGTTCTGCAGCGTCGGACTAAAGTCCCCCTGGCCCACCACAGGAAATTATTTTGAGAGCACACCCTCTGTGTATATAGGACCCTGTTTTATTAGAGGTTAATTATTTTCAGAGCTTGGGCCCACCAGAGAATACGCTGGACGGCCAGTCTAACCCTGATGGTCTGGGGTCTGATATTAATATAGGTGTTCTGAATATATTAGACCAGGCCTTTTATGTAAACCACATTCCTCAAAAAGACTTGCCATGACCTGCTGCTCCAGTAACACCCTGTAGATGGTTCAGCAGTACCCCCAGTACAGGGGTATTTGCAGTTGTTTGGTAATTTACTGTAATGTAAGATAATGTAATGCTATGTAATACAGTGTGTACTGTGTAAGTCTGAGCATGGAGTAGGCATGGCCAGGGTTAATAATTATGGACCAGCCCATTTGGGAGCTTAGGGAGTGGGCTGGCTCCACCCCTAACTCTAGAGAGTTTTAGGCAGTTGGAGAGAGAGCTTGAAGGGGTAGGAAGCAGATACTGTGTGCCCTTTTCCTCAGGCCTCCAGCTTCAAGAATCCAGAGAGTAACAGATCTCTGTGGGATTATCTGGAGAATCTACATGGCCAGGCGAGGAGTCAGTCAGCAAAGTAGCCTAGGTAAAGCTACTCAGACCCTGCTGCTGTGGAGGGGTAACAAGTTAAGACACCCTGCACACCTCAAGAATGACTTGGACAGTCATATCTTTGAACCTGCACCCCGCCATGCAAATTGCAGGCATTATTGTTAGAATACAATCACAATCCAGAGATTTGAGCGAGAGAGACTTTAGCAAGAGATAGTGTAACCAAAGGCACATTGCATCCAACATTGCCTAGCTCATGCACAGACATCTAGGGAGAATTTGCATTGTGTATAGACTGTTGTTGGATGTACTACAACTCCTATTCTGCATTCAAGAAAAGAAGGACATTTGTTGTGTTAAAGCTGGCCTGCTTTACTGACTCCTGTTACACCACTCCTATTATGCCCTGCCTTACACCCTCATAGACATGTAACATCAATGGCACCCTGAACTACTATCAGGAAAGAGCCCTGGTTACAGGGAAGAAAAGGTGGCCCTCCTGTACTGCACTGACCCAAGGGAGCGACGTCCTGTGGGAAGGAGGTTGACATCTCTAGGTATGGGTCATAGCAAGACCAGTAACACCAATCATCCCTTCTTGGTAGTAAAAAGGGAGAGCTATAGGTTAGACGTTATGATGCAGTTTTGGATAGTGAGGCAGTGGGAGTCAGTATTCATCAAAATACACCGCGGAGCTGGTGCCTGCAGAACGTCCTCTGCAACTGAAGTGTTGCATGACAGCAAGGGTAATAATTTTTGAATAAGCTGGCCATAGGCACGGAGCGGTTGTATACATGTCAAACTCTCTGATATATTTTGATAGGTCGTTGTTCCAGTCTTAGGAAAATCAATAAGACTCAAGGATCTCATTGCCCCATATAGGTAATACGTAGCTGCCTATTGTATCAGTAAGGAGATCTAACATCTATCTACACATGGAGCCACTTAGGCTTCCCTTACCTTTTCTGTGTTCTGTCTTGGGGGTCATGTCTTATTTTCATATATATACAGGTGACTGAAGCTCCTTTAAGGATAAAGGATGTCTGCCTTAGAAAGCCCATTAATAGAGTGAAACCACTCCCTTAGGACTAACTAACTGGTGACAGACAGTCTAACGTAACTATTCCTCTTCTAGCAAATAGTTGGATTCCCTGTAAAATAACAGTTTTACTCAACTATCTGGAGGACTTTCTTCCCATTCTGTGGGTGGACAGCAGCTCATCAGATACCTGTATCTCCTAGGATGCATTGCAGTTGGATCTTGTTAACCTCGTTCCTCCCCTACACATATAGCCCCAGAGATACATATGGATGTAATGCCCCCACAATTTCCTTCTCTGCTTTCTAGAGAGCTAAATAGATATACAGTGTATCTCTATGAATTTAGAAGTAGGCAGGGGCAGACTGGGAACTTAAAGGGGTTATCCCATGAATAATGTAAAAAATGAAAATCAGATATCATATAGTACATGACAACCTCTTTCTAACAAAGCTAGAACCAGCCCTGTACCTCACATGAATCCAGAGATTTCCCCATTCGTTCCTCTACTAGATTTATATCCAGCTGACAGCTCAAGGGGAGTGTCTTTTGTGCTGCAGCTCAGGAGGCGTGTCTCAGCTCTCCCTATCACAGCTCAGGAGGCAGCTGAAAGATTAAACTGAGCATGTGCGGCCTTCTCAGTGAGCAGGTCAAAGAAATAAGAAATTAAGTTGCACTATACTGATACATTTTACTGAATAACTCCGTAGCTATACAAAATTGTTAATTACATGCAAATACAAAAGTGTTCAGATCCAAGTCCTGGTTTGAAAACTGTAGAATATTTTTCGTGGGACAACCCCTTTAAAGTGGCCCTGGAAAAATTATAAAAGTGGCCCCGTTTTGTAGTTGGGTCCAAATTGAAGGAAGGTGGGACCAGCAATACCATATTGTGGCACATTATACCGCCCCGACAGAGCCAAATACCACAGTCCATCATAAAATACATCCCAAAAAATTCCACTGGCCGGCTGTGAGGAGGGTTCAGGCGGCCCCCTGGGCATCTGCCCACCGGGAAACTTCCCTGTAAGGTCTATGGCCAATCCGCCCCTGGAAGTAGGGATGAATGAATCAAACGCATCTGTACTGTTTCACTATGAGAATACTACGCGAGGGGAGGGGAAGGGAGCAGGGAAACTACCTAGCATATCAGGCTTCATTCACATCAGGTAACTCCAGTAGTCTGTACCAGCAGAGGAACTGACTACTGGAGTTATAGTATTCAGCCCGGCACCAACAGATCTCCATTGACTATAATGGGTTCCGGCATAAATGCCGGCACTCTGCATTCAACGGTATTTGTCCTTCAGAATGCCAGCATTTATGCTGGAAACCTGTCGGAGCCTATTCGGGGGGTACCCGGTGTGTGCGGCAGTGCTGGATAAGATAATTCCAGAAATTTGCACTTCTGTCGGACAAACTACCGAAATTGTGTCGCCATTGTGAGCCTACCCTTAGTCCACTTCTGACTGCAAGAGAAGGTGGACCAAAAAGTGGGACGCTACCGGAGAGGAAAATGTAATGTACATAAAAAAAACGGAACCATATTTTATTACATGTATATTGCAATAATACTTGGTTTTATATACGCTATTCATTGTATAGAATTATGAACAATTATGGGCCGCTTCCTCAAGTCCTACCTTTATGTCTACACTACAGTTTATTCGCTTTGGTCCACTGTAGTCAAGGAAATTTACACCTACAGTAAGCTGCAAAAGAAAATGATGAAAACCACAGCTTAGAGTAAGACAGGAATGTATATAGCTGGCACAATCTATTATTTCACAGTGACTAATCTCGGCTTTCATCAGCTTCTACCCCTCCTCTTTATGGCACAATTATAATGATAACCTTTCACCCAGAAAATTAATGTAAACAGTCAGGAATGTAGCCCCCTCCTGCGCTCCTCAGCAAAACTATTCAACGTCCTTTTCTACTATGGATTTTGCATATTCGTTGGCGCTCGAGAAGATCCAAATGTATAGCGGCCTTGTTATCGAGAAGCATAGATGACACCCCCCCCACGGTATCTAGAAGACGTTCAGCAGGTTCAAAGGTGGGCAACCAAAATAACAAATGGAATGGTTGGACTACAGTGCCACTCACAAGGTCATTAAAGGGGTTCTCTGGCCATTTCAAATTGTTTTAAAAAGGTACTGCATGGTGTAAAATAATAAGTCTTATTGGTCCCCAACACCCTTCCGACAATTAAAGGGAGTCTTTCACCAATATAACTAACAGCAGTGCCCCACAGAAGATTGCAGACACATCCCAGACATACCTGTGTGCACTGTGTGTCTGTATTACATGTCACATCCCAGACATACCTGTGTGCACTGTGTCTGTATTACATGTCACATCACAGACATACCTGTGTGCACTGTGTCTGTATTACATGTCACATCCCAGACATACCTGTGTGCGCTGTGTGTCTGTATTACATGTCACATCCCAGACATACCTGTGTGCGCTGTGTGTCTGTATTACATGTCACATCCCAGACATACCTGTGTGCACTGTGTGTCTGTATTACATGTCACATCCCAGACATACCTGTGTGCACTGTGTGTGTATTACATGTCACATCCCAGACATACCTGTGTGCACTGTGTGTCTGTATTACATGTCACATCCCAGACGTACCTGTGTGCACTGTGTGTCTGTATTACATGTCACATCCCAAACATACCTGTGTGTACTGTGTGTCTGTATTACATGTCACATCCCAGACATACCTGTGTGTATGTATTACATGTCACATCCCAGACATATCTGTGTGCACTGTGTGTCTGTATTACATGTCACATCCCAGACATGCCTGTGTGCACTGTGTGTCTGTATTACATGTCACATCCCATACATACCTGTGTGCACTGTGTGTCTGTATTACATGTCACATCCCAGACATGCCTGTGTGCACTGTGTCTGTATTACATGTCACATCCCAGACATACCTGTGTGCACTGTGTGTCTGTATTACATGTCACATCCCAGACATACCTGTGTGCACTGTGTGTCTGTATTACATGTCACATCCCAGACATACCTGTGTGCACTGTGTGTGTGTGTATTACATGTCACATCCCAGACATACCTGTGTGCACTGTGTGTGTGTATTACATGTCACATCCCAGACATACCTGTGTGCTCTGTGTGTCTGTATTACATGTCACATCCCAGACATACCTGTGTGCACTGTGTGTGTATTACATGTCACATCCCAGACATACCTGTGTGCACTGTGTGTGTGTATTACATGTCACATCCCAGACATACCTGTGTGCACTGTGTGTATTACATGTCATATCCCAGACATTCCCTTATGTGCACTGTGTGTGTATTACATGTCACATCCCAGACATACCTGTGTGCACTGTGTGTGTGTGTATTACATGTCACATCCCAGACATACCTGTGTGCACTGTGTGTGTATTACATGTCACATCCCAGACATACCTGTGTGCACTGTGTGTCTGTATTACATGTCACATCCCAGACATACCAGTTTCTGCTTCCTGGCTCCTCTTATCATTGGGACTGGACATTGGCTGAGCTGTCATTTTTTTGTGTTTTGAAAGGGAGCAAGATGTAAAGACCTGCAGAGACCACAAAACAGTGGAGGATCAGTAGGATAAGATATGTTACACCACACACATACCAGAGCATTTTCTTGTAAATTTTAAAGGTCTAGACAACCAATTTAAAGGTTTTTTCCAATAGCTATTATAATACAGCTATTCCTGACTGTTATATGTCTTAAATATCTGCTTATTTTTCTTAAATCTTCATTTTCTCTTATCTTGGATGACATTTTGGGGCTTTGGAATTGATTACTCAATTTACAATGGTTTCAACATACAATGGTCGTCCTGGAACCAATTAATATTGTATCTTGAGGGACCACTGTATATTATGTGCCCGACCAAAGGCAGAGAACAGGACGTGGGTGTCCCCCTGGGCATCGGCCCACCGGGAATTTTTCCTGTGGTCTACAGCCAGTCCGCCCCTGTATTGGGGGTAACTAGTAGAGCTGCAAAGAATTAGGCCCTGGAGTTTGAGAAGACCTGAAAGGTTCCTCTGCCCAAAACAAGGACACTAGTACTATAGATTATTTCTGATCATTCATGGCCTTTTACTGATTTTGCACTGAGGTGCCAGAGCCTGAAGTTACCCCTCTGTGTATAAAGATATATTCCATGTACCATGTATATCATGGAGTACTGAGCATTAGCTGGATTATCTGTGTAAGGAATGAACACGGGTTTATCATTGTCACCAGAGATAAGGATGAAGTGCATTTAGCTGACGCTGACTTTGTGTTTGTTCCTGTGTAAAGCACAAAAAAAAAAAAAGAAAAAACATCATCCATTTCGGGAACTTCTGCTGCAGTGAATGTGTTTTACATACACAGCGTCATAGAAGCAAGAGTTTTTTTTTTATCAAAGCTTGACAAACCGTGTGCATGACAAGCCAAAAAAATATGTAAAGCGTCAAAGCAATGTCCCATAAAACCGTACTTAGATGCGCAAATGATTCCAATAATGTGACCTGTAACGAGCGCTCATACCAATGATATGAATGTTGTACTAACAACATAGTGGTTTCTGGCCAGCGACTGCCTGGTCCCAAATTTTCTTGGTCACTTGAGTGTTCATAATATACATACGAAAGCACGCTGTTCAGACTACTCATGTATAAACGTTCCCTCCATGGGTTGCCTACAGGCCAAAGCCTAGTGTGCCAGCCCTGATAATCACAGACTTTCGAGATGAACAGGGGTTGTCCAATGCTAGTATATTGATAACCTATCTGGGACAAATCACGTGGTGCTCGCTTCTAGGGAAGGCGTCCCATGTAACAATAGCCTGAAAGTCAAAAGTTCAAAACATTGTTACCCTTTTGCTGCGTTTCATCTCTAGCTTGAGATATGAAAAAGTCCATGCTAGAGCCAAAACGTGTGACGCTTGATGCAATATGACAATAAACTAAGACGATTTTGCAAGATACAGTAAGTGCCAGTCTTCTCTTGCTGCTATCATCAGCATAGGTCATGAATATCAGATCGGCGGGAGTCCAACTCCCTGCACCCCGCCGATCAGCTGTTTGCAGACACGGCGGTGCTCATGTGAATGCTGCGTCCTCCACTAATTCTTGTAGCTTTGGTGCGGTGTAATTACGACTGCTCATCACTTCAATGGTACATGCATTGAATCCCGGAGCCAGGGGTGGACTGGCCGTAGACCCTATAGGGAATTTTTCCAATTTTCCCAGTGGGCCAATGCCCTTAGGACCACCCAAGCCTTTCTCACTGGTACATATAACTGGTGGAACTATAGGGGTCATTATTAGATGAAGTCCAGGCAGTATGCTGAAGATAGTGCTGGCTTGGTGCTGTGGCCCACATCTCACCTCCTAAGCCCCCCGCTCCATATCCATATTAGAGACAACTGGAGGAGGACAGAACATGGGAGCTATTGATGGCCACCATAGAGGGACAGCTTCTGGGGAGGTATTTGATTCTTTGGGATGGTATTCTATGTTGCACTATGGTATTACTGACCCTGCACACTTGTATTGGCCCCATCTACTTGTGTTGCCCCACCTTCTGTCAATTTGGACCCACCTACAACATTGGGGCCACTTTTAGGCTCCTTTAAGTTCCCAGTCTGTCCCCTCCCCGGAGAACACGTTCTTCTCATAGCCATGCTCCTCTGTCTTGCCAGCTTTAGAGTTACATACTGATCTTCTAACGTGTGTGACTACAGACGTGTTGCCACCCGTTCAACTGGTTCAACTGAAACAGATCTAATGCCAAACGAGTCTCGTCATTTGCATTAAATGACACGTTCGGATTAATGAACCTGGAATTTGAAATTTCCATTTATGTTGTAATAAACACCCTCACGTGGAGCAGATTTGCATTGAATTGACCTGCCTCATCCTCCTGTGTTCAGTATACGTCCGCAGAGTTGTGCTGGGCTACATACGTGGAATTGCAATCCACTTCGCCATCATATAACAAGGTATATAATCGGATATATAGCATATAGCGATGATGTTGGCCAAATCCAACAAGGCTGCGCTACCCCAAATACTATTCAATACAAAACACAGAGGCCGGCGTCTCAAGATTCTCCACAATGCTTCAGCTATCATCCAATGTGTCTGACTCACACGGCCATGAGTCATTTTATTTCATTAACTACACGGCGCCTGGTTTCCATGGATGCCGAAGGGTAAAATGTAAAGAAATGAGTTAATAAATGAGCAAATGCGGGTGGTAATGTGACTTGTCTGGTTCGGATGGATCCTTAAAGGGGAAGTATCATCGGAAAATGATATTTTCTAAATCAGGTTTTTATTATAAACATAGACTATCCATTAGAACCGTCTTGAAATATTAGATCTTGAAAAATTGCAGTTCTCACACCGGCCACTAGAGCACTAACAATGAGATGACACTTCCTGTTATGTTCAGCTCACTTTGCTGTGTAGAATGGGGCAGAGTCAGCAAAGGATAGTGAATTTAATGGCAGCTCCAGGAGCATAGCTAAACACTCATGGGCCCTGGTGCAAGAGTTCAGCTTGGGTCCCCCTTCCTTCAGTGCTCTGTGGCCAGGGACAGGGAAGCACATAGCCTCCGTGCTGCCTGAGGCAAAAATTGAAACAGCACCCCCCATGCCAAAGTTTTGAACTAACCCCTTCCCTCCAGCCAGAGGTATAACTTGACCATCATGCACTTTCTATAATACCGGTGTCTTCTTATGTGGCGACTGCTACCTCTGCACCCCCTATAGCTACGCCCCTGGGCAACTCTCTTGTACTGCTGAAGCCTAGATAAGGCAGGATAGTGAATGACCCATGTAAATGTGCCACCGATGACAGATGCCTTTCAGGTGATTGCATCTTTTATGCCTCACCAAAAATCCTTGTTTGACGGTGCTCGCAACAAACAATGAAACTGTATGTGGATGAATGATCACAGTAAGGCTCCATTCACACGACCATATGTATTTCGTGATCCGTATAAAAACAGAACGGAAGACATACGGAAAGTCTTCCGTAGTGTTCTGCATTTTTGTGGACCCATTGACTTTTAATGGGGCTACAGACGTGATTTGCGGCCAAGTATAGGACATGTTTCCTTTTTTTTGCGGGAGAACTTCCGTAATATACGGCTGCGGAATGCGCACGGTGTGAATTCTGCATTTTTTTTTTCCTATGGAAAAATGAATGGGTCCGTATGGTTCCGCATCTTATCCGCAAAAATGCAGATAAGATACGGAAATGAACATATGGTCGTGTGAATGGGGCCTAACGATCATTCATTCCCATACAGCAGAAATCATTGCTGCACGTAAATGCAGGTAGTGAACAGGCTGTGCTTGGGAACGTACACTCCTCATACCTGATCATTGCCCTCTTTATTGGCCTGTGTAAAAGGGCCTTAACACTATAAACCAGGCATGCCCAACCTGCAGCCCTCCAGCTGTTGCAAAACTACAGCTCCCAGCATGCCTGGACAGCCTACAGCAAAGCATGGTGGGATTTCTAGTTTTACAACAGCTGGAGGGCCACAGGTTGGGCGTCCCTACTATAAACTCTGTGTTCCATTGTGTAGATATTTCTCCCGTTCATTGTAGCTGTCATAAAACACACACACACTGATGCACTGTTTATACAAAAGAACAGGAAGGAAATGTATGTCTCCAATATGGCCGCCACCAGGAAAATAAAAAATAGCCATTTTTTTTTTTAAACACATTATTTATTTTCCACAGACCAATATCTACTGAATGAACCTACAATTAAAGACACATAAACATATATTTCAAATCCATTAAGGAAATTATTTTAGTTTGCTTGACCGCATCTCCATTAGGATCCCTAGAAACAGAAATTTGCTCTGGCAGTTAAAAAAAATGCCATAGAAACTACTTGCATTTGTTTCCATACCGTTAGCGCTTTTTTTATGGTTTTGTTTAAGTGGCAGATGTTGTTTTTTGTTTTTTTGTTTTTTTCAGACATTTTTCTGTCTAAAGAAGAAAATGAAAAAAAATGCCATTGCTTCAACATGCTGCATTATTTTTTTTGTAAGAAAAAAAACGATAGCGTGAAATAGAAAGGCACCAATTAGAAAAAAAAGTGCCAGAAGGCAGCAAACGCCTGTGTGTACTGCATTTTATGTTTCCCACAACTGGAGTTGTTTTTTTTTTTCAGCAAAAAACACACAAAAAATTGCACACAAAAAAAGGAAAGTTCTAAAAGATGCGGCAAAATACCTATGTCTGAATCCAGCCTCAGGGTTCATGAAGTTGCGTAAAAGTGGCGTATATCTGGTCATAAATGACCACCTCTGTGCTTGCACCACTACCAGCATCAGTAGCTCTAGCGCAGGGATCAGCAATAGAGATAAGCGAACGTGCTCGTAACGAGCACTGTACCGCTCGGCTCCCCTGCGCTCGCATGGGCGCAGGCAGCCGCTTCCGTCCTCCTCACCCGGGGCGACATGTCCGGCCTTGCCAGTTAAGCAACAGGGGGAGTGTCCTCAGCCTTGGTGACACCCTGTCACAGGAGCAGAAGTCTGCTTGATGAGATTAATCGATTCGCTCACCTCTAGTCCTTACTAAAGATACACAGCGTTTTTATCAAGATGTGTTGCTTTTCCCCCATTAATTTCCATGCACATTAAAGGGGTTATCCGGTAATTAATATTGATGACCTATCCTCAGGATAGGTCATCAATATCAGATCGGCGGGAGTCCAACACCCGGCACCCCCGCCAATCAGCTGCTAGAAGAGGTCTGGCACTCCGTGAGCACGGACGCCTCTTCCTAGGCCATGTGACATCACTGTACATCGGTCACATGGCCTCGTTGCAGCTCAGCCCCATTGAAGTCAAAGGGGCTGAGGTGCTATACCAAGCACAACCGCTATATGACGTACAGCGCTGTGCTTGGTAAGCTCCTGAGAGCCCCCGGTGAGCACCATGGCTCCCTGAAACATCTAATAGGTCGGGGTGCCAGGACTCGGACCCCTTGCCAATGTTATAATGACGACCTATACTGAGGATGGTTCATCATTATCATTTCCTGGATAATTCCTTTAGGCCCCATTCAGACGACCGTGTTTCACGGCCGTATACGGGCCGTGAAAGCCCGGGCTGTGCTGCCCCATGCTCTGATGCCATAGTGCAGGGATCGGCAACCTTCGGCAGCTGCTGTAAAAATACAACTTCCAGCATGCAAACATGCTTGACTGTTCTTCTTACTCCTATTGAAGTGAATGAAGCATTCTGGGAGTTGTAGTTTCCGAACAGCTGGAGTGCCGTGATGCCTGCCATAGTGGGTCCGGGAGAAAATAATCATTTGGAGCTGCCAGTCACTTTCCACTAGGGTCTATTTCTTTGAATCAAAACCTATTAGACTTTATTGATGAAATATGCTTCATATTGCAGCTCAGCCCCATTCACTTGAGTGGGACTGATCTGTACTTAGGCCACATGATGTCACTGGCCTAGGAAGAGGCTTCAGCGGTCTCTTCAAACAGCTAATCGACGGGAATGTCGGGAGTCATGCTCCCATGGATCAGATATTGATGATCATCAATGTATTATACTCCTGGAAAACCACTTTAAGAGAACTTTTAGGCTGCCTTTGACCACCACTAGGGGGAGCCTAAGAGTTTAATGCCTGCTACCAGTGGTGTACATAGAGAAGTAAGGGCCCCATAGCAAGGATCAAACCAGACCCCCCACACAGGACAGAAGGGTTTCTGCCTAAATCCCTTTCAATGACCCTTGGGCCATTTTTCCCACTGCCTCATTTGCTAAAAGTTGTTCCTTTAGAGGGTAGAGTCCTGACTAAGTTTTCACCTCCAGTAGAAGAGGAGATAATCCCAACTAAGACTGGGCCCCCTTTTGCCCTGGGCCCCATAGCAGTCGCATGGTCTGCCGCTATGGTAGTTATGCCCCTGCCTGCTATTATCCGTGTTCAGTGTGTGCACAATATACTGTTAGCTCTTAAGCTCCTTCTAGTGGTCATATATTGTTCAAGGAATGAGAAAGTAGAAGTGCAATGAGTACAAGTGTTACAAAGCTCATGACCAAATCCATAACACTGCCCCCTATCTGACATGTGCCGTTGTGTCCTCCTATGTGACAGGAGGCCACCAGGTCCCTAGTGCAACAGCAACCTCTGCACCCCTGGTAACAAGGTAAGATCCTTAATTCTATCACCTGTACAATGGGAAAAGCCCTCTGATTCAGTATTTCCTGATCTATTTTTGTTCATATGCTTCATTGTATATTATATTATAATTATATTTGCGCAACTCGCTGCTGTGCTCATTATACAAGAGAGCAGATTATCAGCCACATCCTGGCTCGCATCCCGCAGAAGGAAGATATACGATGTGCTGCAGAGCAGACTCAATATAACCTGTCATTAAACTAACCACAATAGATTTGCAAGATTTTTTTTTATTACGTGATTTGCATAATCGTAGCAGAGAGCGCTCTGATTATCATGTACAGGGAGAAAGCCATGTAATATAGAGATCATTTTTTAAAAATAAAATCCTGAAATATTGTGCCACAGAGTAAGTGCTTCCTGTCACTTTTCAGCATGTGCTGTGCATATTAGAAACATGATCACCAGTCATCTCATTATCTTCAGAGGTCAGGATTACAATGAAAAATAAAACATCTCTTCTAAAGCTGGAGACAGATAACACAGGATCCACCATTAATAATAGACTGCTGTGTTACAAATCAGCAGAAAAAACATGTCTAGTCAGAAAACATCAATAAATTACATTTCTAAACCTAAATGTACAAAAACTCATGGTAATTTAAAGTGTATGTTCACAAATGCCAGAAGTCTAGCAGGCAAAATGGCCGAACTTGAGGTCATGGTACTGGAGGAGGAAATTGATATAGTTGGAGTTGCCGAGACATGGCTGGACTCTTCGCATGACTGGGGTGTCAATCTCCAGGGTTATACTCTGTTTCGGAGGGATAGGGACAATAGGAAAGGAGGAGGAGTATGTCTGTATGTCAGAAGTAGTATAAAAGCGAGTATGAAGGAGACAATAGTGGGTGATGATTGTGTGAATGCAGAATCCGTGTGGGTGGAATTACAAGGGGAGACTAACAATGAAAGAATAATTTTTGGTGTAATTTATAGACCCCCTAACATCACTGAGGAGATAGAGGATCAGCTGCATAGACAAATAGAGCGGGCTGCCCAGGCGGGTACAGTAGTGATAATGGGAGATTTTAACTTCCCTGGTATTGACTGGGGTCATGGATCGGCTTCAACTGCAAAGGAGAGAAATTTTCTTAACTTATTGCAGGATAATTTTCTGGGTCAGTTTGTAGAAGAACCAACAAGAAGTGATGCACTGTTGGATCTGGTTATATCTAACAATGCAGAGATAGTTGAGGAGGTAATTGTTCGGGAAAACCTTGGTAATAGTGACCACAATATAGTTACTTTTATCCTAAAGTGTAAAAAGCATAAACATGCTGGGAGATCAAAAACATTTAATTTTAAAAAGGCCAATTTCCCAGGGTTACGGGCCGCACTCCAGGACATAGACTGGGAGCAGCTGTTGTCAAATAGTGGCACAGATGATACACTGGGTAACTATACTGCAGAATTTATTCCTAGGGGGAACAAATACAAACGCTTAAAATTAAACCCTGCGTGGCTTAATGCAGATGTTAAAAGGGCAATACATGAAAAACAAAGGGCATTTAAAATATACAAATCAGAGGGGTCTGCCATAGCCTTTAATAACTACAAAAGGGTTAATAAAGATTGTAAAAGGACTATAAAAGCAGCAAATGTTCAAAATGAAAGGCTGGTGGCCAGGGATAGCAAAACCAATCCCCAAAAATTCTTCAAATATATAAATGCAAAAAAACCTAGGTCAGAGCATGTAGGACCCCTTAATAATAGTGATGGGGAATTGATTACTGGGGATCAGGAAAAGGCGGAGCTACTGAATGAGTTCTTTAGTTCTGTATATACACATGAAGAGGTGGGAGCTGCTGCCGGTAGAGTAAGTGCTGGTGATACTTCATGTAATATACTTAACTGGTTCAATATAGATATGGTCAAAGCTAAGTTAAACAAAGTAAACGTGAATAAGGCTCCAGGACCGGATGGGTTACACCCAAGAGTTCTTAAGGAACTTAGTTCAGTAATTTCTTTGCCCTTGTATATAATATTCAAAGATTCTCTGGTGACTGGCGTAGTGCCGAGGGACTGGCGTAAAGCAAATGTGGTGCCCATCTTCAAGAAGGGTTCTAGGTCATCCCCGGGGAATTACAGACCGGTGAGCTTAACGTCCATTGTGGGGAAACTTTTTGAGGGTCTAATAAGGGACTATATACAGGAATATGTTTTGGATAATAGTATTATAAGTGATAACCAGCATGGTTTTACTAAGGACAGAAGCTGTCAGACTAACCTGATTGGTTTTTATGAAGAAGTGAGTAGAAGTCTGGATAGAGGGGCGGCTGTGGATATTGTGTATTTGGACTTTGCAAAAGCGTTTGACACGGTCCCTCATAGACGTCTGACGGGTAAATTAAGGTCGGTTGGATTAGAGAATCTACTCTGTAACTGGATTGAGAACTGGCTGAAGGAGCGTACTCAGCGAGTGGTGGTGAATGATTCCTACTCTGAATGGTCCCCAGTTATAAGTGGTGTACCCCAAGGTTCAGTGCTGGGTCCACTTTTATTTAATTTATTAATGATATAGAGGGAGGAATCAACAGCACTGTTTCAATTTTTGCGGATGACACTAAGCTTTGTAGTAGAGTCCAGTCTATGGAAGATGTGCAGAAGTTACAAGCTGACTTGGACACACTGAGTGTTTGGGCATCCTCTTGGCAGATGAGGTTCAATGTGGATAAATGTAAAGTTATGCATCTGGGTGCTAACAACTTGCATGCCTCCTATGTCCTAGGGGGAGTAACACTGGGAGAGTCACTTGTAGAGAAGGATCTGGGTGTCCTTGTAGACCATAGACTGCAGAATAGCATGCAATGTCAATCGGCTGCTTCTAAGGCCAGCAGAATATTGTCATGTATTAAAAGAGGCATGGACTGGCGGGACAGGGATGTCATATTACCACTGTATAAAGCATTAGTACGGCCTCATCTGGAATATGCTGTTCAGTTCTGGGCTCCGGTTTATAGAAAGGATGTCCTGGAGCTGGAAAGGGTGCAGAGACGGGCAACTAAACTTATAAGGGGCATAGAGCATCTTAGCTATGAAGAAAGATTGAAGGAGTTAAACTTGTTTAGTCTTGAGAAGAGACGTATAAGGGGGGACATGATCAACCTGTATAAGTATGTAAATGGCCCATACAAAAAATATGGTGAAAAACTGTTCCAGGTAAAATCCCCCCAAAAGACAAGGGGGCACTGCCTCCGCCTGGAGAAGCAAAGGTTCAGACTCCAGGGGTGACAAGCCTTCTTTACTATAAGAACTGTGAATCTGTGGAACAGTCTACCGCAGGAGCTGGTCACAGCAAAGACAGCTGAGGGCTTCAAAACAGGCTTAGATAAATTCTTAGAGAAAAAGAAGGTCACCACATATTAAAAAATGTAGAGTCTTGTCTTAAGGTTACCCGTCCCCCTCCCCTTCATCACTCCTACCCCCTCCCTTGGTTGAACTTGATGGACATGTGTCTTTTTTCAACCGTATTAACTATGTAACTATGTAATGCTCACCTCCTCCCCCTCCCTGCAAAATGACCTCTTCACGTGACATGGAGCATGCCCACAACACTCTACCATAGAAGTCAATGGGTCATTTTCTACTCTGAGTTTAAAAAATAGAGGTACACTCTCCCATTCATATCTGTCTTCTTGTCCATGCAGCATCACGGTACTGAGCAATCCTAGAGCAAAGGTAGTACATTTAGTTTGCCAATATAATGAAAGGATGGACTTACATGAGCCAGAAATGTGCTCAACGCAGTAGTCCCTTCCCTTCCCCTGCTCATGTGAAAGCTACTTCTATGGTAAAATCAATCTCAATCTATGGTGTGTTCTGAGATCAACTGGTAGTGAAAATCAGAATTAAAGATGGTAATTTGTGATAACAATGTAATAATTACTTAAAGGGAGGGATTCTATAATTGCTGGAGAAAGTAGCAGCCACCCTTACAAATTTAGAAACGCATGGCAGCCAGTCCATCAATTTACAGCAGTATGGGGTGTATGGGGTGTGACAAGTCGTCCATTTACCACACAAACATACATGTCCTTGCATTACATGGTCAGCCTATTGATTTCAATGAGAATAGTGTAATGCTTTATGTCTCCTGTGGTGGCGCTGCAGGAGAATGAACACCAGTGGTTACTCTGGCCAGTTTATCATCAGGTGACCCTTCAAATAGAAATGTATTGTCCAAAGTTTGAGGGCATGTTTTGGACAACCTTTTCTCACAATGAAAATCACATTAGTCGCTGATTATTTTCACCTTTCTTTTTCAACGGACCTCTCTATTCCTTCGGTCCTGGAGTTGAGAGCTATGTTAGACATGACTCTAGTCTCTAGCTACTATCATAGGACTCGTCACAGTGTAGATGAGGCACTGTGCGCTTAAAGGGGTTTTTCCTGAAAATGGAAATTTATCAGCTATCCACAGGATAGATGATAACTGTTTGACCGCTGGGGCCCCCACTCAGGGGCAGACTTGCCATATGCAATGCAGAGAAATTACCCGGTGGGCCAATGCCCAGGGTGCCGCCCAAGCCCTTCTTATGGCCACTGGCCGGGTTCATAACTATCTGATGCTCACAGCATAGATTAAGGGCCCATTCACACGACCGTGTGAATGGGTCCGCATCTATTCCGCAATTTTGCGGAATAGATGCGGCCCCATTCACTTCAATGGGCGGCATGTGATCTTCCCGAGCTGCAGCTCCACAAGAAAATATAGAATATGTCCTATTCTTGTCCGCTGTTGCAGACAAGAATAGGCATCTTCTATGGGGTGCCGGCGGTGTGTGTTCCGTAAATTGCGGAACACACACACCGTTCGGCATCTGTGGTATTGCGGATCTGCATTTTTGCGGACCCGCAATACCACGGCCGTCTAAACGGCCCCTAATGCTGGGAGCATAAGGTACTTAAAGGGTTATTCTCATTTTAGACAATGGGGGCATATCACTAGGATATCCCCCCATTGTCTTATAGGTGCAGGTCCCACCGCTGGGACCCGCACATATATCCAGAACGGAGCCCCCGAACTGAATGAGGGCGCACTGCGCATGCGCAGCTGCCCTCCATTCATTTCTATGGGGCCGCCGAAAATAGGCGAGCGCTGGCTCGGCTACTTCCGTCGGCTCCATAGAAATGAATGGGAGCGGTGGCCGCGCTTGCGCGCTGCACTCCCATTCATTTTTATGAGCGCAGCGGGGAGCTGTGCCTGGTGGTGGCCGGACCCCCGGAAACCCGGGGTCCTCCAGGCGCAGCGCTCCCCGCTCCGTTCTGGATATAGGTGCGGGTCCCAGCGGTGGGACCCACACCTATAAGACAATGGGGGCATATCCTAGCGATATGCCCCATTGTCTAAGATGAGAATACCCCTTTAAATACCTGGCCAGGAGCCGCAGGTGTCCTCTTGAATTCAACTGTATGACTGTCCTCAGTATGGTGATTGGGCAGTATTTTATGCTGAACTGTGGTATTTGGTTTTCCTCTGGCAATATTTTGTGCTGCACTATGATTTTTCGGGCCTCGCCTACTTCTGTTGTCCCTGCCTACTTGTGGCTTGTGTTGTAGGTGCCTACTTCTGTTGCTCTGCCTTCTGTCAATTTGGACTCACCTACACCTTGGGGTCCACTTTTATTTTTTTTTTTTCTAGGGTCACTTTATGTTCCCAGTCTGCCCCAGCCCCCACTGATCTCTGCAATGTTCCTCCTTACTGCATGACCTTGAATGGAACAGTGGTCGAGCATGTGCAGTGCTACTTTATTTAATGTCTATGAGACTGACAGAAACAACCCAGCATTAGACTCAACCACCACTCTCCTCACTGTGGTCATATAGTGAGGATGAATGGGGACTCAAGACTACCATTTTAGTGATCGCGGGGGTCCCAGAAGTGTCACGGACATTCCTGCAACAGGTATCAGGAGGTCTGTCAGATTGGCAACCTGTGGGTTAAACTGACAGGTTCTCCTTTGGTTGTTTTGTTTCTGGCATTCACCACACCCTCCCCCTTCAGGTGTAGGTGTTTTATCAATTATCTTTGTCTATTTAGTGTTGCTTCTCCCACCATGATGTGCGGTTTATACTTTCTGTGGTTGCTGGTGTGTGTTTCTCTGTGGAGATCCCATTGCTGCCAATATCTTCAAGAAAGTTAAGTGTCTTCTTTCCCTTTCGTTTATTTGTGTATATCTTCTCTGTGTTTTGGTGTTTGGGCCTGAGTGGAGACTACTGTTCGTCCAGGTTGGTGGAGGAACAGTTTGTCTCATTCCAGTCACTGGCTTCAGGGTCCTTCAGGGACAGTTAGGGTCTCAGGTTTCCAGTGTATGAACTCGCCTACATTCTAGGCCTGTTCATACTGTTAGTAAGCCAGGACTGGAGTCAGGGTTTCAATAGGAGGTGACCATCTGCCTTTCTTTCCCCCCGCTTCCTCCTGCGCTTGGTGTGGAATATCCCGCCACACCAGAGCGTGACAAGAAGTCAGCCATTCATAAACTCTCCAATCCTCAGGATAGGTCATCAATATCAGATTGGCGGGGGTCCAACACCCGGCACCCGAGCTGATCATCTGTACGGGAAGATGGTGCACGCTATACGCACGTGCCATCTCCCTTCTCTCTTCCTGCCCGCTGCTGAAGTCCCATAGACATACAGCGGTGAGCAGGAAGAGAGAAGAGAGATGGCACGTGCGCATAGAACTCGCCGCCTTCCCGTACAGCTGATCGGTGGGAGTGCCGGGTGTCAGACCCCCGCTGATCTGATATTGATGACCTATCCTGAGGATAGGTCATCAATATTAAAAAGCCCAGACAACCCCTTTAAGTAGCAGCAGACTTTAAGTGCAAAACTTCTCTGGCACCAGTAAGAATTATGGAGTTCTAAGGCTATGTTCATAGGGCCATGTGCAGTACATGAAATTACCACATTTTCCAGACCAACCACGTCTCATGTGAGCCAAACTCACTGTGTCATAGTGATTTATGATGCTCTGTATTACACAGTGGACACCTAGATCCACAAGTGCCAGCATGCTGCTGTTAGCCAGAATTACAAAAGATCAGCAAAACAGCACATCTTAGGTGCATTAAATTGCCACTTATCCAGCCACTATACCTTATTATCTGGTGACAGAAATTTTAAAATCAAATAAAAATCTGAAAGTTTAAAAAAAAAGAAATTTTACTTTGTACTTACTACTGCTGGGTCTACCACAAGTTATATTTTGCACTTGAAGTACTTTTATTCTTCAACTTTAGGCCTGATTCTTCAAACCACCTTTCCACGGCACCGATCCCCAGGGAGTACACTGTGACACATCTCATCAAGGCCACTACCACTACCACTCCCATCCTCTGCACCAGCTCCTCAGGGGCTCTCTGCATATGGATCAGTAATTTATATAATTTTCTAATCGCTGTATCTTTCATTAATAAGCTATGTTTGGCTTCGTTTGGGAGCATATCCAACTTAGTATGTATGATGCCCTAAAGATCCAACGGTTCTACCAAGGACTTCTCAATTTCCCGATTGGAAAAGCGAGAGGAGCACCAGATCCAGTCCCTAACATGGCGAAATGGTGCAGCAAAGTTATATCCCCGTATATAGGTAGCTGGAGACGTCACCAGACATAATTTTACATACGCAATGTATGGAAATTTTTTTCCTCCAGATACAAAACCAGATTGCAGTCTGCTGACATCAGCATGCCTCAGCAGAAGTGGTATCGTCTGCACTGGGCAGATATTAAACAGCAGGGGAGAGAGTGGGCATCCCTGTCTAGTGTCCTTCTGGAGAGGGATCGGGGTGGACAGAAACCCGGGGAGGCAAACTTGTGCTTGTGGGTTTGCATAGGTAGATGATATAAAAGTGCCCCAAATTCCCATTCGATCCAGAACTGCCCAAAAGCCATTACCAATTCACATTGTCAAATGCCTTTTTCGTCATCGATGGCCAAAAGAACTGGGCCCCCCGTCCTCCTCCACATCCCCCCTCAAAGAGTCTTGAACCCCTAGTACCGTTAAGTCCGCCTGAGCCATACAGCGCAGGACACAGGCCGGAAGAGGCCTGCATCCCATCGCTGCCAGATCCATGGAGGTAAGTATAAGTGTTTATTTTTTTAATTTACAACACGCTAAGGGCCCTGGTGCACAATGGGTGATCTATGGAGGAGCACTATGGGGCAATATATATACTGGCACACAATGGGGGACCTATGGAGGGGGAGGAGCAGTATGGGGGTCACTATTTCATGTACTAACACATATGAGGGGGCACTATAGAGGGGGAGGAGCAATATGGGGGCTCTTTTATATACCCTGCACACATGGGGGGCACTATGGAAGTGGAGGAGCACTATAGGGGGCCCTATTTTACATACTGGTACACATGGGGGGCACTATGGAGGGGGAGGAGCACTATAGAGGGCCCTATTTTATGTACTGGTACACATGGGGGCACTATGGAGGGGAGGAGCACTATAGGGGGCCCTATTTATATGCTGGTACACATGGGGGGGCACTATTGAATAACTCACTGGCTATACTACATTTTTCATGGCATGCAAATTGCAATTACAGAAGTATTCAGATCCAGGTGTTGGTTTGAAAAATGTAGAATATGTTTTGATTAATGAGGGAGATGGGACTATAGGAGCCCAGCAGGGTCAGGTCCTTGCCTGTCTTGGAGAATACCTTAATATAAGTTGTGTTTCCAGGAGGCATGATATCCTGGCCCTGAAGGATTGAGTTCAACAAGGAGACCAATGGTTGTACTATGTCTGTACACAACCCTTTATACATGTAAAATTCATCTGGTCCTGGGGCTTTCCTATTTGTGAGGGACCTAATGACTAAGGTCACTTCAATATCCGTGACCGAGTTCTTCCTCATCTAGATGAGGTAATTGGACCTCGTTCAATAATTCAAGTCCCTGAGTCACATTGTGAGGCTCCTGCCTATATAAATCCTCAAAGTAATGTCGAAAGATTTCTAGAATTCCTTGAGGATTATCGCTTAAATGTCCTTCCCCCTCAATCAGTTTATGGATGTAATGAATCTGGTGTTGACCTTTCAATAAATTAGCATAACAGCTTTCCCGACTTATTGCCGAACTTAAACAGATTGGCTGATTTTTGGTCTGTATAAAGTTTTTTTTAATCTATCAGCTATATCTACATCTATAAGCAATGAAATTGGTGTTTAGCTGTCACCACACACCTTTATTCTGATCAGTAGGGTAAAAGGGATGTTCCCACAAAAAATATTCTACAGTTTTTAAACCAACACCTGGATCTGAATACTTTTGTAATTACATGTAATTAAAAATTTAGCATAGCCACTGAGTTATTCAATAAAATATATCTGTATAGCGCCACCTGCTGTTTGTTCTTTTTCTTATTTCTGTGTCCTGCTCACTGAGACAGCCGCACATGCTCAGTTTCATTCTTCAACTGCCTCCTGAGCTGTGATAGGTAGAGCATGGTCACGCCTCCTGAGCTGTGATAGGGAGAGCATGGACACGCCCCCTGAGATGCAGCAGAAAACACACTCCCCTGAGCTGCCAGCTTGATATAAATCTAGCAGAGCAATGAATGGGGAGATCTCTGGATCCATGTGAGGTACAGGGCTGGTTCTAGCTTTATTAGAAAGAGATTGTCATGTACTATATGATGTCTGATTGTCCATTATGACACAAACCCTTTAAGGTTAGTGGCAGCCTGCACACATCTATTGTTTGCTTCTCTCTTGCGCGCAGTAGTATGGGACATTACGTTACTCTGCAAAACTTCTTTTGCAGTATTCCAATACAGAGACGGGTTGTCACCATTTTGGACATAATCTGCCCATCATCCGCACAGCTGGTAGACAAATTCCTCATCATACACCAGATGTCCTGACAGGCACTGGAGATAGTCCGTCCCCTTAGGGGTGACATCTGCTGTAGTCATCAATATTGGTGTTTGGTTGGATATAGCCATATCTTCCATGGCGACATCCGTGACTACTCTGCAGCAAGCACCGCAAGACCAGATAATTCTCGACCATGATTGCTGAGCATGAGAAAAGTGAGTATTCTCATCCTGTAGGGTTATAGCCCTGTGCACACTGTTAGAGATCGTAAAAGGAAATGTCCTAATATATCTGTTAACTTGTCTTGTCTAGACCTCTTCCTATTGTCCGATGTATTAGGGTACGGCCACACAGTCAAGTTTCCTAAAATCAGCAGTGGATCATAAAAGGAGAGAAAATATATAGGACAGATACAACTTTTTCTGCATGTAGAAACCTGACCATGTAGCTGTTCCCTTATGTACCGATTTGAAGCCCCCTCCCACCACGATACCCATGTCCCCTTCCTACAAGATATTACTCTTCATAGCAAGAAAAAAGGGTCTATTATTTATATTTGGAGCATATATTATAAATAATCAAGTTCCCTAGAGTCGCATCTAAGTGTACTGGTATGCTGCATATGCTTGTGTATTAGCAATAACACCTCATACCTCCGTCCAACTGAAGTTGAACCCAACACCTCCCCTCCATCCAAAATCAGAGTCCTCTAAATGTGTCTCCTGCAGCAACAGCATATCTCCTTGAAACTTCTTGAGGTGGTGGAGCACTATTATCTACTTAGGAGGGAACCCAGATCCTTAATATTCCATGTGAGCAGTCACTCCCAGTCCTGTTGTGCGGCCTGCAAGTTCATAGGGTCCCCATCTGGCCGTGAAGTCCAGGGCAATGTTTGCCTAGTTGGCCCCTTCATGTCTCTTCCCCGTTGTGAGGTGCAGGGGATATCTCCTCGGCGAAGCCATCGTTGTCCAGAGAAGAGGCTGCATCCTCTGGCGTGGTAAAGGTATCGAGAATACCATCTCTTTTAAACATCTTCTTGGTGACTGGGATCTACAATGAGAACTTCTGTTTCCTTTTAATCATGGCCAAATCACACTGTATTAAAGGCCCATTATCTCTTAGCTACATCGGTGGAGTAGTTCCCAAAGAGTAATAACTTATGGCCACTTTCTCCATGAGCTTCTTATTGTCAATGGGGACAAAACTGAATTGAACGGAACGGAGAATGCATTCCGGTACTGATCAAGATGGATCTGGCAGTATGAGGCCATCGCTCGTCCCCATACAGAATCATTGTTTCTGGGCAGCAGAGCATGCCGTGTAAACAGAGATCTGCTGCCCAGAAACAATGATTCTGTATGGGGACGAGCGATGGCCTCATACTGCCAGATCCATCTTTATCAGTGTCTGCACACACGACAGGATCACTCGATGGACAAGCGTTTTGCTCATTCATCAGCTGATTGGCGGCACATTTACACGGGCAGGAACGTTCGTTCCTGATAATCTGCATGATATTTGGGCATTGTAAACCCACCTAAAAATGCGTACGGCTGTGACTGTGAAACGAACGTTCACCAGATGTTGGTTCAACTGCTGTTCAACCATCAGCCCACTTCTATCTAAAGGCCCTTTTAGACGGGCCGATTCTTCTCCCTGCCCGAGCGCCGATCAGCGATATCGGCGCTCGGGCAGGGAGCCTTTACACGGCCTGACGAATCGAGCGCCCGGCCGCACGAGTGATCGCTGTATCGCTCGTGCGGCCGGGAAGCTCCATACTGTCAGGCGCACATCGCCTGTTTACACAGGGCGATGTGCACCCGACAGATTGGATCTTTTAGTTTCTACAAAAGATCCAATCAGCCGACGAACAAGCGTTTTGCTCGTTCGTCGGCTGATTAGGGCCACTTTTACACGGGCCGATTATCGGCACTAGCGTTCCTAGGAACGATTTTTCGGCCGATAATCGGCCCGTGTAAAAGGACCTTAATGTGTATGGCCAACTTTAGCCTAGAAACCAGACAATGGCCTGTGTAGTCTGACCTGGCTCTTTTCAGGGGACTAAAAACTGATAAGTAACTGCACAAAGCACAGACCTGTAATCAATTAAATAGAGGATGCAACCTTATAGATAAGAATGTAAATGAGGGAAGCCCGTTACTATACGCAGGACTGGTGACTACGCGCACCATGTTATTGACATCCAAACAAGTTTGGGCTCTGTTTAACCTGCAGGTCTCAGGCGTTGCCTGTAGAACAGGAATATTAACATTCTCTATCCAACACCTGGGTTATAGTCTATGCTGTAAACTGAGGCTTAGCCTGTGCTGTAAACTGAGGCTTAGCTTCAAGGTTTTGGGCCTCTTTAACTATCATCTGCCATTTTATTACTATTATACCTTTTTAGGCCACTTTATGGACCAGGACCGAGATGTAACTACAAGATCAGCTCATCCTATAGCTATACTGCTCATACTGATATAAAAAAAAAATCTCACATTCACTTTCTTCTTGGAATCCCAAAAAAAAAACACCAGTAACTAGAAGTCGTTGTCCTGCTCTTCTGTCAAGTTGCTAATAAATATATTTATCTACCCATTTAACTGTTCTGGATCCTGAGCCTACTTTCACACTTGCGGTGCAGGGCTCCGACAGGCTGTTCCGGTGACTGAACAGCCCGCCGGATCCGTGCTGCCGCAGGTGCACGTGTGGGGCCAGAACTGCGCTCCGGCCCCATCCACTGTAATGTAACATGTTGTATTACAGTGAATGGGGCCGGAGCGCAGTTCCGGCCCCACACGTGCACCTGTGGCAACGCGGATCCGGCGGGCTGTTCACCCACGGAACAGCCTGCCGGAGCCTTGCACTGCAAGTGTGAAAGGCGCCTAATCCATTAGGGCTCATGGACACGACCGTTGCCTGTTTTGCGATCCGTGTGCATTCTGCACAATAGAACAGTCCTCTCCTTGACCGTAATGTGGACAAAAATAGGACATGTTCTTTTTTTTTTTTTGCGAGTGCAACGGAACTGACAAACTGCATTGTCCACATCTTTTGCGACCCCATTGAAGAGGATGGGTCCGCATCTGACCCACAAAAAATGAGGATCGTATGCGGACAAAAAAATACATTCGTGTGCATGAGGCCTGAACCGGACTGAAAGCCAGCCAAAAAAGATCTTTAAAGGGGACCTGTCATCACCAAAACACCCCCTGAACTAGAGTAAGTGTTGTATAGTGTAAGTGATGCTGAATCCGAATATGTAAGTTTTATCTTCATACTCGCTTCCATTCCGACGCTGTGCTCCCACAAACCTGCAGTAAAATACATTCAGAGGACTCTTCTTTGAGTCCTCTCCATTATGTGAGTGAGCACTGGAGTCCAGTGAGTGCATTTTACTGCAGGTTTGTGGGAGGACAGCGTCAGAATGGAAGTGAGTACGAAGATAAAAATTACATGTTCGGATTCAGCATCACTTACACTATACAACGCTTACTCTAGTTCAGGGGGTGTTTCGGAGATGACAGGTTCCCTTTAAGCTCTGGAAGACCCGGCATGGTCATATATTACATCAAATGTGCAATACCTGATTTCTCCTGTGGTGGCGCTGTAGGTAAATTGAACAGAGGTAGTCGGGGTTATAGAAACAGCCGTGCGGGCTGTGCTACGATGTTTCTGTAAGTCCCGTAGAAGTAAATGGGGGGCTATGAAAATAGTGCAGCACATCTAACATCTGGGTGCTTCTGGCCACCACATACTACAGGTATTCTGATCTCAGCCATGAATGGTTGAGATGGGAGTGGCCCTTTAAACTTTTAGTTTAGATATAATGGATTCTGGCAGTAACCAATATGGCCGCATTTAAAGCTTTTTAATACAGTAAATATCATGACTAGATCCTGAGGATCAGTAAGAACATTCTGCCTAGTTGCTGGTGGTTATGGTCCTTGACCAGGCATTGAAGGTCAATGGTCCAACTTCTACAGTAATCAGTGACTCATTGACTTCTTTGGATGATTTAGGCTACTTTCACACTAGCGTTTTAAAATTCCGGTATTGAGTTCCGTCATAGGGGCTCAATACCGGAATAAAACGCTTCAGTTTTGTCCCCATTCATTGTCAATGGGGACAAAACTGAACTGAAGACAACGGAATGCTCCTGAAAGCATTCCGTTCCATCTTCAGACCGGAGAACAAACCGCAGCATGCTGCGGTTTGCTCTCCGGTCCAGGCATCCGCACCAAGACGGATCCGGAATGACCCCCAATGCAAGTCAATGGGGGTGGATCCGTCTGGTGTGACCATAATGGTAACCGGATCCGCCCTCCATTGACTTTCAATGGAGTCCATTACGGATCCGGCTACACATAGACACAGACATACACATAAACATAAACATACACACACATATAGACATACAAACACACATACATACTTACATGCTCCCCGGCAGGTCTTCGGAGCGTCAGAGGGACAGGACGGCTCACACAGGTCACGATTCCCCACAGCGCCCTCTGCTGGGCGCCTGGTGGAATCGTCATGACGATTCTACCAGGCGCCCAGCAGAGGGCGCTGTGGGGAATCGTGACCTGTGTGAGCCGTCCTGTCCCTCTGACGCTCCGAAGACCTGCCGGGGAGCATGTAAGTATGTATGTGTGTTTGTTTGTCTATATGTGTGTGTATGTTTATGTTTATGTGTATGTATGTACTGTGTGACATGTGTGGGGCCGGAGCGCGGTTCCGGCTCCACACATGTCACTGCGGCAGGCCTGATCCGGCAGCACCCTTCACCTGCCGGATCAGGCCTGCCGCCAGTGTGAAACAGGCCTTACTGGAGCCCAAGGGACCATATCACAGCATCTAGTACCTTCTTATACATTGATATTAATCCATCCTAGAGATATGCATAGTACTGTGATCCCTCAAGATACAATATAAAATCTAAAATAAGATAAAATATTTTTAGCATACAATAGTCTTTTCTGACCCATTGTAAGTTGACATTAGACTCAACATACAATGTCTCAGATTCAGATCTGACCAATCAAGGCCACTTCTCTGGTGAAATAGCTGGATTAGATGTTAGTTATCAGCTATTCCTGTCTGTTATATGTAAGGACCTGTTTTATATGTCTTAGTTATCTTCTTATTTTTCTTAAATCTTCATTTTCTCTTATCTTGGATGACATTTTGGGGCTTTGGAACTGATTACTCAAGTTACAATGGTTTCAACATTCAATGGTCGTACTGGAACCAATTAATTTTGTATCTTGAGGGACCACTGTAATATATAAGCCATTACTGCATATTCTAGGTCTTCAGAGGCCATTTTAATTTTAATTTGGACAAGACTGGAGCATTATAATAATACTATTAGATGTAAGGTCATGGGATATAAAAAGGAACCTGACAAACTAAACATTGGGATGGTCCTCGTCAATCACACAATTCTGTTGTATAAATGTATGCAGTGAACTATTGTGCTCCCCCTAGTGGTCTCTGCAGGCAGACAGAATTTTATCATTTGACTTTATGCCAATGAAAGGGATTTGGTGCTCTGTATCAAAAAGACAAAGCACTGAGCGAATATCTAATGTTGGACCTATAAACTACATGGCACTAAAAAGGTAGACTTCACCTATGTTCACTGTCACATCCATTTTTTTTTTTTATTGATAATCTAATTGGTAATTGGTGTTGATTAAAACTTTTCAGCCGTTTGTCTTCTGCAGTCTGAATATGTTCCCATACATTGCAGGCAGCTCAGTCCAACCCTGAGTGACAAATTCAATATGTTCTCCTCCCCGTCCCCCACAATATCATAAAAAGTCAACCACTTGAATAGACTCTGGAGGCATAAATTATTATATTTTTTAATTAATAAAGAAAAAATGCCATTTGTTCCCCACCCTTCCCTGATGCCAAATTGGAAACTGGGGTCTCCTGTCACATCAGTTGACCACCCACTGATCTAATAGTTACGACTGACCCCTTTAACTATGCAGAACCAGACGTCTCCTTTATAGAGTTGCTATAACACAATTTCCACCCTATTAAATTGGGTTGTCTTACGATGACATCCCCATCTTGAAAATGAAGCTGCAGGAACCCCCGACAATAACAGCAGATCTAGGCTTACATTTCTCCAGGAACCACCTGCAGATATATGGTTGACCATATAATATATGGCCACACTGGTCTACCAGAGTGGAAGCCAGTCTTACAGACCCTGAGACAACCCCTTTAATTGTGTGAATCCAGTGGTTACAGGTAACCTCCAAAAGGCATACCTCAGTACCTATCCTGATTTATTCTAGTTATGACCGCCGTCAGTACCAAGAATAGGGAAGGGTCTACCGGGGAAATAAGCAACACTCCTATCAGGACTAGGATGACAATGAACGGCTCTGGGGGACATTGCACAATGATAAATACATAAGGAGGAAGATGTAAGGAGATCAATAGACTGTAAGGAGCCTGCTGATAAGAAAAAAGATGGGGGATGGGGAATGTGCAACTACTTAGTGGACAACAAGAGGATAAGAGGGGGATGTGTAAACTAGAGGGTGACAGATAGGAGGGGGGAAGTGTAACTTCTGCTATGGGTATATACTACAGAGACAGCAGCAGTACAGATGAGGTTTACACATACAGTAGCCATATTGGATTGAATATGTTAGCCGCTATATGTCGGCATACCTTTTCTTATGGTAAAGCATGGTCTTTGAAAGATACTATAAAAAGCAATAAAAAAAGCATATATTAATGATATACATTTTTGGGGTTCTGTGAGTGACATATGTAAATGCATATGTAAAAATTTTTTTTAAAAATCGCAATATACACCTTCGAAAAAAATGAAATATGAAAGGAGACGGAGACCGACAGCCATGGACATTCTGCTCTGTATATGTCAGGAGATCTTCTCCTCTCTCCTCTTATCGCTGGCAGCGCGGCTCCTTATCAGGGGTGACTTTAAGAGAAATATTCGGGTGTAGCCCCTTATCTCCACATTGCATCGCACTTTCTTTGTGCGGATTTGCAGCTCAGCATTTTCCAGCAAGTTGTAAAATCAATATGGAGAATTGTAACGAGGGATTATAGGGTGAAAGGGTCAGAAATGGCAAATTACTGTCCCGCGTGATTGAGGGTCGGGGACACACAAGTGTCATGGATGAAGTGATGGAGAGGCTTATAGAATTTATCGTGCAGATCCAGGGGCTGGCGAGGCATATGGCTTGGGTGCGTGGTGCCAACATATATGTCCCGCAATCAAACCTAAGCCCCTGTAAAAAGCGTGAACTACTTTTGATAATTCCTACTTGGTAGAAAGGTCCCTTGCCAATAAACCAATCCTGTGCTGGTCCCAGCGATCATCTGTAGGGAGATCTTAGAATAAGTGGTTAAAGGGTTTCTGTCACCAGTTTTTTTGCCTATGAATCAGGCTGACATTAGAGATGTGCTAATGTCACCTGATTCTAAATATATATATATATATATATATATATATATATATATATCTTTTATTTATTGGTGCCCCCATTTTTATACAATTTTAACTTTTATTTTATGCTAAGCCTCTAGGAGCAGGATGGGGTGTTTCCCCTGCTCCTAGAGGCCCTGTTCGGCCACCTTTAGAAACGCCCCCTTTCGTCTTCAGTGACAGGGCCAGGCAGCTTTCTTCTCCTCCCTGTCTTTGGTCTAAGTTTCATTCCGTTCATTATTCGGCACAGGCGCAGTGAGTGGAGGATGGTGGCAGGCTCCTGGCTTCCTCACTGCGCCTGTGCAGGATACGTCACAGTCGAGCACAACGCAGGTGCAGTGAGAAAGCCAGGAGCCTGCCAGCATCCTCCACTCACTGCGCCTGCGCCGAATGATGAACGGACTGGCCATAGACCCTACAGGGAAATTTCCCGGTGGGCCGATGCCCCAGGGGGCCATCCAAGTCCTCCTCACTACCGCTGACCATACATAATGAGCTCTCAACAGTAATTAACACTGTGAGCATCAGGTACTCATGTACCCGGCCAGTGACCACACCTGCCCTCCTGAATTCAACTATGTCCCTCATCTCGCCTCCTAAGGCCTCTTTCACACTAGCGGCAGCACGGATCCGGCACCTAAAGGGTGCCGACGGATACGTACTGCCGCTGATACATGTGTGGAGCCGGAGCAGCGGTCCGGCCCCACACATGTTGACACAGACATTGGGACAAGACACAGAACATACATACACACACATACACACATACATACTTACATACTCCAGCCAGGGACGCCGGCAGCACGTCTTCACGCGCCTCCTGCGCGCAGTGATGACGATTCCCCACAGCGCCCTCTGCTGGGCGCAGTGGGGAAACGTCATAGCTGCGCGCAGGAGGCGCATGAAGATATGCTGCCGGCATCCCTGCCTGGAGTATGTGAGTATGTATGTGTTTGTGTGAGTATGTATGTATGTCTGTATGTATTTCTGTGTAGCCGGATCCGGAATGACCCCCCATTGCAAGTCAATGGAGGACAGATCCGGATTACTGGTGTGTCACACCAAACGGATCCGTCCCCATTGACTTGCATTGGGGGTCATTCCGGATCCGTCTTGGTGCGGATGCCTGGACCTGCGTGCTGCGGTTTGTTCTCCGGTCTGAAGACGGAACGGAATGCTTTCAGGAGCCTCCGTTGTCTTCAGTTCAGTTTTGTCCCCATTGACAATGAATGGGGACAAAACTGAAGCGTTTTATTCCGGTATTGAGCCCCTATGACGGAACTCAATACCGGAATTTAAAAACGCTAGTGTGAAAGTAGCCTAAGTCCCCTGCTCCATATCTTAATCAGAGACAACTGGAGAAGAAGGACAGAAAATAGCACCTATTAATGGCCACCACAGCTTTTGGGGCAGTGTATTGTGCTGCTGTGCAGTACAGTATATGGTTCTGATAGGATGGTATATTGTGCCATGACATTGCCTGCTTTTGTTGCCCCCCTACAACATGGGGCCACTTTTAGGTTTTTTCCAGGACCACTTTAAGTTCCCAGTCCACCCCTGACCATATCATACACGTTCTTTTGTGCAAGCAACTGTATAAGAAAGCACAGCAGACTATACATTTCTGAACAGTAAAAGAATAAAAAAACCTATCTCTGTACAGCGGTGCAGAATATGTTGGTGCTATAAAAATATAATCCAGTCTAGACAATCCTATGTGAGCTGAACACATTAGCTGCACAGATTTCTCTTCTCTTCTGTTGGTTTGTTACTATGTATCAGTCAGGGGTGGACTGGGAACTCAAAGTGGCCCTGGAAAAAAAAATAAACGTGGCCCCATGTTGTAGGCAGGGAGGAAGGGAATAGGAAGGGCTAACACAAGTAGGTAAGGCCAGGGGTGCACCTAGCCTTTCTGCTGCCTGAGACGAAAACTGAAATGGCGAAACACCCCCCCCCCCCATATGCCAATTCCTTAACCTAACCCCTTTGCCACATTGAAAGCGCTCATTGCCCATGGCCTTTCCACTGCCCCCCTCTTGCCCCTACCTGGTGCTGCCTGAGGCGATCTCAACATGAGTACCATATTGCGACACAAAATACCACCCCAGCCGAGCTGAATACTGCTGTTCTGCACAAAATACTACTCCAGCAGGACCAAAATAATCACAGCGCAAAATACCTTCCCAGAAGCTGCCCCTCTGTGGTGGCCAGTGCCAGCTGCCAAGAGGGCACCAGGTTACTAAGTATATGATTCTCCCAGCGTTAACCAAGAGTCAGATCATTACTTGGGCATCGGCCCACCAGGAAAGTTCCCTGTAGGTTCTGTGCCCAGTCCGCCCCTGGTAACAATGCAGAGACAATGTATCAGTCCAAACCATTTAGATCACAGAGGATTGCCTAGACTGGATACATTGCATCAAGCTCTGGATGTCAACATGAATAATTTGACTAAAAGGGTTGTCTCACCTGGAACATTGGTGGCATATGGCTGGGATATGCCACCTATCTCTAGAACGGAGCTCCCAAAGTGAACAAGAGCGTATGCGTGGCTGGCCTCCATTAATTTCTATGGGACTTCCAAGAGCAACGCTCTCAGCTATTTTCGGCATTCCCACAGAAATGAATGCAGGGTAGCTGCGCATGCGCTCTTGTTCACTAGGATCTCCATTATAGAGGTCCCAGAGGAGACCAAACGATATGCCACCAATGTTTGAGGTGAGACAACCACCTTAACTGAGAAAAATTCCATTAATCTGGCACCTGATTGTCCAGAAATCCCAATAGCTTGTGACAAAAATATTAATATTCCATATGTCACATTTATTGCAATACTTCCTGGATAGTGTGATATATTGCAGGGCTCTTCAGATAAAGAATAAGGAGCAGTGTAAAACTCATGTTATTATCTATATTGTCCATATGTAGGGTCCGCTGATTGGATGGCCACAGGGGCGTAGCTAAAGGCTCATGGGCCCTGGTGCAAGAGTTCAGCTTGGGCCCCCCTTCCTTCAGTGCTCTATGTGTCTTCTTATGCACCACAAGGATCTTTGGGCCCCCTCAGGCTCCTGGGCCCGGTAGCGACTGCTACCTCTGCACCCTCTATAGCTACGCCCTTGGATGGTCATGTGACCAGGCTTATCACCTCCATGTGATGTCTCCTCCATCCAAATACACTGCACCTGCCATCTGTCCTTGTTCTGTTGGGAGTTTAGCGCAGGTGCAGTGTGTTTGGACGGAGGAAACATCCCATGGAGGTGATGTCTGGTCACATGACCCTCCATAATCGGCCATCTTTTTTAAACAGGACCTCTGTGTGGACAGCACAAAAGACTTTGTAAACAAGTGGACGTACCTTATGAAATATAGAAAATGGTGCAGAATTTCAACAAAGACTATATTAGTAAGTGTCATATCATGATCTCACATGCTATGTTAGTGCCCTTGTCCTAGAGTGGGCATTTTCATGCCATATAGGAAGCTGTCCTTTTAAAATTCTGGTCTGGAGTATGACAGATTATTGGAATGTTACTGTATGTTAAGAACATACATAATGTTTTTAAAATTAAACAATGAATAAGCATTTTTTCTGCTTAAAACTGAAAAATCCCCTTGAAGCTGAACTCCAGCAACTGCAGATCTGCTGAACCCAGTGACCTGCTTGTTACAATAAGGTATGTCTCTTAGCGCCACCTAGTGCTCAATTTTTGCATATCATTTGTGTTACATTTATTGGTCGGCAGTCACACAAACCTCCAGCTGTTACTGCCTGTCAGCAAAAAATAAATGAAGATGTAGGAGAAAACAACCTGAAAAATACACTGCAATATATGGGTTCTTTTTTCCTCTTTTAAGGGCTCAAATAGTCTCAGATCAGTGGGTCCAGTAATTACATATAATATCATCATTTGATTATGGTACAAAAAATATATATACTAATAGGAAAGTCAGCATATATACTCCTCAACAATGAAATTGCAACGACAAGAAAGACAAGCTGTAAGGTTCTTCAAATCGAGGAAGCAGCAGGTGACGTGAAGATCTGGAGATGATCAAATTTTGAAGCACCTAGCTCCAATCTGTGGCATAAAAACCAGATTGATAGCAAAATTTTTTAGCCACATGAAACCTAAAACATCTGATCAAGTCATGTAGGATGATTGTGGGATGCCTCCTGTTACAAATTGAGAGGGACAGAATCCTTGAACTGAGAGACCTTGGTTTATCACTCCAGCAGATCGCTATTCGTATAGGCAAAGATGTGAGCACTGTTCAATGTTGCATGTTCCCGGAGGTTGGAAGAACGACGACAAACTGGAATGACAGCAAGAGGTGCACAGAGGAGAACTTCTGCATGGACGGATCGTCTGATTAGAAGAATGGTGCGTAGTTATCCATTCTGTACTGCAAGTGAAATTGGTCGTCACATCCCAAGCCTAGGGCAGCGAACGGTGTCTACACAAACCATCAGAAGGCATCTGCATGACACTGGGCTACAAGCCAGACATCCAGCTACAGGTGTTAAATCGACCTCATGGCACCGCTGTCAAAGACTATCATGGTTTACAACAAGACAGCAATGGAGGCCAGAATGGAGGTCTATCCTCTTCAGCGATGAATCCTGCTTTTTGCCTCGCCGGAGATTGGTCTGAAGACCATGTAGCCAACGCCATGAAGAGGCC
Source organism: Rhinella marina (assembly GCA_900303285.1). Taxonomy (NCBI): domain Eukaryota; kingdom Metazoa; phylum Chordata; class Amphibia; order Anura; family Bufonidae; genus Rhinella; species Rhinella marina. The sequence goes on along the minus strand of ONZH01008573.1, from coordinate 370,733 downwards.
TTGACAAGGGAAAGTCACACAGGTCCTACTCATGGGATTATCGTGTAAGGTGGCATAATGTACAGTAGATGGACCCTTGTCTGAATACCTTTGTAAAATGATATAGCTCTATACAATACGTTTACTTACATTGCAGATTGACTTCACTTTACTTTTTTGTAATCAGTTTGGGTTATTTTTCCAATTTTTATACAGATCTTTATGGAGGATTAGGGGGAGATAACTATTAGCTTATGGGTATCTCGTTTGTATGGCTTTCATTTGGGTGGGCAGCTCTTAAAGTGGTTGTCCAGCTTTCAAACACTTTTGGGAAGTCCCCCCACACACCAGATCTATGGAGGGAAGCTCACTTACCTGATCTCTGGCGCTTGCATCTGCCTCCTTTTGTCCACCATGCTTGCCGTATTCAGGTGCCAACTTTTCCAAGTGATATAACACTTGGGGTACAAGTCGCTGCTGTGGCCAGTCATTCCTATTTGTTTCAAAATTTACAAGTTGGGACCGGTGTGCACTGAACAAGCCAGAATTAAGCGAAGGGGAGGAGGTAAAAATGCTACATTCCATAGATCTGGTGCGGAGAGGAGAACTGTCCTAAAGTGTTAGAAAGCTGTTAAAAAGGTGTAAATCGCCAGGACTGCCTACTTATAAGAACCCATCTCCATTCCAGTCAAACAAAATGGACTAATCCTCAGGAAGTCTCTTGAACTATCTCCCTGCATACTTTTTTCCTCTTATTCCCTTTACAGTGAATCTTCACTTTTTTCATACTGTGTAATTTTATTGAAATACGTTTGTAGCGGTTGGAACTCCATTTTTTTTTCTAACCTGGAGCTCTGAATCAAATAATGGTCAGATGCAGCCACCACTAGAGGGCGCTTCAAGCATACTGTGTTGTTTATTGAGTTCAATGTATTGTATGAACAGTATGCGGTAAACTCCTAAGCTCCCCCTAGTGGTGGCTGCAGGTAACCAGAACTTTATCACTCTATAGTTGTGCAGCCTGTACTCAGCTTTGTATCAGAAAAACTGAGCTCTGCTGGCCGTAAAGAAATATTAAGAAATTAATCAGACCTAACCCTAGTTAATTAAGGAACATGGTGTTCGAGTGAATACTTGTTCAGATAACAGCCACTGAGTGATAAGATTAAGAATCAGTTCTGTTCTCACGTTATTCCTATGGAGGGAGCAGTATCTGGAGCTCTCAATTGCACTTTGACCCCTGAGACGGACAAAATAAGATCAGTAGGCTACTTTCACACTTGCGTTGTTTTATTCCAGTATTGAGTTCCGTCATAGGGGCTCAATACCGGAAAAAAAAGGCTTCAGTTTTGTCCCCATTCATTGTCAATGGGGACAAAACTGAACTGAAGAGAACGGAATGCTCCTAAAAGAATTCCATTCCGTCTCCAAACCGGAGAGCAAACCGTAGCATGCTGCTGTTTGCTCTCCGCTCTGGGCATCCGCACCAAGACGGATCCGTCCCCATTGACTTGCATTGGGGGTCATGACGGTTCCGTCTCCTTGCACTTTTCCTTCTCAGCTGCCTCATCTCCCTCCTCTGGAGGTCCAGCAGGGGGCGCTGTGCAGGCTGCTCTGCGCTGGAATCTTCCCATTGTGCGCGCCGTCCTCCTCCTCCTGTAGTGTCCGTCTCTGGAGATATTTGCTACTGGCCAGGCTGGACCGCTGCTGGGACAGGTAACATATCCTGGTACATGCCCCTTGTCTTGTGAGGTCAACATTGTAGTAACTCCCCTCCTCCTCCTTTTCAAGACAGTGTCTGAAGTGTATGGGGCCGGATAGCAGTTCCGGCCCCACACGTGCACCTGCAGCAGCACGGATCCGGAGGGGCTGTTAACCCGCCGGATCCGTGCTGCCGCTAGTGTGAAACTAGCCTAAAATGTATGTATAGGCAGTGTTAAATTCACATTCTGCAGTAGAGTGCCATGTTATACTGGTAACTAAACCATATACACATATATGTATATAGTATGGGACATGTACATTTACTTCATAAAGAGGTTTTTTGGGACCCAGTGGGTCCCATAGACCCACATTTATTACACATAGCATGCTTGTAGAAGAAAGTTTATATACTGACCATCCTCAAGTTGAGTGGGTCGGCCTCCTGGTCATGTGTTGCTCCCCTTCTGAAAATTCTGCTTCTGCCGATGTCACATCCTTTACCAGGCTTTGGCCTTTGCCTTGGCCATGGACGGGACGTCACTTTTGCTGTGGATGGGGCCAGGACTATTCCTCTCCCTGAATGCATAAAGTCCTGAATTCACCACATCTGGACATAAGCCAGGGAGAGGAATAATTTTTGCTCTGTCCACAGCGGAAGAGATGTCCATAGCCCAGGGCGGAAACTTGTGAAGGATGTGACGTCAGCAGAAGCTGGATTTCAGAAGAGGAGTGTCATGTGACCAGGGAGGCTGATCCATGAAACTTTGAAACGTTAAGTATATTAAACACTTTGAAGTTTTTTGACTAAAAGTACTTTTTCTCATTCAATAAGTTTTTATTGGAATTTTTCAAAAAATTTTTTTAAGACACAGTATAGAAGTGTATAGGGGTTATACAAACATATTGATATTATAAATTGCGTATCACTTACATAGTCATAGTCATAGAGTGTTCTCTCATGGCACACAGGGCTTCATATGAGGAACACCAAAGTGTTTAGTGTACACAACATTTTAGGGTTCAATGAGAAAGGGTCTATAGACCTAAAGGAAATACAATATTAAAATAAAAGGTAACAAACAATAGAAATAAAAAGTAAAAAATGTAGAACAATTTGGTCCATTTTATATGTCCTTTGTCTCGTTAAGGGTGACAAGACTAAACATCCATAAGTGTCATGAAGTGTGATTGTACCCAGATCTCCCATCTTTTGTTGAACCTCTCCAGGTTATTTAACCGTCTCGCGGCCATTTTTTCGTATCTACAGTCACTAGATTTCCATTTACTAGCTATTGTCTGTATCGCAGCTGTTAATATGTGGTGCGTGATCGTAATATATTTTTTCTCTAATGTGGGAACACCTAGTCTTAGTAAGTAAGGCTACTTTCACACTAGCGTTTTTAAATTCCGGTATTGAGTTCCGTCATAGGGGCTCAATACCGGAAAAAAACGCTTCAGTTTTGTCCCCATTCATTGTCAATGGGGACAAAACTGAACTGAAGACAACGGAATGCTCCTGAAAGCATTCTGTTCCGTCTTCAGACCGGAGAACAAACCGCAGCATGCTGCTGTTTTCTCTCCGGTCCAGGCATCCGCACCAAGACGGATCCGGAATGCAAGTCAATAGGGACGGATCCGTTTGGTGTGACACACCAGTAATCCGGATCTGTCCTCCATTGACTTGCAATGGGGGGTCATTCCGGATCCGGCTACAGAGAAACATACAGACATACATACATACATACATACATACATACATACATACATACAAATACATACTCACATACTCCAGCCAGGGACGCCGGCGGCATGTCTTCACGCGCCTCCTGCGCGCAGATATGACGTTTCCCCACTGCGCCCAGCAGAGGGCGCTGTGGGAAATCGTCATCACTGCGTGCAGGAGGCGCGTGAAGACGTGCTGCCGGCGTCCCGGGCTGGAGTATGTAAGTATGTATGTGTTTGTGTGTATGTGTGTGTATGTATGTTCTCTGTGTATGTGTCAACATGTGTGGGGCCGGAGCGCTGCTCTGGCTCCACACGTGTCAGCGGCAGTACGGATCCGTCGGCACCCTTTAGGTGCCGGATCCGTGCTGCCACTAGTGTGAAAGTAGCCTAAAGAGTGGGGTCTAAAGTAGTTGGTACCCCTAGAATATCGAATATTTCCCTTTTGAGATTTGCCCAAAATTGTGAGATAACTGGACATTCCCAAAATATATGCACAAGCATACCAACTTGGCCACAGTTTCTCCAACATAAGTTTGATGCATCACTATAAATATTGGCTAGTTTATATCGGGTGTAATACCATCTGTAAATCAATTTATCAAATGCTTCGTGGTGGTCCGAACATAGGGAGTTTTTCATAGATGACTCGTGTGTTTTCTGCCATTGATATTTCTCAATAATAACGTTGAGGTCTTTTTCCCATTTACTAATGTGAGATGTATGGGTGTCTAAATAATTGTCCGTTAGTTGGGAATATATCAAAGATAAACCTCCTTTTTTGGATAAGGCGTTTTTACAGTTCATTAAAATAAAAAATTGTAGATGAACTTTCGCGATTTTTCATGTCAAGTTATTGAGTAGAGTTCTTATTTGGAGATATTTGTACAGATCTGATTTGGGTATATTGTATATGTCTTGAAGTTTCAAAACGTTAAGTAGTGTATTACCTTGGTATAACTGGTGAATATATTGTAATCCCAGTGATGCCCAATTTTGTAAGGACATATCCTTTTCTTTTAGTAAAAGAATGCTAATAGGGATTTTTATATCTTTTGAGACATTAATTCTATCACAAATCTTCTGGTATTTTTGCCAAACCGTTATGGTATCTTTAATTATAGGATAAGGAGAACTCTTAATATGTATGCCGGATAAATTGGCTAGTAATTAGAGATGACCGAGCGTGCTCGTTACGAGCACTGTAGTGCTCGGCTCGTCTGCGAAAGAATGCCCGCAGGCATTCCGGATCTGTCCTCAGCTGCATGTATGTCAATGGGGACGGATCCGTTTAGTATGACACTCATACCAAACGGATCCGTCCCCACTGACTTTCAGTCGGGTGAGGAGGACGGATCCGTTTGGTATGAGTGTCATACTAAACGGATCCGTCCTCATTGACATGCAGCTGAGGACGGATCCGGAATCCCTGCGGGCATTGCGCAGAGGAGCCGAGCGCTACATTGCTCGTAACGAGCACTGCTCGCTCATCTCTACTAGTAATACGTTTTTTGCTGGTATCCCTTCACACATTTGATTTTCTAATTTTACCTAAGTTTTATTTTGTGGGTCAGACCACCATCCCAAAGATTGGTATAATATATTAGACATATGATATGCTTGTAAGTCTGGTATTCCCATTCCTCCTGATTTTTTATGTCTATCAAGTATGGACATTGCTATTCTTGGTTTCTTATTGTTCCATATGAATTTGTTCATTTGTGACTGCAGTTTCTGCATTATATGTGTTGGAATGTTTAGGGGGATTGTTCGAAAAAGGTATAAAATTTTTGGTAACACAAACATTTTATAAAGAGTGATTCTTCCCCACCATGAGATATCTTGTGAATTTAGGTTCACAATATCTTTCTGCAAATTTGTAAGAAGGAGAGAAACGTTCTATTTCATGATATCTTCTATTGGTGATGTTATATAAATGCCTAAATACGGTATATTATCCGTTTTCCACACATAAGGAAGTGTAGCTTGCAGTATAATTTTATCTGCCTGTGGGATGTTGAAGTCCAAAACTAGGGACTTTGTGTCATTTACTTTGTAATATTATACTTTGCCGAATTTTTCAATTATTGAATGTATTTTATATAAAGCTTTTCTCAGATCTGAGGTGCATATTAATATATCGTCCGTGAAGAGGCTTATTTTATGCGTCATCTCATTTACTTGTATTCCCAAAATATCTTATCTTGTCTTAGGCCCCTTTCACACGGGCGATGTTTCCGCGCGGGTGCAATGCGGGATGCGAACGCATTGCACCCGCACTGAATCCTGACCCATTCATTTCAATGGGGCTTTTCACATGAGCGATGTTTTTCACGCAGCAGTTCGCCGTTGCATGAAAATCGCAGCATGTTCTATATTCTGCGTTTTTCACGCAGCCCTGGCCCCATTGAAGTGAATGGGGCTGCGTGAATAACGCATTGCATCCGCACACAAGTGCGGATGCAATGCGTGATTCACTGATGGTTGCTAAGAGATGTTGTTTGTAAACATTCAGTTTTTTTTCACGCGCGTGAAAAACGCATTGAAACGCTTCGCACCCGCGCGGAAAAAACTGAACGAACGTACGCAATCGCAGTCAAAACTGACTGCGATTGCGTGCGGATTGGTGCGGATGCGTGCGGATTTTCCTGAACGCATCCGGACCAAATCCGGACACGCTCGTGTGAAAGGGGCCTTATGGTTTCTGCAAAGGGTTCTAGAGCTAGTACGAATAGAATGGGCGATAGGGGACATCCCTGTCTGGTACCATTTGTTAATGAAAACGGTTGTGATAGTATGCCGTTAGTCATTATTCTCGCAGATGGGTTATTATATAAAGTTTGTATGGCTGAGATAATATTTCCTGAGAATCCATATTTATGTAGTGTCTGGAACATATAATTCCAGTGTAGTCTGTCGAAAGCTTTTTCGGCATCTAAAGACAGTAGTATTGATGGAGTATTCGTTTTTTGTATATGAAAAGATATATTCATTATTTTCCTTGTGCCGTCTGATGCCTGGCGTCCTGAAATAAACCCTACTTGGACTGGCTGTATTAAGAGAGGTATAATATTAGTGAGTCTATTTGCTATGGCTTTTGCATAGATTTTAATGTCTGTATTAATTAACGAGATGGGCCTATAGTTAGTTACTACTGACTATCTTTTCCTGGTTTGGGTAGAGTTATAATGTTTGCTTCGATCATTTCTGTAGGAAATGAGCCTTTTTGGACTGCCTCATTAAACATATCCGCTAAATATGGGGTAAGTACAATTTCAAAATTTTTAAAATACTCGTTGGAGAATCCATCTGGGCCTGGTGATTTTTTTAAGTTTTAATGTACGGATTGTTTTTTATATTTCTGAGCTATTAAAGGGCGCGTTTAATGTTTGAAGATGTTCAGAAGTAATTGTTGGTAAGTTGATAGTATCTAAAAAGTTCTGGATTTGATTAGTATTCGGATGGTGAATAGATTGATCTTCTTTCAGGTTATACAGGTTTTCATAGTATTTTTTTTTTTTTTTTTTTAAATTCTATTTATTGAATTTTTTTCAAAAAGAACAACATGTACATACAACATTGTAATAATAATTGGTGTAAGAAGAAAAACAAGCAATGTACATAATCAAAGATATTGAATGTCAACAATCAGACAGTTTATTACTGAACCTTCAGAAACATATCAATCTCCTATAACCCCCCCCCCCCCCAAACCCTCCCTCCCTTTTCTGTGTAGCCATTTTCAAAAATGAGCTAAATGTCGTAGGGAATCCTCATGTACTCGATGAGACCTGTATAGGGGTGCGTCCATGTAATACCTCATATAGGTACCACGTGGTTTGATCAAAATGTGATATCAGTTTAGCTTTGACGAGTCAGGTAGGGTGTGTATGAAGAGGGACCATTTTTCAAAGAAACGTCTTGTCAATTTGTCTTTGTCAGACAGAGTGTGAATCCAATCCATATTGAACAAATGGATGATTTTAGATTGAACAAAGGAAATGGATGGGGTCTCAGGATCAAGCCATTTATGCAATATGCTTTTCCTTGTTGCCGCTGCCCAGACATGTAGGAGGGCTTTATGGCTTCTACTGATGTTGCGCTGCTCATCTGGCAAAATATTGAAAATAGCCCAGTGGGAGGTAATGGAAAAAGAGACCTTGTAAGTAGCTAAAATATGTAATCTCACTTGTTCCCATAGGTCCTGAATACCTGTGCAGCTCCAAAGATGGTGAAATAAGTCAGTGTTTGGGACACCGCACTTGGAGCAAGAATATAGCTCATCGGGGGACATCTTATGTTTGATATGCGGAGTAATATATGCCCTGTGGAATACCATTAATGCCATATCTGTATAGCTGCTGACGGGAATGTTTTTGTATTTTTAATGTGGCCTCTAATAAAGTCTTAATATCAAGATCTGGGAAGTCTTTGATCCATTTTATTGGTCCTGCCGAAACCGATTCCCAATCAATTAGTGGTTTGAGGAAATTATATATGATGCTAGTGGATGAAACCATAGTTCTCCCTCTTTTAAGGAACGTATTTAGACAAGCACCTCTAGATTCGAGAGGAATATTAGACAAAACTGCGGGCCTGTAAGTAAATAAATTGGTTATGGGCAAAAGCTGGAAATCGTTGTAGGGCCTCTGAGTAAGGAAGCATAGAATAACTATTGTCTAATACATCCACTATCAATGAGCAACCTTGTGCTGCTAATATGGAGTAGGGTCCGGGAGGTCTGCCTTCCAAGAAGTTTGGGTGCCCTAGAAAAGGTTGAAATAGCGTATTCATGCCATCTAGCTTGCTCATTTTCTGGACTTTATGCCATGCTTGTATGACCGACCATAGAATAGGGAATTCTTTTACCGTGGGTGGAAGGGAGGTAGTGGGCAAATGTAAAAGAGCCATTAAGGAAATATGTGGGAAGAATTGTTGCTCCATAGACACATTGGCAAAATGTGATTTCCCCCTCAACCAATCTAAAGCATAGCGGAAATTAGCTGCTAGATTATAAAGCAAAATATCTGGGAAGTTAAGGCCTCCTAATACACGTGGTTGTTGCAATTTAAATAGACTGATGCGGCTCCTCCATGTAGAGTTCCAAATAAACCGCCTAAACGTGCGTTGTAACAGCTTAACGTCTGATAAATGAAGTAAAAGCGGAAGAGTTTGTATTAGATAAAGTATTTTTGGGAAGGCTACCATTTTAAGGAGGTGGCACCTCCCAGAGAAGGATAATGAAAAATGTTGCCAAGATTGCACTAGGGTTATGATAGAAGTTATAAGGGGGCGATAATTCAATTTATATAAGTGAGCCGGATTAGCTGTCAGCTCAATACCCAAATAAGTAATGGATTCTGAACTCCACCTAAAGGGAAATGAGATACCTAGGTGTCTCCTGGCAGTACGAAAAATCGGAAGAGCCTCTGATTTAGTAAAGTTGACCTTAAATCCCGATATATCACCAAATAGGTTGATGGTATCTAAAATATCTGGAATCGCCTGACGAGGATTAGATATGAGTAATAATATATCATCTGCAAACGCTAAGAGTTTGGTTTCAACTGATCCAACATATATACCCCTAAAAGAGGGAAGCGCCTGTATTGTTCTAATTAAGGGATCTAGAGCCAGATTAAATAATAATGGGGATAACGGACAACCTTGTCGAGTACCTCTGCCCACTTTAAATGGGGAGGAGCACAAGGAATTAACCCACATTGAAGAGCAAGGATTGTGGTAGATCATTTGAATCGCCGAGCAAAACAAGGGACCAAATTCACGTAAACGTAAAATTTCCTGTAGATACTGCCAGGAGACACGATCAAATGCCTTGTCTGCATCGAGGCTAACTAGAATATTCTTAGTCTGTCTGTGGGCCCTACTATATGATATTGCTCCCACTGCCGTCCTAATATTATAGGTAATAGATCTCCCCAACATGAACCCAGTTTGTGAAGGGTGAATAAGGTCAGACAGAATGGTTTACAACCTATTGGCCAGTAATTTGGTGAACACTTTAAAATCCGTATTCAGGAGCGATATGGGGCGATAAGATTCCACTAAGAGATGATCCTTTCCTGGTTTCGGCAAGACAGTTATACATGCCTCATTAAAGCCATCAGGTATGGTTCTGGATGTAATAATATGGTTATATAAAGTGTGTAGATAAGGGGTTAGAGTGGGATTCAGTAATCTATAGTATTCATTCCCAAATCCATCGGGCCCAGGTGCTTTCGATAATTTAAGGGATTTAATAGTAGACTGAATTTCTTCTTTGCTAATGGGAGCGTTTAATATTATCCTATGGTCATCGGTTAGAGTAGGCAACAAATTAGGATTAAGGAAATTATGCAGTATATAAGGATTCAAAAATTTTTTTGAAGTGCTCACTAATGTCTTTTGCGTATGTAATGTGGGTACCCGATTGCGTTTAGATCTTGGAAATTTTTGTTGCTGTTCTGAAGGGTTTCGTCAGGGAGGCTAGTAACCTCCCAGGTTTATTACCCCATCGAAAAAAACTATGCCTCTGATAATTGACATCCATCAGTGCTCGTTCATCAGCAATGGCTTCAGCCTCTAACTTAGCATCTAAATACTTCTGTTTAGTTTCCGGGTTATTATGCAACTTAAATTGCTTATATGCCTGAGTAAGAGCATTTTGCGAGGATCGCAAGGAGGCAGCTAATTTTTTTCCGTTTATGAGAAACATAAGAAATAATTTGTCCCCTAATCACTGCCTTGGAGGTTGCCCAGAAGAGATTAATGTCATCTTTATGTTCCGCATTATCAGAGGCATAGGTCATCCAAAAACCAGATAACATGTTTTTAAAATCTTCAGAGTGAAACAAGTACGCAGGGAAACGCCATTTCCTAGAAAACGGGATAGGAGAGATTAAATATAAGTCGAAAAGGACCGGAGCATGATCCGATATGAAGATATCCTGTATGGTGCAGACTTTAAACGTGGGATAGCATGCTGTGGTATTAGCCAATAATCAATCCTGGCGTGGGAGTTGTGAACATGAGAATAATGGGTGTAATCGAGATCAGTGGGATGCAACAATCGCCAGGGATCAATCAGATCCAAATGATCTCTGAGCATTTGTATGGCACTAGAACTCGAGGTATCAGAAGAGACACGCTGTTGTGATCTGTCTAATACCACATCATGGGCTTCATTAAAGTCTCCCCCTACAATAATGTTATGTACATCCCAACTAGCAATAGCAGTGAGCAATGCTGCAAAGAAAGCCTTATTAGAAGTGTTAGGAGCATAGACAATCACTAAACAATAAGTTGTGCCCTCAAGTACAACTTTTACCAGAAGATACCTGCCCGCTGGGTCCTCAATAGTATCCAAAATATCATGCTGAAGCAAAGAGCTAATTAAAATGGCCACTCCTCTCATTTTCTTTGTATAAGAGGCTTCTAAGCAAGTCTGAAACCGTTTGTTACGTAAGGGGGGATGATTCCCCTTTAACCAGTGCGTTTCTTGCAAAAATACAATATGTGACTTCAGTTTATGCAAATGATTCAACACCTTTTTCCGTTTGACTGGAGTGTTCAAACCGTTAACATTCCACGTGCACCATGTTAAAGCGGATATAGTGGACGCAGTATTATGAACCGCGGACGCCATTTAACCGACCCCGGTAGTTGGCCATAATTGAGAGATAATCATATAGCAAAGCCGGAGGTACCACCTCTCCCAGCGTGCAGGCAGTCCCCCCAATGAGACATAAGGTTCCCCTACATGGTGTACACAGAATTCAACCCCACAAAAACTAATAATAGTAAACAGAACTTCAACCAACCACCTCATGCCCCTAGTGGGCAATAGACAGATGTCTGGAAGCAAATGAAATATTATCAACTGCACAAATGAAGTACAACTCAGTAATTGTAACCTGCACAAAAACTGGAAATAACAGTACGGAAGCAAGTCAGCAACGACTCCGCAATCAAGTAGGCATATCGACTTCCGGTTCCGGCGCCATCATGAGCGGCAGCAGGGAGTGAGAGCTCCGACACTACCCGCCCAAAAAATCGTTACTACCCCTCGGATCTGGGATTTTTCACATCCCGATAATACTGACAACCTTCACGGCAGGTCCCCGGTTGTATGGACCGCTTCATTATTAATATGGGGAGTAAGAACAAAGCCAAAGCCCCGCCGAAAGCCAATGCGCCGGCCGAAATTGCGACTACAGTGGAGGACCGAGAGATCGGTAGTGCAGATGACAGCCACTCACCTCAGCCACCCGGAGATGATGAAGTGAAAGCTTGCACTGACCCGGTAGACTACCGCAGATTAGCTCTGGAAGTGGCGACGAGAATTCTCCCAGATCTGCAGGAGTCCCTCACAACCACGGTGGCGCAATATTTTCACCAGTTACAAGCTGAGGTACAACAGCACACCCAACGTATTGAAAATATGGAGACTCAGTGCGATATGCTCACAAGTGAGTGGAAACAGTACAAACCTGTTTTGTCAATGGCGGAAAGGGAAATTAAGAGACTCGCTGAAAAAGTAGACGATCTGGAGAATAGATCGAGGAGGAGCAACCTCCGAATAGTGGGTCTTCCAGAATCTATACCTCTTAAAGATCTGGTGTCGATTTGTGATACAGACCTGCCCACGGAGATGGGTATACATAGACCCTGTACAGTGGAAAGGGCTCACAGAGTAGGGCCTGACTTGAGGGCTCCCAAGGACCGTCAGCAGAGGGATCCCAATATACAGAACCAAAGACCCAGACAAGTAATTGTTAAGTATCTTAACTACATGGACAAAGCTGAAATACTGCGTAACTTCAGAAAAATGAGATCAGATATAATGATCAGAGGCCACAAGGTATTGATCTTTAATGACTTTTCGGCAGATGTGTTAAAACGCAGAAGGAACTTTTCAACTGTATGCTCGGAATTATTTCACAGAGGCATTAGATTTGCACTCATGTACCCAGCGACACTGAGAGTCTTTCAGGAAGATGGAACTATACTGACTTTTCAAAATCCCAAGGAAGCGAGCGCCATCTTGGACATGGAACGAGAAGAAGAAGGCGCGAAATCCTTCCCGCCGCCACAGCGCACACGAGGGAAAACACCTTACTCTTCAGCGCCATCTAGGGAGGAGATTCCAGCGCCAAGAGAACAACGCAGAGGAACTAGACACCAGGCCCCCTGAAGGGATACTACTACAAGGACTGGTACCATTTAGTGCTGATATCATATGGTGATATAACTTACACAGTAAATAAGTAAATAAGTGGGTATAGATGAAACTTAAGGGAATTTGTTGCAGATATTAGCAATTGTTTCTAGCCTATTAGAAATACACAAGGTGGGAGATACGTACTTGATTTTTTTTTTTTTTTTTTTTTTAATTTTTTTTTTTATTCTATGTTTTTTGTTTTTAAAAAGGGCGGGAGTAGTAGTAAGTTTCGCAGGAGGGAGTTATTTGATTTGCTTATGATGGAAAAAAGTGAAGTCACGAAAAGAGAATACAGGTTCGAGAACTTTGTTGTTATGTTCTCTCCAGAACGCAATGCGCACTGTTATCATTGTTTTAAATGTCTTCTGTTTAGCACGGTTGCTTTGTTTGATGTTAATCAGGGGATCTGGAGACTCGTCATGTCAGTGGGGAGGAAAACGCCTATATTACTACTACATGCATATCTGTATCACAAGGTACCACCATGAAAATAATAACCTGGAATGTACAGGGGTTGAGATCCCCACACAAGCGCCTAATGATACTCAGACACCTCCAACGTCTTAAAATAGATGTAGCAATGTTACAGGAGACTCATCTTCATGAAGAAGATTTTAACAGGTTACGAAAGCTATGGGTAGGAGAGGTATACGGGGCAGGAGCGGTAGGACGAAAGGGAGGAGTTATCACGCTAATACGCAAGAATCTGCCTCTTAAGATATTGAATCAGGTTGCAGATACCGAAGGTAGATGGCACCATCTACGAACTGAGATATACAATGAGCCAGTGAGCATATATAATGTATATGCCCCTAATAATCCGAGTAAACAATTTTTCCAAGAGTTGTCTACGGGGATACTTGCTGACACCTCCCCTCATAAGATTGTGGTAGGGGACTTTAATACAGTGGCCCAGAATCTGGCGGACAGAAGTCATCCAAGGGGATACACTCCGGTAACCAAAACTAGAGACGATAAGTTATCACAATTCTTACATAACCTGGATCTACATGATGTTTGGCGGATGCACAATCCGGAAGGGCGTGAATATACGCATTACTCACATGCACATTCATCGTGGTCCAGGCTAGATTATGTGTGCATATCTAAATTATGGGCTTCGCGGGTCCAGAATGTACTGATAGGAGAGATGGTGATCTCGGATCACTCGCCAGTTATAGTATCCGTTGTTGACACAGTACCCAAGGGATCTGATTATATATGGCGATTCCCAGCATATATGACCAAAGAAGAGAATTTCTGCGGGCTAGTAAACCACTGGTGGCAGGAATATGTAAGTCACAATTCTGACACGACCAGTATACAACTTTTATGGGATGCCGGGAAGGCGGTTTTGAGAGGAAAACTGATCTCATACATGGCATACCATAAACGTGAACTAGCAGCTAAGTTCCATTCATATAGTAAACAATTGGACATAGCATATACGACATATTGTTCCCATCCCACTCAGACCCACAAGAGGGCATGGGAACAGGCGAAAAGCCAATATGAGCATTGGCTACACAAACGGGAAGACCTTTATCGCACACATATGGAGGCGCAATTTTATAGATATGGAAATAAGACAGGGCGGTTATTAGCACGATTCGCTAGAGGACATAACAATAGCCCCCCAATAGTGGCACTTAAAGATAAAAGAGGTGTTATACATAACAATTCACAAGATATCATGAATATTCTGCAAACGTTCTATGCAGATCTATATACGAGTACAGGAAGGTGCCCAGAAGAAGGGGCATCATGGTTAGAGTCACTTGCACTTCCCCACATCACGAAACAAGAGCTGGACACACTAAACCTACCTATTACACAAGATGAGGTTGCCAGATGCATTGGCAATCTTAGCTTAGGTAAGGCCCCGGGCCCAGATGGCTATTCAGGGGAATTTTACAAAATATTGAAGGATCAACTAAGCCCAACTCTAACATCACTATTTAATGAGTTCCTGAAGGGAAAGCAAATACCATCTGATGCTAACACTGCGTACATTAAAGTCCTACCAAAACCGGGAAAAGACCTGTCAAACCCATCCTCATACAGACCCATTTCCTTGATTAATGTGGATATCAAGATGATATCCAAGATATTAGCAGACAGATTGGCCAATCTCCTGCCCAGACTGATTTCACCCAGTCAAGTAGGCTTTGTAAAGGGGAGGGCAGCAGTATATAACATACGCAAGGTTTTGACAGTTTTGGATGTCATAAATCAAAAGCCATTAGACCATAGCAGACCAGGCATTTTAAGCATAGACGCCGAAAAGGCCTTTGATAATGTTGAATGGACATGGCTATCAAAGGTGTTAGATCATATAGGTTTGCAGGGTACCTTTCGTAATTACATTCAAACGTTATATTCTAACCCCCAAGCTAGAATTTACACACCAGGTTTTTTATCTAAACCATTTGCCCTACAAAAAGGAACGAGACAAGGATGCCCTCTATCCCCCTTGCTTTTCAATCTGGCACTGGAGCCATTATCGAGAGCATTCGAGAGAGACAGGGAAATTAGAGGAGTGGTCATTGGGAAGCAGGAGATAAAACATGCCCTTTTCGCGGACGACATATTATTGTTCATGTCGGATTATGAGATCCAGATAACAAAAGTCTTGGACATAATTGATCTTTTTGGGAAGTTCTCGGGGTTTAGAGTTAACAAACAGAAATGTGAACTGCTAGACTTAACCACACCAGCTAGGAAGAAGAATTTGAGGCCAATTAGAAATTTGCCAGTGGCATTGGCAAAAGATAGTATAAAATATCTGGGAGTAAATATAGGCGCCACTCCTCATTCCTTGTACTCTCTAAATTATCCTTCCTTAATAAAAAAGATGTTACAAGACATGGATAGATGGAGTAAATTGCCTATATCATTACTAGGCAGATGCCATTTATTAAAAATGATGTGTGTCCCTAAAATATTCTACTTGATACAAACCATACCACTATTGATCAAACATAAAGACATAATGCAACTAGAAAAAGCATTCCGATCATTTATATGGGCAAATAAGAGACCCCGTATTTCCCTGGACACTCTCCAAATGGGAAGACATCAGGGGGGGGTCAACTTCCCAAATGTGAGAACATACAATTTGGCCAGCCTACTGCGACACTGTGCTGATTGGCTGAATGGAACAGATAGCTACTCGAACTTTGAGCTGGAGAGTGAGCTTCTAGCACCATGGAATCTGACAACCCTTTTGCATACATCTTGTGCCACTCTCCCAGCGGTGGCAAAACATAGCTTACTATTCAAAGACACTTATGCAGCTTGGAAGGCGGTGAGAAATAAATTCAGCTTATCCTGGCAGGCATCTAAATATTTAGACCCGCTGACCTTGACAGGAATAGGTTAAAAATCCATTACTACTATTTGGAAAGGGAAAAAAACTATCCTGGATTTTTGGAACGTGGAAAACCAGAAATATTGCTCATTTGAGGAATTTCGTACAAAAACGGACGTACCAAATTCCACCTTTCTGATATATCACAGGGTGGTCAACACCCTAAAACAAAAGATTGTTAATTACACACCGGAAATACACCAAAATGACTTTGACACAATGATTACTGTTAAAGGGGGACGATTGACACTTTCCATGCTTTATGATAGTATCAGATCACATGAAACTAAACATTCAATGCCTAGGACCTTGAAACAATGGGAAAAATTATTTCCAGACCTGAACATACCAGGCGATATATTAAGGGGTTGGGAGGCAGTACGTACGTCAATAGTTAATGAAGTATGGAGGGAATCACAATTTAGAATATTACACAGAGCAATATATGGTTTTTCCTCCAAAAGTACCCAGAAGGACAGACTTAAAGCATGCCCTAAATGTCTGCTACAAGATACAGATATGTATCATGGTTTGTGGACATGCCCAGAGTCTCAACGTTTCTGGGATTCTATGATTTCTCACATAAATCTTAAGATGTTAACTGACTATCGGATGGATCCGTGTACGGTGGTGCTACATGTGAATAAAAGGGGTACCCCTTTGTCAAAGGTTGCTCATATTATACTATTGGCAGCAAAAAGACAACTACTTGCAAACTGGCTGGGATCAAGATGCCCAAGCATATCTGAGGTGATAGGACAGGTGAAAAATTGCCTACGTCTAGAGATGATAGATGTAGTGAAACAAAAAACACAAAGATCCTCACAATTTATGTCCAAATGGAAAGACTTTATTTCAGCCTTTCTTACAGATGAAGAAATACAGACAACAATAAAGCCATTTATACATACGGAATGGTATAATACAGAATCACTCAAGGGATCACTGGGTAGACTTGAGTTGGGAAGATAGTGACTGATTATCATTCATAAGACAAAAAACTGATATTATAATGTAGTATATTAGGTGTAACTGTTCATTATTTTGAAATGCTCTCTATAGGACAACACATGAGTCAGCAGATTAACATATATAGACCTCACTGAGGGGGTTGGATAGAAACCTTATGTGTTAACACAATAGGACAGTCAAGGGAGGAGATATGATGAGTCTTCAGAGGGGGGAGGGAGGGGGGTTTATGGTATGTGATTACTTGCATGTGTTTGGTCTTCAAATCACTTATGCATCTTTGTACATGTGATTGTGAACATGACTACTCTACGTCAACCTATGTAAACACATGTGTTTGAATTGGTCTTTGTTATTTGTTTTCTTATATTGAAAAAATTAATAAAAAGAATTATAAAAAAAAAAAAAAAAAAGTAGGCGTATCCGAACGAGGAGGAGAGGCTCGACCTGGAGAGCGAAGATGGATTAGCGCCTTCTGAGGATCCGTGAATGTCCATGATCTGTCATCCGTGGAGAAGCGCAGGACCGCTGGATATTGAAGTGAGAACCGTATGCTTTTCTCCAAGAGAAGTTTGCAGACCGGGTTGAATGCTCCGCGTTTCTCTGCCACTGCCGACGAGAAGTCCTGGAAAAGGAGGAGTTTAGAGTTTTCAAAGCGCATATTGGAGGCCTGGCGGAATGCTTTCAAGATCTTCAGTTTATCCTGATAGTGGAGAACCCGAAAGATAACTGGTCTCGGTTTTGCAGCTCCGTCTGCCCATGGGGGACCAACTCTATGAGCACGTTCCCCTGGGATTCTGGTAGTAGGGCCCCCTATTTGCAGTTCTTGAGGCAGCCATTCAGATGTGAGCCAAAGCAAATCAGTTGCCCATACTGTTTCAGGAACTCCAATAAGCCACAAATTGTTGCGCCGTGATCTATTCTCCAGGTCATCCACCTTGTTTTGCAAGGTAACCAGTAGCATGTCCTTCTCTTCTAGTTGTTCACGGCAAGCATGGACTGTATCTTCCAAATCTGACACTCTCTGTTCCACTTCAGAGATGCGCGTATTATGCGCCGTTACTTGGGAAACAATAAGATCCAGGGAAGATTGAAAAGCTGCCAGCCTGGTGTCAATAGTAGGCATAAGTAACTCAGAGATAGCTTGGGCTGTTGCTTTTGACGCGTCCATTTGAGCTGGAGGTGGTGGGGTTTGACTACGGGTTAGGGCATGAGCTCCCTTATTTGCAGCAGAGTGTTTCCCCACAAATTTATCCATGAGTTTGCTTTTAGGCCACTAAACACTGTTCAGGTCGAGCTTCAATGAAGATGTTAGCGGAGTCGCCAAAACATGTATATTACATGAGAGTTCAGAGCTTATCAGGCATTAGGTGCAGAAGGTATATAGTAGAAACACAAGGTACACTGCAGCACCAGAGTACTTGTAAGGATAAATTAACCCTGTTGAAAAGGATGGCCTGTAAGCTGGTGCATATATAATTCCAACTGAGAAGGGTTAAATGGTGGTTCTTGGGCTTGATGACGAGCCCTGTTATATGCAGGGGATCAGCTTGCAGTCCTCAAGCTAGCCCTCCCTCCCCACCACCAGCACAGAAAGGAAGGGGTTAATAATACCCGGTTGCCTGTGGGAATCCCTCTTAAACGGAGGGAGCTGCTGGCTGTTGTAGAACGCTGGCAGAGCTCAGCGCAGCGCTAGCCGAGGTGAACGATCCCAGCAGGAGGCTGAGAACACCACGTGGCAATGGCGGCGGCGGGCGGACCCGCTCAGACTGCAGCGGGCCGCGCGATCCCCGGGTCTTCCGGCAGTGAAGGAGAGCCGGGCAGATGGTGAGTGCCCTTGTCCTACCCTTATCCCCTGCTCCACACGACTGATCACGATGTCGGGTGTCGGTGTGCTCTGTTCAACAGCCGTGGAGCGGGGAGCCCATGTAAAACGCGGCTATTCAGAAGCGCCGCCCACCACTTCATAGTATTTTTTAAATTGGTTTGCTATCTCTTGTGAAGAATGTACTTTCGTGCCTGTGGGGTATTCTTGAATAGATGCTATTTTTGTTTTGATTCTTTGCTGTTTATATCTGTTGGCCATGAAAGCCAAGGCTTTATTGTATTGGGAGTAATATGTGGCTTTTTCATAGTCATCGAGTAAGATGATTCGGATTTCATCTCTAATTTTTACTATAATTTCTTTATTATAGTTATTGGGGATGTTTTCATGAATAATTTCCCATTTGGCTAGATCTTCCAGTTTCTTTTTTAGTTGTAGTTGTTTTTGTTTTTTATAGTGTGAGCTATATTTTATTAGCAAACCTCTTATATAGGCTTTATGTGTATTCCATAGAGTGAGTCTACTGATATCTGGTGTATCATTTATTTTAAAGAATTCATTTAGATCTTTGGTTATTTTTGTTTGGGTTTGTGGACCAAAAGCAACTGGGTATGGTATTGTCTTTCTCTTTTATGGTTACATGCAATGGTGCATGACCATATTATATGATCTATCGAGATATCTTGGAGTAATTGTAGTGATCTATCATCTGTCAAACAATAGTCTATTCTCGTGTATGAATTATGAACATTTGAGTAATAGAAATAGTCACGTTCATTGGCATGAAATATTCTCCAGCTATCTAACAAGTCATTCGTTTTAAGCCAGTAATTTAATGTAGTGGAAGGCCTTCTGGGCCTTGTTGTAGAATCTAAACATGGGTCAGCAATTAAATTAAAGTCACCTAGCAGGAATAGGTGTCCCTGTTTGATTTTATTTTTTTTATTGTTTTATTTAAAAAATGGATCTGTCCTTTATTGGGACAGTATATGTTGCATATAGTATATAGTATATTATTAATTTTACAGATTAACACAAGAAGCCTTCCACTCACATTTCTATATATTGCAATTTCTTCAAAAGCTACGGAATTTCGTATAGCTATCATAACTCCTGCTTTCTTTGCAGATGCGCAGGAGTGATATATATGTTGGAAATCTTTATGTTTAAGTCTATGTGAATCCTCCTTGATGATATGAGTCCCTTGAATGCATAGAATATCAGACTTGTTGTTTTTTGCTTCTTTCCACAAGGATAGTCTCTTGAATGGGTGGTTCAGACCCTTGACATTCATAGAGAGTATCTTGATAGTCATGATGCTGTGTGAGTGAGTAGCTTACTTTGGTAGTTTTTTATCTTCTTTGGGGTCATAGTGGATTCATGATGTGATGGGTTCACGGATGTCTCTTTTGTTCTTAGGTTTTTTTCTAGAGAAGGTATTTTCTGGTGATGATCCTGGATGTCGAGATGAGTCTTGATGGACCTAAAAATAACTGTTAAAGAAGTGAACAAAAACATACAACAAAACTTTGAATATATAACTTCTGATAGGACAGAACATTTAGAACAGAGATAGATCATTAAGATCTGTCGGATTTAGGGGTACAGTTTGTACAGGCTGCCATCCTCGCAAAGGATGCAAATAATATAGTAGCAGTAGATTAGTTTGAAAGATCTTCATGTTCCCGTGGGTTGGTGGGACCATTCTTCTTGCAGAGTAGTGACTTTTTTTTGTTTCCGTTGGTTATCAATTTCAGAGGTATCTATTTGCCATTTTTCAAGTAGTTTGAGACCTTGATCAAATGAGTGAACAATGTGTAAGGTAACTTCTTTGTACATTAGCAGCTTTGTTTGGAAACCCCATTTGTAAGGGATTTTGTTCTCTCTTAGGCATGCGGTTATTGGTTGTAGTTTCTTTCTTTCAAGTATGGTGGCCTGAGAGAGATCTGCAAATAAGGTTATCTTTTCATACGGTTCAGGAAGTGATATTGCTTTTCTAGCCGCTACCATGACTGCTTCTTTCATATGATAGAAGTGGATGCGGGCCAATATGTCTCTCGGCTTATTCTCTGGTATAAACTTAGGTTTAGGGATCCTGTGGGCTCTATCGACGGTTAGGTCGAGAGCGGTTGCTTCTGGTAACAGTGCTTGCATTATTTTTTGGATGTACTTGACTATTTCGTTTTGTTGGATCGTTTCTGCTATTCCTCTGAATTTTATGTTGTTTCGTCTTGAACGATCCTCTAGATCCGCCATTTTTGCTTTTATGGTGGTAATATCATCATCTAGGGAATTGTGTGCATCCACCAGAGTGTTGTGTGCTCCTGCATACTCCGCCATTTTGTTTTCTATATGGCTGACTCTATCTCCGATTTCTTCTATGTTGGAAAGTGCAGTACTATGGTGGAAAGTGCAGTACACATTTTAGATATATCCTTTTTTATAGATGTATTAAGTGCTGATAGCATATCTTTCATTAGATTAACTGTAATAGTGTCATTAGATGTAGGGAAATGTTCAAAAACACTTACAGTTTGTGGAGATAGCGTTTTGTGGAGGATCATTTCGAGTCAGGATTTCTTCATTTGTCTTTTGTCTTTGTTTTGCAGGGCTTCTGATGCTGGAAGAGTCGGACATGAAGCCTTCTTCATCATCTTCCTGAGAGAATGCTGGTAAGTTCTGCTTTATTGCATTTGTAGATATAGCCTTTGTATTTCTTGGAGTTTTAGTATTATTAGCCCTTTTAGAAGCTGTATTAATCTGTCTCTTGTCTTTTTCTGCAGGGCCCATGGAGGGAGAGGAGCTGCTGCTGCCTGCGCTGCCCTGTACCTCCCGTTCGCGCCTTCCGGCGCCATCTTGGATCCCTCTGGACTCAGTGAGGAAGAAGTCTCCTAGGTGCTTGGGAGCCTCCCTTCGTCTTCCCCCTCTTGTCATGGTAAGTAATCTTCCTTTAGCAGGTACTGGGAGCTGAAGATTTGCTTCAGAGGTCGCTGTGAAGCTCTGCAGAGCGGTCGCTGGAGCGCGGATGGGTAAGAGCTCTGCACTCAGGCTGCCATCTCGCTCGGCGGCTAGCCACGACCCCCCCTAAAAGTACTTTTTCAACAGCAACAGATCAATACATGAAAGGTATGAGCTGAAAAGGAGTCTTTCACCTGTTTTTCACCTATATAATAGCAGTGCCCCACAGAAGATTGCAGACACATCCCAGACATACCTGTGTGCACTGTGTGTCTGTATTACATGTCACATCCCAGACATACCTGTGTGCACTGTGTGTCTGTAATACATGTCACATCCCAGACATACCTGTATGCACTGTGTGTCTGTAATCCATGTCCAGGAAAAGCACTTTTATTCTGCAGGAAAACAGCTCCCAAGTGGTCAGCTGAAAGTGAAACTCAAAACAGCTTTCTTTCCCGACTCGATTTCTAACAGCTATATCTTCTGATATTCTGGATACAATGCTTTGATTTTGGTATCACTTGAAAGCTTGGAATGCCAGCTTTCAAAGAAGGTCAGGAACATTTTTCTATTTGCTACCAATCTCAAGATATGAGCAGCTAAAGCGGCCCTCCCCACTTCAGTCTGGTTTGCTTTGGGCACTTGCAGCAGCAGAGCTGGACACTTGGGTTTTCTAGCAGAATAAAAGTGCTTTTCTTGGACATGGAATACACACAGGTATGTCTGGGATGTGACATGTAATACACACACAGTGCACACAGGTATGTCTGAGATGTGACATGTAATACAGACACACAGACCACACAGGTATGTCTGGGATGTGACATGTAATACAGACACACAGTGCACACAGGTATGTCTGGGATGTGACATGTAATACAGACACACAGTGCACACAGGTATGTCTGGGATGTGACATGTAATACACACACACAGACCACACAGGTATGTCTGGGATGTGACATGTAATACACACACACACACACAGTGCACACAGGTATGTCTGGGATGTGACATGTAATACAGACACACAGTGCACACAGGTATGTCTGGGATGTGACATGTAATACAGACACACAGTGCACACAGGTATGTCTGGGATGTGACATGTAATACAGACACACAGTGCACACAGGTATGTCTGGGATGTGACATGTAATACACACACAGTGCACACAGGTATGTCTGGATGTGACATGTAATACACACACACAGTGCACACAGGTATGTCTGGGATGTGACATGTAATACAGACACACACTGCATACAGGTATGTCTGGGATGTGACATGTAATACACACACAGTGCACACAGGTATGTCTGGGATGTGACATGTAATACAGACACACAGTGCACACAGGTATGTCTGGGATGTGACATGTAATACAGACACACAGTGCACACAGGTATGTCTGGGATGTGACATGTAATACACACACAGTGCACACAGGTATGTCTGGGATGTGACATGTAATACACACACAGTGCACACAGGTATGTCTGGGATGTGACATGTAATACACACACAGTGCACACAGGTATGTCTGGGATATGACATGTAATACAGACACACAGACCACACAGCTATATCTGGGATGTGACATGTAATACACACACAGTGCACACAGGTATGTCTGGGATATGACATGTAATACAGACACACAGACCACACAGCTATATCTGGGATGTGACATGTAATACACAGACAGTGCACACAGGTATGTCTGGGATGTGACATGTAATACACACACAGTGCACACAGGTATGTCTGGGATGTGACATGTAATACACACACAGTGCACACAGGTATGTCTGGGATGTGACATGTAATACAGACACACAGACCACACAGCTATATCTGGGATGTGACATGTAATACACACACAGGTATGTCTGGGATGTGACATGTAATACAGACACACAGTGCACACAGGTATGTCTGGGATGTGACATGTAATACAGACACACAGTGCACACAGGTATGTCTGGGATGTGACATATAATACAGACACACAGTGCACACAGGTATGTCTGGGATGTGACATGTAATACACACATAGTGCACACAGGTATGTCTGGGATGTGACATGTAATACACACACACAGTGCACACAGGTATGTCTGGGATGTGACATGTAATACAGACACACACTGCATACAGGTATGTCTGGGATGTGACATGTAATACACACACAGTGCACACAGGTATGTCTGGGATGTGACATGTAATACAGACACACAGTGCACACAGGTATGTCTGGGATGTGACATGTAATACAGACACACAGTGCACACAGGTATGTCTGGGATGTGACATGTAATACACACACAGTGCACACAGGTATGTCTGGGATGTGACATGTAATACACACACAGTGCACACAGGTATGTCTGGGATATGATATGTAATACAGACACACAGACCACACAGCTATATCTGGGATGTGACATGTAATACACACACAGTGCACACAGGTATGTCTGGGATATGACATGTAATACAGACACACAGACCACACAGCTATATCTGGGATGTGACATGTAATACACACACAGTGCACACAGGTATGTCTGGGTTGTGACATGTAATACACACACAGTGCACACAGGTATGTCTGGGATGTGACATGTAATACACACACAGTGCACACAGGTATGTCTGGGATGTGACATGTAATACACACACAGTGCACACAGGTATGTCTGGGATATGACATGTAATACAGACACACAGACCACACAGCTATATCTGGGATGTGACATGTAATACACACACAGTGCACACAGGTATGTCTGGGATATGACATGTAATACAGACACACAGACCACACAGCTATATCTGGGATGCGACATGTAATACACACACAGTGCACACAGGTATGTCTGGGATGTGACATGTAATACACACACAGTGCACACAGGTATGTCTGGGATGTGACATGTAATACACACACAGGTATGTCTGGGATGTGACATGTAATACAGACACACAGTGCACACAGGTATGTCTGGGATGTGACATGTAATACAGACACACAGTGCACACAGGTATGTCTGGATGTGACATGTATACACACAGGTATGTCTGGGATGTGGCATGTAATACAGACACAGTGCACACAGGTATGTCTGGGATGTGATATGTAATACAGACACACAGTGCACACAGGTATGTCTGGGATGTGACATGTAATACAGACACACAGTGTACACAGGTATGTCTGGGATATGACATATAATACAGACACACAGTGTACACCGGTATGTCTGGGATGTGACATGTAATACAGACACACAGTGTACACAGGTATGTCTGGGATGTGACATGTAATACACACACACAGTGCACACAGGTATGTCTGGGATGTGACATATAATACAGACACACAGTGCACACAGGTATGTCTGGGATGTGACATGTAATACACACACAGTGCACACAGGTATGTCTGGGATGTGACATGTAATACACACACAGTGCACACAGGTATGTCTGGGATGTGACATGTAATACAGACACACAGTGCACACAGGTATGTCTGGGATGTGACATGTAATACAGACACACAGTGCACACAGGTATGTCTGGAATGTGACATGTAATACAGACACACAGTGCACACAGGTATGTCTGGGATGTGACATGTAATACAGACACACAGTGCACACAGGTATGTCTGGGATGTGACATGTAATACAGACACAGTGCACACAGGTATGTCTGGGATGTGACATGTAATACACACACACAGTGCACACAGGTATGTCTGGGATGTGACATGTAATACAGACACACAGTGCACACAGGTATGTCTGGGATGTGACATGTAATACAGACACACAGTGCACACAGGTATGTCTGGGATGTGACATGTAATACAGACACACAGGTATGTCTGGGATGTGACATGTAATACAGACACACAGTGCACACAGGTATGTCTGGGATGTGACATGTAATACAGACACACAGTGCACACAGGTATGTCTGGGATGTGACATGTAATACACACAGTGCACACAGGTATGTCTGGGATGTGACATGTAATACAGACACACAGTGCACACAGGTATGTCTGGGATGTGACATATAATACACACAGTGCACACAGGTATGTCTGGGATGTGACATGTAATACAGACACACAGTGCACACAGGTATGTCTGGGATGTGACATGTAATACACACACAGTTCACACAGGTATGTCTGGGATGTGACATGTAATACAGACACACAGTGCACACAGGTATGTCTGGGATTTGACATGTAATACAGACACACAGTGTACACAGGTATGTCTGGGATGTAACATGTAATACAGACACACAGTGCACACAGGTATGTCTGGGATGTGTCTGCAATCTTCTGTGAGGCACTGCTGTTAGTTATATAGGTGAAAAACAGATGAAAGACTCCCTTGAAGGCATTGTGCTGGTTTGGCTATTGTGGCACATTCGCTCCGCTATTTTCAGAACTCCCATAGCAGTGAATGGAGAGCCCGCTGTGCATGTGTAGTGTGCTCTCCTTCACTTTGTGTGCCCAGTTCTGGAAATAGGAGCAGGTCTGAGAGGTGGCACCTGCACCTACTTGACGTTGAAAATGACACCACCACTTTAAATATTTCGCCTATAAGAACTACAGCCTCACTGAAAACCGCAAAGTTACACCTTAAATGTAAGACTTCATTTTGACTTCTGAGACTTGCATATATACCACTGGGAAAAGAAAAAGTCTTCTGCTGAGTGTCAGATAAGAGGTGCCTGACACTGTCCCCCTCCTTTGAAAAATATACTGTATGCACACTAGACTGAGGCAAGCAAGCATCTATTTTAGGGACATAAGTGACATAAGACGGCTATATCTGGGCTTTGCTAGCATTAGGGTTTGTCTACATGGCGATCTTGGTCGCGATCAGGGATTGCAGTGCTAGCATAGCAATGAACGGGGTCGTAATGTGACTCGCACGTGTGCTACAACTCCAGAATCGCAAAAAATCCAACACTGCAGGAATATTTGTGATTCTGGGATCGCGGTACATGTGTCAGTCACGCTGTGACCCCATTCATTGCTATACTAGCTATATACCGCTTATGTTGGACCTGTGGAAAACTCCAGGGCCTCTTTTGTACTTCAGTCAGGACCCTGTACTTACCTTGTGTCTAGGGCCAGTGTCCTGTGATTATGTTCCTCAAGTGTCCCAGAAAATGACACAACAGTTTGGTTTGCATTACATAAGAGGCTTGTACAATACCTGGCATGTTCCATATCTTATTTATTCATCTTTGATTTCATAAGACTTTATCTTTGATTTCATAAGCCTGGCTGAATAAAAAAAGTAGACGGCAGAGAACGGAAAGCTGCAGCGACAGCTGGCACATTCACTAACATGTGTCCCCTTAGGGTGTAATTGCCAACCCTGCCCTAGAACTGCAGAAGAAATCAATTAACACCCTGAAATGAGTGGAGAGGACAGGTGTGCAGGCTCTGCTGACGTGATCCAGGCTTGTTCCCTCTTGAAATCTCTTTTTAAATATATGTTGTCAGCTGATAAATGATAGAGCATAACAGATCGCTCAGGGTCTGACCACAGTGATCTCCTGCTGCAGATGGACAAGCGCCTACCACTGTCTTTGACAATCCCATAGACTTTGAATGAAATGGTAGTGCACAAGCTCAACCATTGCTCCACTTATATGAGGGATGTGGGATCCCCATTTTTGAGATTAGTTTCCGATATGATAGAGGTTAACCCCTTTATGCCAGCAGATCCAGTCCATAAATTATCTAAATTCTCTTTAAACAAGGGTCAGACAGGTCGGATTTTCATGTCATTGTTTCCTCTGGAGATCTGTTTATTTCCTCCCTTCTGCTGAAGAAAGGCTCTGTTCACATTTCTTCAAGGCAGAGGGAGAGTGAGTTGTTGGCTCTTAAAGGGACAGTGTTCTATTTATTGTTGCCACTTAGGCCCTATTCACACAGCCGTATGTTCGGTTCACATTTCTTGTGGATAGGATGTGGACCCGTGTGCTGTCCGCATCTGTATGTCCGTTCCGTAGTCCCGCAAAAAAGACAGAACGTGTCCTATTCTTGTCTGTTTTGCAGACAAGGATAGGCATTGTTACAACGGATGCGCAAAAATAGCGGATGCAACACCGATGTCATCTGTATTTTTTTGAGATTCAGCGTTTTGTGGACCGCAAAATACATACGGTCGTGTGAATGCACCCATAAAGAGACAATGTACCTAAATGTTAGGCTGGTTTCACATCTGCAAATTGTGGATCCGCAAAAAAAAAAAAACGGATGGCATCCGTGTGCATTCTGTATTTTGCGTAATGGAAAAGCTGGCCCCTAATAGAACAGTCCTATCCTTGTCTGTAATTTTTTTGCGGACCCATAGAAATGAATTCTATCCGCAAAAAATGTGGGTAGGATGTGGACCCTTAAACCGTTACTTACTATGGCTACTTTCACATCTGCGGCATGTATTCCTGCTGGAATTCTCTGGATCCGGCCGGCACTTCCGCGTGCAACCGGAATGCCTGCCGGACCCTTTAGGTATAATGGGGTCCGGTGGAGATCCAGCCACTTTCCAACAATAATGCAGAGAATTGTCCGGACAGAAACCTCTGCATGCTGCGGTTTGTGTCCAGCCGATTCCCGGCATTCTCTGCCAGATCAGGCGACCAGATCTCTGTGCCGCAGATCAGAAAACAGCCTTAGGCTACTTTCACACCAGCATTTTTGCAGGATCCGTCATGGATCTGCAAAAACGCTTTCAAGACTGATCAGTTTTGCCCTAATGCATTCTGAATGGAAAAGGATCCGTTCAGAATGCATCAGTTTTCTTCAGTTCAGTCTCCATTCCGCTTTGGAGGCGGACACTAAAACGCTGCTTGCTGCGTTTTGGTGTCCGCATGAAGAAACGGATCCGTCATGACACACAATGTAAGTCAATGGGGACGGATCCGTTTTCTCAGACACAATAAAAAAAACGGACCAGTCCCCCAT
The DNA here is from genome assembly GCA_900303285.1 of Rhinella marina. Classification (NCBI taxonomy): domain Eukaryota; kingdom Metazoa; phylum Chordata; class Amphibia; order Anura; family Bufonidae; genus Rhinella; species Rhinella marina. The sequence continues at coordinate 341,970 of ONZH01008573.1, read as the reverse complement.
TGACTTTCAATGGAGTTCATGACGGATCTGTCTTGGCCATTTAAAACATAATACAACCGGATCCGTTCAGAACGGATGTATTATCAAGACGGAAGTGTTTTTGCTGATCCATGACAGATCCAGCAAAAAGGCTGGTGTGAAAGTAGTCTTAGCCTGTTGCCTGTGAAAAGAAAAGTGTCAGTCAGTTTTCGGGGGGGGGGGGGGGGGGGGGGGGGGGGGGGGGGAACTTAAAAAACACATATCAAAAGTTTTGATTGACACCTTCTAGTCACTACAATGATGAGAGAAGCACTTGTATATTGCACTCTCCGAGCAGCAGGAGACGGGCCCGTAGACTTTCTATTGAGTTTGTCTTGCTTCTTCTCCTTCAGCGAGGAGAGATATGTGACCGCTTCTATCTCTGCTCTCAGACCCCCACTAATCATAACCTTCGATCTTTCTCTATGACAATCAAATGTTTTGTGAAAACTTTGTGACTAGAGATGAGCGAGCATGCTCGGGTGCAATTTTTGCGTACGCATTTTAAAATCGGTACGCTAATGCATACGAATATTTTAATCTGTACGCATAACATGCAAATTTTTAAAATGCGTACGCAAATAGCATGCTCGCTCATCTCTATTTGTGACCCTTTCATTTACAACTGTGTCTGCCTCATCCTTTCGTCATCTAGGAGTGGAGAGCCACTCATACCACTCTTGACGATTGTGATGATTCTTTTTGTAAGGTCTGACTCCCTTACAAATTGGTAACACCCAGTTGTCAACTTAGTTGTTTTTCTTGGAAATTTGTCACTGAGGAAAGACACAACATAGGGATCCTAAGAAAACGTGATCCAAAACTGCAGGGCATGTTTGTTAATGTCATTAAAAAAATCTGACGGAAGAGAGTCCTAAAATCTACTCAACCCTCGGACGCTCATTTTGTCTTCCACAAGGGGCAGAGGAACGTTGTGGCCGGTTATGCACAGCTGTGAAGCTCATGTACTACAGGTCAGATGGATCGGAGCTTGCGTCTGATTAATGACCCTATAATAGTATTAATATGCAGCTCTAGATTTCAGATAATATATCAGAGATGTCAATAAGCTGCAGTTTTATGACTAAATCTCTGACACTACCAAGAAGCCAAGCCTGAGTGAGCCAAGATTTAACTGATCAAGGTTCCTTCAGACACTAAAGATAAGCAGCATGTCACCGTGCCCTGAAATCTCACCAGCTGTTAAAAAAAAAATATATTCCTATCAAAGGGCCCTTTAAAGGGTTTTCCGAGATTTTTATACATCAGTATCCAGACCCCTGCTGATCAGCTATTTGAGAAGCACTGGTACGTCTCTCAGGTTTTCCTAGGCCAGTGATGTCACGTTCATCGGTCACGTGGCCTAGGAGCAGCTCAGATCCATTCAAGTGAATGAGGCTGAGCGCGATACCAAGTACAGCCATTATACAATGTACGGTGTTGTGCTAGGTGAGCGGGGAGAATGCCGCGGCGCTCACAGGAGGACTGGTGCCTTCTAAAACAGCTGATCGGCGGGTGTCAGACCCCCACCGAACAGATACTGATGACCCAAGTATAAAAATCTCAGAAAACCCCTTTAATGTGCATTTATGTATTTTATTATCTAACTTTCTGCTGAGATATAATCACTTTAAGCGGGTTGCGCCAACGTTAACTGTTTTCATACAATTCAGCATGGAAAACGAGTAACTTTTATAGTTTACTGCGTTACAAAAATGCTCCAGTTTTGAGATGTTTTCTCTACTTGAGTATAATGGCGCCCCTTGGTGTTTAATCACTATAGTAATGTGTACGTCCACCTACCGAGCTGGATGAGCATGGTCGCACATGCTCAGTTCCATCCTTCACCTGCCACCAACTGTATCTACTGTTAGAAGCTGGGAAAGTTTACAGGGAGAGAGATGCAGCCAAAAGGACAAGCACCAGAACGTCATAGGGACATACCCCCGAGCTGTGACAGGGAGAGAACTGTATCTGAAAGGACATACCCCGAGGTGGGATAGGGAGAGAACTGTATCTGAAAGGACATACCGCCCGAGCTGTGATAGGGAGAGAACTGTATCTGAAAGGACATACCCCGAGGTGGGATAGGGAGAGAACTGTATCTGAAAGGACATACCGCCTGAGCTGTGATAGGGAGAGAACTGTATCTGAAAGGACATACCGCCCGAGCTGTGATAGGGAGAGAACTGTATCTGAAAGGACATACCCCGAGGTGGGAGAGCCCTGCATCACGTCATGGAATGAAGACCATTAAAGATGAGTGATTGAATCTTGGGGTAATTCTTGGAAGGAACAGAACATTGGCTTGCAGATATACAACAGTCCAGTATATGCATTCCAATTGTAATGTGTCTGTGACTGGCCAATCTGTGCAGCAAACTGGGGGCTCACAGATTGCAGTACCACGTGATTTATTACTGGAATGTATTCACTAGCTGGCTGACTTGTGGCACCGCTCTAGTCTATAGTACTATATACCTGTTGCAGGATGAGCTGCTCCTTTGGGCATCAGGTGAGGGTCTCATTTTTATTACTGTATGTACAGTACCAGCCAAAAAACTTCTACTTGTTAATCTTGAACAGTATTAAACTCATGGAGGGTGAAAGAAATATGGACACTGGGTAAAAAAAAAAGGTAATACATGTTCCTGAACAGTGGAAGGAGCCGCGACATACACAAATATAGCACAACCAACAGCACAAAGGGCAAAAAGCCATCCACAGAAAATGCACATGTAAGGCACTGCAGGATTTTCAGACTACAAAAAAAAAAGCTCAAATTTTACCAATGTGGTAAATGCACCCAATGGTGGGAGGGTGAAAACATAGGAAAATTGGACTTTAGGTGTTTTATAGAACAATGGGGACAAAACCAACCTAAAAAATAAATCTGTATCAGCTACAGAAACCTCACATTCCTTGAACACATTGCAAACCATTGACCTGACTCCATACAAACTACAGTAACAGACCAGCTACTGTATATATTAAATCTATGAAATAACTTAGGTAGCTCAGAGAATCATTGGACCGCCGTTATATATATATAAAACCGCAACAAGCCATTCGCCTCATTCCTGTGTACAGTGACGTCATCAGCGCATGCCCAGCAGCTGGCGGCTTTTCAGCTGAAAGTTCTTCTCCAGTTCACACAGAGCCTGCGCCCGCACGTTGGCCGCCTGCAGCCGATGCTTTAGCTCCGTGCACTTTTCTTGGGTAGGGGGGTACTTGCTCCCATTACGGTTCTCCTTACTCTCTGTACCAAAGTGGACGTTCTTCTTGCTGCGTATGGAAGACGATTGCTCCAAGGAAGGATCTGTGAATGGAAGGGAGAGACAAGAAAAAAGTTCTTAAAAAACAAAACAAACAACTCATAACATTAAAAGGGGGTAGTCGTATTGAGACAGAATAGGGGATAAGTGTCTGATAGGAGGAGGACGGCCACCGTCCGTGGCCCCCCGCCAATCACAAGAATGGGACCCGCATTTGAATGGAGAGGAAGACATGAGCGCGTGTCCACCTATCCATTCCACTTTATTGGACTGTCGGAGATAGGCGAGTACATGCATGATCGCTGCCCCATTCAGAAGGGGGAGTACAGGTCTCATGATCAGTGGGAGGCTACAGCGGCCAGACCTCCGCTCAGGCACTTAAGTTGTCTTAAAAGGGTAAGCACTTTTTTTTTTTTTTTTTTTTAATTAAAGTCTATGGATGGATTCTCAGAGCTAAAAGGGCTGCAGCACATGGTCAAATGCTCATTACCCTCCTGTTCTCAACAGCAAGTTCCAGGAATCTGAAATTCACTACATTGAGACAACATATTAGAAATTCCATTTATTTCGTTTTTTGCGGGGGGGGGGGGGGGGGGGTGGTTTTCTGATTAGGGGATGAGGGACACCACATACTATAACATGTACCACCCCTTCTTTCTGAGAAGCAGCAAAGGTCAGCGAGTCTAAATCAAAACATGTCTTAAAGGGTATTTTTTTGGGGGGGGATTTAGGAAAAGTTTAATTACTCTAAAAAGAGTAATTCCTCTGTGTTGTGCGCCAGTGAATGCAAACATCCTTCTTACCATCCAGAGGCTGATATAGACCAACAACCAATATTTTCCCATTAGAAATGACTCAGTCTTCAATGACATGTTAGATTGTTCTTAAAAACTCTCCTGTTGTCAGCTGTGACATATCAGTCTAGCCGATGTGACCGCTGAGGCTTCTGCTTGGCTGCAGCGGTCATGGGACACAAGCTGTTTTGCAGTCCTGTGGGGACTTGAAGCGGCCGGGAACCACTGCCTGGTGAGGTTTTTATATTTAGGCGCAGTGGAAGGCCAGACAACCCCTTTAATAAACGTGAACACTAATCTGTAAAAATCTTAATATGACACCTTTAAGACTTGGCACAATGCACGTAAGAGGCTGGCGGCAGGTTTTATTTTTTTTTCTTGTAGGCCATGTCATGCTCCCCCCCCCCCATATAATATGTGGTCTGCATTAACCTAAATGTTAAACAGCCATAAAGTGTTAGAAGAACGCACGACAAAAATAATTTATTCAACATTACAAATAGACACAACGTGGACAAGACAAAGCTCACATACTAACACAAAGGGTTAAAAAGGAAGACTACTCAGGATAGTTCTGCCAATCGAGTAAAGCTTCGAGAGGCTTTCTGTTGGCTCTCATACCTAGCGCATTCTCCACACCGGCGCCATAAAACCGTTGCTCCTTAAGGAGATTGAAGTTCTTCATCATGTTCTCTGCCCTGAAAACATGAAAAATGAGCAGTAGGTCAAAATCTGGACAGATGGATGAGCGTCAGCCATGGCCAGTCTCTGAACACAGATGGTGAGTCTAGGAAACTGTGATGTGAAATATATGCAGAAGTCTGAATGAGACGATCACCTCAATGTAAGCGTTGTGCAGAGGGTGCAATGTGGGTGGATTGTAGAGTCTGTACCGAAGCCGCAGATCCCAGCCTGACCACGAGATCCATGAGGCTTTATGTTTGGATCATTAGGCTCCCAGTTGGGCCGGGATTTGCAGCTGTTGTGCGGACACTGAAACACTCCCACATTATGATGTCTGAATGAGGCCTTGGGATATTTTTGTTGGAATACCACCAAAAACAAGAATATACAGAAGGGCCAGCTTCCAGAGGATGTCAGATAACCTCCTAGTGGATATAATATGAAGCGGTCGGACTGTGTGCCCCACTAGGAACAAGAACTGATGTGAGCAATGACTATCTCTGCACTGCCCTGTGGAAGAGGTTGGCGCAATACAAGCAAGAATTTTAGTTGATATCTGTATACCTAATATCCTGTTCAATTCCCATTGAAAGTGAATGGAAGTGATTTTATTGGCCCATGTTAGGAATAGCAAAATTTCAGGCCACATACCGGAGCTTTTCACCCCCTAACCCCTCCCCCCCAATTTTTAGATACCAATTAAACAGATCATGTCTTACCTTGTAAGTTTGTCTTCTGCAAGTCTCTCCCGTACACACAGCTCTCTCTCTCGTTCTGGGAGGGGGAAAAAAAAAAAAAAAAAGTAAAGTAAAAAGCTGAGTAAATCCAGCTACAAATGTCGAGCCTTGAGAACCTGTGACTGAATATTTACACATCTCATGGGGCGGTGGGTGTTACAACAGTGCCTAGGACCCAAATGATGCTCAGATGGAAACTGTTTGCAGGAGATGAGTTGATTGTGCACAGAAAACCCCAAATCCCCCACATACTGCCCACAGCAAAATGGCTGGCTGGTGCAATAGTAGGGAAAGCCTCCCCCGGTATAAGTCACAGGATAAATGCTTAAATGTAACCCCTTAAAGGGATATTCCGGTAACGCAACTTAATTTTTGATAAACTGCATTAAAGGGTTATTCCCATCTTGGACAATGGGGGCATATCGCTAGAATATGTCCCCATTGTCCTATAGGTGCAGGTCCCACCACTGGGTCCTGCACCTATATCGAGAATGGGGCCGCCCTCCATTCATTTGCATCCTAGCGATATCCCCCCATTGTCCAAGATGGGAATAACCCTTTAAGGCTGCAAGCTGTGACCCAACCAGAACCCATACATAGAACCAGAACCCACACCTATACATAGAACCAGAACCCACACCTATACATAGAACCAGAACCCACACCTATACATAGAACCAGAACCCACACCTATACATAGAACCAGAACCCACACCTATACATAGAACCAGAACCCACACCTATACATAGAACCAGAACCCACACCTATACATAGAACCAGAACCCACACCTATACATAGAACCAGAACCCACACCTATACATAGAACCAGAACCCACACCTATACATAGAACCAGAACCCACACCTATACATAGAACCAGAACCCACACCTATACATAGAACCAGAACCCACACCTATACATAGAACCAGAACCCACACCTATACATAGAACCAGAACCCACACCTATACATAGAACCAGAACCCACACCTATACATAGAACCAGAACCCACACCTATACATAGAACCAGAACCCACACCCATACATAGAACCAGAACCCACACCCATACATAGAACCAGAACCCACACCCATACATAGAACCAGAACCCACACCTATACATAGAACCAGAGCTTCATTTTACCTTGCAATCCATTTGTCTAGCTCCTGTGTGAGCCTGCAACACACTGACAGTATCATGGCTCCTGATTTTCCCTCACAAAACTACAATCCCCACAATCCCTAGCTTTCCGGCTGTGAGTTTCTGCTTGTTCATGAGTGTTGATGATTACTGATTGGCTGCCTGATATCACAGTGCAGACACGCCCCCTCTACTCTACACACTGAGCATGCCTGACCTGACAAAGGCTCAGAACTGCAGTTCGATGCCATGGTAACTTATGAGGAACACATTGGGTAGCAGGAGAAAAGTACTTTTATAACTACTGAACGGTAAATATGTGAAATAGACATTAACTAATATAATGATTGATGATGAATTAGTCTAAAACATAAGTTATATTTCTGGTAACTGGAATACCCCTTTAATCACCAGCCTGGTTTGGTCCTTAAAAAGGCATCTCCCTGCTGCTGATAGGGTCTGTGTCAGTTCCCGATACCATCAAACACAGGAAATTCCAGCTCAGCCAGTCACTACTTGAGGCTGGTCAGCACTGTGGTCTCTGAAAGGCTGAGCGGGCATTTCCAGTGTGTTCAGATAGGACAATAAGGTAGCGACCACAGGAACCCAACATCATAATAGGAGCACAGCGATCATGAGGGCAGCATCACTGATTTTATTTACTCTGGCACCAGCAATTTTTATTATCGTTGGAAAATTCCTTAAGGGTCCCTACAAACACACAACTGGTTTTTGAGGACTTAAAAAAACAAAAAACAAAAAAAAACAAACCAAAACACAACAACCAAAAGAACACATTTGTGCCGTCCATGTTATTTTTGGTAAACAGTTTGACCACTCGTGTTTTCTTCATAGTGGTTTTTTTTTTCCCCTATAGCGAAAAAGAATATCAATACTACTGAGAAAAAAAACCCAAGAGCTACATCATGCTGCTTTTTTGCAAAGAAGCCAAAAAGACCTAACGAACAAAAAAGCCAAAGTCATATTTCACATATGCTTTCAGCTAAGATATGGAGCTGGCATAAAATTTGGCGTAAAACATAAAAGTAAAGAAAGAAAAGGCAGCAAAAACCTACCCTAAGGCCCCTTTCACATGAGCGTGACAGATTAGGTCTGGAAAACTCGCACCATTTTGCAAGCAAGTTCAGCCAGTTTTTTCCGCGCGGTTACAATGCATTTTTCACGCGTGTGATAAAAAACTAAAGGTTTACAAACATCATCTCCTAGAAACCATCAGTGAGAAACACACTGCATCCGCACGTGCTTCAGGATGCAGTGCGTTTTTTAACTGAAGCCCCATTCACTTCTATGGAGCCAGGGCTGCATGAAAAACGCAGAATATAGAACACGCTGAGATTCTCACACAATGAAGAACTGATGCGTGAAAAAAAAACAAAAAACACTCATGTACACAGACCCATTGAAATGAATGGGTCAGGATTCAGTGCGGGTGCTATGCGTTCACGTCACGCATTGCACCCGCGCGGAAAATTCGCATGCCCAACTGGATGGACAGATGTCTTTTTTTCGGCCTTATAAACTATGTTACTATGTGAGAGGGGCCTAAAGGAGTTTCCCAGGATTTTAATACTGATGTCTTATCCTCAGGATAGGCCATCAATATTTTATCAGCAGGGATCAGACACCCCGCCGATCTGTTGTGGCACAGTAGCTCTGGAACTACCCCAAAACAACTGATCAGTGTGGGTGCCGTGTGTTGGATTGCATCTAAGCAGATATTGCAAGTCTATCAATATTAAAATTCCCGAAAACACCTTTAAACGGGGCAAGATTTTTCATTGTTATTTTTTTCATTTATTTATTTTTTTTTACACATTACCATCAGTGTAGCAAAAACAGCAGTTCCACCATTGTTTGTGTTATTCCTCCCACTGTGGTAAAAAAAAAATAAATAAAAAAAACAACAACTATTGCATGGATCATTGGCAGTGCCAACTATTTTAGTTAAAGAAGAACTCCTGCAAAAAATTTTATTCCATGTCCTACTTGAAATGTACATGATATAATCTGTAGTGAATGTCATTTTCTTACCAGTGGCTGTTTTTTTTTTTGAGTTATATCTCCCTGATGTTTCTTATCTGTGTCATGTGACTAGGAATCAGACCCACCAACTCACACAGAGACTTATGTGTGGACAGGAAGTCTAATTTTCTATGCATTCCTATGGGAGCCTCACTCCGAGTCTCATAGGAACGAATAGAGCAGTGACTGGCTTCCTGTCCTGGGTCAGTTGGAGGTCAGGGAGTTGGTCACATGACCCAGCTACAATAAGAAGAGAGGGGATAACTCAGAATTACACTCACTGATGAGAAGATTGCATTCACTACAGATTATATCACGCACCTTTCTAACAGGTCAGAGAATAAAAATTTTTGCGGGAGTTCTTTAAGTCCGGTATAAAAAAAAAAAAAAAAAAAAAAAAAATAAAAAAAAAAATCAATGATTGTGAAGAAGTTGGCAACATAAAATTATAACATTTATGGCGGAGAGGAATGTCGCTGTGAGACATCTCAACTATCTCATGGAGTTCAGTCAAACACTGAGCATTACGTTAATTACAGAGGTGCATGGTCTTCCTCTTATACATTCTTTTGAAGTGAAGCCCAATTTAAGGACATGGAACTTGGCTTTTGAACCAGACATTTGGCTGAAGGATATGGCAGCAATCCCTAAAGCAGGCGTCAGCAAGCTGCGGCACTCCAACTGTTGTGAAACTACAATTCCCAGCATGCTCCACTGATTTTTATGAGAGTTCTGAGAAGAGCAGAGCAAGTATGCATGCTGGGAGTTGAAGTTTCACAACAGCTGGAGTGCCGAGGTTGCCTACCCCTGCCCTAGATGAAGTAGTCAAGGCGGAGGCATATACATTAAAATGGACGTACGCTCTAGTAGCTCCTCCCGTTCCTTTAAAGCCTTCTCCCGCGCCAGCAGCTGCTGTTCCTTTAACCGTAGCTCAGCGAGGACTGGATCCGGCTGGTGAAGTCGCTCTTGTTCTGCGGATCGACGAACACGCTTCTCAGTTATTCTGTTTTGTTCCTCTAAAACCCAGTCTGCTAATAGGGAGTTCTGCAATATCTCCTCAATGGAAGGTCTTAAGTAATCCTGTAAGAAGAAAGAACAACCAAGTCACAAAATGTGCATCTACAAAGCAAGACTGGTCTAATGCACTGGTGAGCAAGTCATCACAGTGTGGCTCTCACTGGAATCAAGGGGCCACATTACATTCAATGTCCCAGCAACATGCTACGAGCAATAGTTCTGTACCAAAAAGCATCTCGGCCACATAGGTACTCAACACCAGTTCCTGTCCACTACTGCCAAATCTTAAAAGGGGTTGTTCCCAGGATACGACATCCAAGCCATCTCCTCACCCCTCTGAGTGGTTTTTCTTCACTTCAATCTTGTATAGTGCAGTGGTCACATATGCACCCCGTCCATTCAACACAATGTCTATGGGGCTGAGTACAAACACTGATGGAGTGGTAGGGTGCACGCATGACTTCCTTTCAAACTACTCCTATTTTTGTTCCAGTGATTTATCAATTATCGTGATTATCGGAAAAATGTTCCCTGTGGGACAACCACTTTAAACATGGGAAAGAAGCAAGTTCAGTGTGTTATGTATAGTCGAGTACTCGAAGCCACGGGCCGCAGGGAGGCCAAGAGCTGACCACCAGTCTATGGACTCAACTACACAGGTCTGTTTAACACCATCCAGGGGCACCAAGGCCTGTCTGTAGTTGAGCACTTGCCAACTCATGCTTGTTCCAGAGCAGTTACTACCCAGATTCAGCAGCAGAAATGGCTGCCTGTCCAGGTGGAAAGAACATGGCTACATCACGTGGCTACTCTGCATACAGAACCGGTTTTTAAATCAGTAAAATTCATGGCCAAAAGACTTTGAATGACAGTAAATATGCGTTTTCCGGGTGACATTATTTCATTACAACTCTGTTCAACATACACACCTTCAGATTCAGCATTTTTGTAAGGATTTGGTTCAGTTCTTCAGAATATCGATAGGGGATTCTCCGAAATTTTCCTATTCTGATCTTTTCTGCCAACTCTTTCTGGTTAAAGGCAGTGAATGGCGGCCTAAAAATATAATATATAAATATATATATAGCTATCTATCAATATCAGATCAGTGGGTTGCAGGGTAATTACAGCATCCCCTCTCATTCACTTGAATAGGACTAACAGTTGTAATCACCCTGCACCGCCGCTACAAGGAGATGCTGTGAAGGTAAACACTGAAGAGAAAGCAGCTCTCTCACTAGCACCACAGCCCCTTCAGCGGCGGTGCAGAGACCCCCCCCCCACCTAAGCTGCTCCATTGATTTCAAAGGGACGGCTTGTTCCTATACAAGTGTATACTACAGAGCTGTCCCATAGAAGTGAATGGGACAGCATGTAATTACACTGCTCACCGCTGCCGTGTTGATGGCGAGCAGGTAAATGAACAATGGAAGGCTGCGCTTGAGTGACCTTCTCTTCAACCAGCTGATCGTCGGGGGTGCCGGGTGTCGGACCCCCGCCGATCTGACATGGATGACCTATCCTGAGGTGATCAATAAAATAACTTGGACAACCCCTTTAAGTCCCCTGCAGTTCCGGCAGTGCTGCACCAATACTTTGCTTACTTAACTGCAGTGAGGACATTGCATCAATATGTGACCGCTGCAACCAATTATAGCCTCAGTGGTCACATGTCCTTATCGCCACATCCTCACTGCAGGAATTGACAGGTAATTATAGCAATTTTAATGCTTCACACTCAGACATTTTAACCCCTTAGTGACCACCGATACATGGTTTCCCGAGCGCGGGCCCGGCTCTTTAACAGGAGTGTCGATCCAGGCTGTTTAATACTTTACATGCCGCGGGCAATAGCGTTCGCCACATGTAAAGCGGCGAGAGGGTCCCATCAGCACCCTGCAAATGCGATCACTGCACTGCGGTTGGTTACTGCGGGCCAGACCGTTTTCATAAAACTTCCCTGCTATTCCAGAGCTGCCACTCTGGTGCTCCCCACCGATCTCTATTGACTAGGCTGAGGCAATGACATCAAATTGACAACATGTGACTGCAGATTGGCTGCGCCGGTCACAAGTTATCAACGTAATATCACTGCAGCTGAAAAATACAGCGGTTTATAATTTGACACAATTCATCCTCACCCCCAAAGAAAAGTTTTTTTTGTTTTTTTTTGTTTTGTTTAAACAAAGGACCCTTTAAAAGGGTTGTCCAAGTAAATTTTAAAATCGATGACCTATCCTCAAGATAGGTCATCAATATCAGATGGGCGGGGGTCCGACACCCACCGATCAGCTGTTTGATGGAGGAGGTGCACGCCGTACCAGATGCTGGCCGTAACAGGGGTAGTGGTGAGTAGGTGTAATTACACCTCACCGCCCCATTCATATCAATGGGAAGAATCGCTCCCATAGACTTGTATGGGAACAAGCCTTCCCATTGAAATGAATGGGGCAGTGAGGTGTAATTACACCTACTCACCACTACCCCCGTTACGGCCAGCACGTAAACAGTGAAGAGGAGGCAGTGCTGGTACGGCGCGCGCCTCCTCTTCAAACAGCAGATCAGCGCGGGTGCCGGGTGTTGGACCCCCCCTGATCTGATATTGATGACCTATCCTGAGGATAGGTCATCAATATATATAACTTGGAGAACCCCTTTAATTTACTTGAAAGGGCACCATGTAATACTATATCTGTGTAGCCATAAAAAAATTGCCCAACTATTTTGCCACAGCACCAGGGTGGAAATAGGAAAATACTATTATGAGGCCAGAGAACTGACGAAAGCAGAGGACACGGTACTTACGAAAGAGCGCACAGCTCATAAAGAAGGCAGCCCAGGGACCAAATATCTGACTTCTCATTGTAGGACAATCTGTTCATCTGCTCCTAAACAAGAGGAAAATATTAACTCTGTCCCAAACTGGATGTACCCTGAGGAACAGTGCCTACTGCTTCATCAGAACAAGGAGAACGGTAAAATCGATTTCTATACAAGATCTGACGAGCACGGTGTACCATGACCTGAAGACTGATTCCAAGTGTCCATCATCTATACGGTAATACCAGACCCTATTATCCGGCAGCCATATACAGGAATCCAGACATTCGCCAGATCCGGGATTCTGCCATCAGGTCCAATGTCTGTCTCTTTTGGGCCCAGTTGAAAGGAAAGCCAGTAATAGTGTCAGGATAGTGGACCACTAATGTAATATCAGCAGATCGCCACGTGATCCAAAAATGCCTAAAGATGATAAAGGTACTTACCGGCGACATGTAATAGGGAGTGCCAACAAAGGTTTTTGCAAAGCTGGTGTCATGGTGCAATATCCGGGCTAAGCCAAAGTCACCGAGCTTCACGTTCTTCTTGGCATCGAGGAATATGTTGGCAGGTTTCAGGTCCCGGTGGAGAACAGTATGACCGCCATCAGTTCTTTTGTGACAATCCTTTAGGGCTAAAGCAAGCTGGGCGAATACCCGCAGTATGAAGTCCTCTTCTAAATACTGCCTGAGGGGAACAGAAGAAACGAAGGCAAGAACATTAAAGAGGACCAGTAGGCTAGAGGGATAGCGACATCATTGGACATAGTCTATGTATGGCGATATACTTCACGTACAGCGGTAATATACATGCCATCACCTTCCTATAGCCCCACAGGTTAGGTAAGGTGGCACATACCTCTCCTTGGTGCATTTGGAGATCAGGCTGGCCAGGTCTCCTCCCTCGCAGTACTCCATCACGATATAAAGTGTGGTATTGGTTCGGTCTATTATACGGTCGTAGTAGCGCACGATGTTGGGGTGTTTAAGTTCCCGTAACAGGTTCACCTCGGACACCAGCATCTGCTTCTCGGACTCGCTCATGGTGCCGTAGTCCAACTCTTTCCACACAAGCACCTGCAGGATATACAGTTATACTGTTATATACACACACATTTATAGACGATATATCCTGACTTTACGTCCTAATGAAATGTGACAAGCACAAAACTCAGCAACCTTACAGAATAGCTGATGCCAGCCGCAGCAAGTGAGTTGAAGTGGTTGTTCGATGTCTGATCAGTCAACCCCTGGGGTCCTCCCCTGTCCCCCTGAATATCAGTCATCCTGTGACATACAGAAACGGTGGATGACAGCATTCATGCAACTGTTTTCTTATCTGGTGCGATCCCACAAGGAGCTGCACTGACAGTCAAGCCCAGGTCCTCTCAGTGTACTCAATGGGTCAAGCTGGTGTTGTAGTCTTTAAAATTTCTCACTTTCATGTAACTTCTTAGGGAATTATAAGACAACGGGTGGGGTGTCCCCTGATCAGGACCCTCACCTCTTGGCCAGAGATTGAGATCATACAAAGAGTGCTTCTCTCACTATGGAGGCAAATGGATAATGTGTAATGCTTAAAGGGGGTCATTCATCTTCGTGGCTGGACCTGCTGAGGGAAGCATAGTTCCCTGCTCCGCTCTTGTGGATCCCAGCTCCCTCTCTGTCAACATCCGGTTTGATGTCGCCGCACGGGTGACCTGCCACCCTTGTATTACGCCAAATGGTCACATGACGAGTGGCGCTGGTCACCACATTGCGCTGCTGGAGACCCAGTGAATATAAGGTCTATGGGCAGAAAGGAGAGACAGCGTTCTATCAGAGCACTACTACACAATCAGTGGGGGGGTTCTCAGCACTCAGACCCTCACCGATCAAAACCTTTCATATGTGGCTATGACACTTTTTTTTTTTATATATAAAGTACAGGTAGACTTTAAATCCAATGCTATGTGAACTCCTTAACCGCCAGGACATCCAGTAATTCCTGATTGAGAGGTCTCTACAGAGCTCAAGGCCCTTTAGCACGGCTCAGAGATTTCTATAGCAGAAAATCTGACAACGCTCTAAGCAATGCACCATTCAAATCAACAGCCCTTTGCTTAGAACACAGTCTTCTGCAATAGACATCTCTAAGCAGTGTTAAAGGGTTTCTGTCATCAGAATTTAGCCTACAAAACCGAGTGTCATTTGCAAATCGCAAATGACACCTGATGACAGAAAGCCTTCTTTTATAGAAAACTGTATGGTAGTTTTTGTTAAAATAGCGTTTTTATAATATGCTAATTAGGCCCCCTAGGTGCAGTAGGCGTGAACCCTGCACCTAGGAGCGGCCGTAATAACGCCCCTTACCCCTCCTCCCTTGCGTTGATTGACAGGGCCGGGCAGCCATCTCTTTCGTCTCCCGGCCCTGTACGATCGCGAACTCCCGCGCCTGCGCATTGCGATAAGCAATCCACGCATGCGCATTGATGAAGCCGGGACTCGGGCGGCCGCCGGCTCTCAACGCGCGTGCGCAGATTGCTTATCGCAATGCGCAGGCGCGGGAGTTCGCGATCGTACAGGGCCGGGAGACGAAAGAGATGGCTGCCTGGCCCTGTCAAACAACGCAAGGGAGGAGGGGTAAGGGGCGTTATTACGGCCGCTCCTAGGTGCAGGGTTCACGCCTACTGCACCTAGGGGGCCTAATTAGCATATTATAAAAACGCTATTTTAATAAAAACTACCGTACAGTTTTCTATAAAAGAAGGCTTTCTGTCATCAGGTGTCATTTGCGATTTGCAAATGACACTCGGTTTTGTAGGCTAAATTCTGATGACAGAAACCCTTTAAAGGATATCTGTCAGCAGATTTGTCCCTATGACACTGGCTGACCTGTTACATGTGCACTTGGCAGCTGAAGACATCTGTGCTGGTCCCATGTTCATATGTGCCGCATTGCTGAGAAAAATTATGTTTTAATATATGCAAATGAGCCTCTAGGAGCAACGGGGGCGTTACCATTACACCTAGAGGCTCTGCAACTGCTGCACTCTCTCCAATTGACAGGACCAGGGATGATGACATTTTCACTCCCTGGTCCTGTCAATCATAGTGCAGAAGACACAGCAGTTGCAGAGAGAGCAGATCCTCTAGGTGTAATGGTAACGCCCCTGTTGCTCCTAGAGGCTCATTTGCATATATTAAAACTTCATTATTCTCAGCAATGAGGGCACATATGATCATGGGACCAAGACATGCCTTCAGCTGCCAAGTGCACATGTACAGGTCAGCCAGTGTCATAGGTACAAATCTGCTGACAGATACCCTTTAAAGGGCTCTGAACCCTACAGAGTCTTGCAAATCTTGTATCTGATATGTCAGGCGATTCATTTGGACTGGATCTCAAGTGTATGACCCAGTCTGATAGATTTACCAGTGCTCAGTTAGACAGGGGGCACTTTACGAAAATTGGCATAAGGTAGAAGTGGAGTCATTGCTCATAGAAACCTGTCAGTCTCACTTTCAATTTTCAGTATCCCTTTAAATGGTGAAAGTAATAACCAGATGGATCTCCATAAGCAACTCATTCACTTTCCCTACGCACCAGTTTTAATAAATCGCCATTTTCTTGCACTGGTTATACACAATCACACAGACAGGGGGCGCTGTCCGATGAGGAGCAGGTGAGCAGCCCAGCACACGGTGAGGCCCTCACGTGATCAAAAACTACAGCGCCACCTACTGTCAAGGTTATGAACAGCTATACAGACAGGCAACCTGCGCCCAGCGCTGGACCTAAAACCAGGCGACAGCCCCCACTGACACTCCCGCTACCCCGCAGAGCCACCTACCTTCCCGTCTGCTCTCCTACGGATCTTCTGACATTTCCCATAGGAGCCAGAACCTATCGTGTACAGGACCTCGTAGTCCTCCACCCTGGACGGCATGCTCCTGGAGTTCCCTACTCGTATACGTCCCCCAACAGTTCTTGGGTCCGGTTCGGAATAACCGGACATAAAATAGCCCCCGGTTCGGAATAACCGGACACAAAACAGCCCCGGTCCCCGCAGCCGAACCCACACAACACTAGAAACCGTTTAAACGTAGTGCCTTCCTAATGTCCTACGCGGTGATTGGCTAGAGGCTATAGGCTTCCCGCCCGCTGATTGGCTAACGGCTCCTGGCATCTCGTTTGCTGATTGGTCGTTGCGATCAACACAGCACGCGAGCTCCCAGCTGTTGTTGTTAGCGTCAGCGGTGGAGTGGGCGGGGCTCGGAGCTGGTTGCCAAGCGACAGACGCGGCGCGATTTGAAAGCGGGTGTTTAAAACGGAAGTTGGTCTTAGGTCACATGAGCCCAGCTGTATGTTAACAGCGCCACCTATGAGGCAGAAGCGGTACATCAAGCTGTCAAGTAAATTTTGTCAGCAAGGTGTAAAGAGCTTTGTGGGAGCCCATAGCAATCAATCGGGCTTCTTTCATTTTTCAGAGCCCTTTTGGAAAATGTCAGATGGAATGTGATTGGTTGCTATGGGCAACTAAGCCAGTTCTCCTTTACACCAGTTTTGGTAAATCTCCCCCTGTGTGTTCTCTATGGTCATTTAATAAACAGTTTTTTAGGGGTCATTCAAACGACCTTAGTGTTTTGTGTTCCGCAAAACTCAGATACCGGACCCTGTGCATTCTGCATTTTGCGGACCGCACATGGCCGGCACTATGATAGAAATGACTATGCTTTATCTTTCTTGCTGGGCCGCGGAACGGAAGTGTGGATGTGGACAGCACACGGTGTGCTGTCCGCATCTTTTGCAGCCCCATTGAAATGAATGGGTCCGCACCCGTTCCGCAAAATTGGGGAACAGATGCAGACCCTGAACTACAGGTGTCTGAATGAGACCTAAGTGTACACAAAGTGTAGGTCAGGGGTCAGCAACCTTCGGCACTCCAGCTGTTGTGAAACTACAATTCCCAGCATGCTCCATCCATTTCTATGGAAGTTCTGAGAACAGCTGAGCACAGTGGCATAGCTATAGGGGTTGCATCGGTCGCAGTTGCGACCGGGCCCCTAAGCCAGGGGGGCCCCGAGGGCCCCCCCTTGCCACTTGCAGGGCCACACCGCCAATTAGGCAAGGTGCGGTGTGGCCCTGCGCACAGTTGGGGGGCAACGGCGGCGGCATGGCAGAGGGAGATGAGCACTTCCATTGTGGAAGCGCTCATCTCCATAGTCATCTGTATGCCTGTGCTGCAGGGCAGGGGAGGGAGAGGCATCTCCCCTGTCCGTTCCTCTGATAGGCTATAGGCACTAGGCTTGCAGACTATCAAAGGCCGGCTCAGGCGGCACGATGACGTCATCGCGCCGCCTGAGCCATACAGTGTGGCCCGGAAGAGGCCTGCATCGCATCGCTGCCGGCTCCATGGAGGTAAGTATAAGTGTTTTTTTTTGTTTTTTTTTTGGAGCACAGACCGGAGCTCTATTGGGGCCACTGGGGGCATTTGTTACTGGCACATGGGGGCACTGGCGGCATTTCTTACTGGCACATGGGGGCACTGGGGGCATTTCTTACTGGCACATGGGGCACTGGGGGCATTCTTACTGGCACATGGGGCAATGGGGGCATTTCTTACTGGCACTTGGGGGCACTTGGGGCATTTCTTACTGGCACATGGGGGCACTGGGGGCATTTCTTACTGGCACTGGGGGCATTTATTACTGGCACATGGGGGCACTGGGGGCATTTATTACTGGCACATGGGGGCATTTATTACTGGCACATGATTTGGGGGGCATCTATGGGAGTGGGACACTTTTTACTGGCACATTATTGGGGGGAAATTTTGGGGGCACTTCTTACTGGCACATTATTGGGGGGCAGTATGGGGGCACTTCTTACTGGTACATTATTGGGGGGCACTATGGGAGCACTTCTTACTGGCACATTCTTGGGGGGAAATTTTGGGGACACTTCTTACTGGCATATTATTGGGGTGCACTATGGGGACACTTCTTACTGGCACATTGGAAGCATTATTACTTCTGGGGCACAGTGGGGACATTAGTACTGTTGGGGGCACTATTACAAACAAGTGCACTCTGGCAGAGAATTATTAGTTGGGACTTTGGGGGCACTATTACTGTGGGGGCTCTATTACTGTGGGGGGCTCTATTACTGTGGGGGGCACTATTACTGTGGGGGGCACCCTGGCACAGTATCAGCATAGCACAGTTATTTCTGGGGGACGTTATGTTTACACTATTACTGTCAGGGGCACTATTTGCTGGGCACAGTTATTTTAGGACACTGCGTGCCAATAATTATTGAAGGGCACTATCTGTGTGGTACTAGTGGCACAGTACTGGGGGTGTAGGATGATTTGTCCAGAAGATGGGAGGATGATGGAAAAGTAATAAACTAAGATTTTTTTTCTGTAAAACTGCAGAGATGAGAAATGGCTGAAAAATGGTGTCTGGTCTGAAAGGAGAAGATGAGGAAAGAGAAGATCTACATCAGAGGAGACGTCACTGGATGTAAGAGGTATGGGGCGCTGTATTTACTGGATGTAAGAGGTTTGGGGCGCTGTATTATACTGGATGTAAGAGGTATGGGGCGCTGTATTATACTGGATGTAAGAGGTATGGGGCGCTGTATTATACTGGATGTAAGAGGTATGGGGTGCTGTATTATACTGGATGTAAGAGGTATGGGGCGCTGTATTATACTGGATGTAAGAGGTATGGGGCTGTATTATACTGGATGTAAGAGGTATGGGGCGCTGTATTATACTGGATGTAAGAGGTATGGGGCTGTATTATACTGGATGTAAGAGGTATGGGGCGCTGTATTATACTGGATGTAAGAGGTATGAGGCGCTGTATTATACTGGATGTAAGAGGTATGGGGCGCTGTATTATACTGGATGTAAGAGGTATGGGGCGCTGTATTATACTGGATGTAAGAGGTATGGGGCGCTGTATTATACTGGATGTACGAGGTATGGGGCGCTGTATTATACTGGATGTAAGAGGTATGAGGCGCTGTATTATACTGGATGTAAGAGGTATGGGGCGCTGTATTATACTGGATGTAAGAGGTATGGGGCGGCTGTATTATACTGATGTAAGAGTATGGGGCGCTGTATTAATACTGGATGTAAGAGGTATGGGGCGCTGTATTATACTGGAATGTAAGAGGTATGGGGCGCTGTATTATACTGGATGTAAGAGGTATGAGGCGCTGTATTATACTGGATGTAAGAGGTATGGGCGCTGTATTTACTGGTGTACGAGGTATGGGTTATGGGGCCGCTGTATTATACATGGATGTAAGAGGTATGGGGCGCTGTATTATACTGGATGTAAGAGGTATGGGGCGCTGTATATATACTGGATGTAAGAGGTATGGGCGCTGTATTATACTGGATGTAAGAGGTATGAGGCGCTGTATTATACTGGATGTTAAGAGGTATGAGGCGCTGTATTATACCTGGATGTAAGAGGTATGGGGCGCTGTATTATACTGGATGTAAGAGGTATGGGGCGCTGTATTATACTGGATGTAAGAGGTATGGGCGCTGTATTATACTGGATGTAAGAGGTATGGGGCGCTGTATTATACTGGATGTAAGAGGTAATGGGGCGCTGTATTATACTGGATGTAAGAGGTATGGGCGCTGTATTATACTGGATGTACGAGGTTTATGAGGGCGCTGTTTATCTGGATGTACGGGTATGGGCACTGTATACTGGATGTAAGAGGTATGGGGCGCTGTATTATACTGGATGTAAGAGGTATGGGGCGCTGTATTATACTGGATGTAAGAGGTATGGGGCGCTGTATTATACTGGATGTAAGAGGTATGGGGTGCTGTATTATACTGGATGTAAGAGGTATGGGGCGCTGTAATTATACTGGATGTAAGAGGTATGGGGCGCTGTATTATACTGGATGTAAGAGGTATGGGGCGCTGTATTATACTGGATGTAAGAGGTATGGGGCGCTGTATTATACTGGATGTAAGAGGTATGGGGCGCTGTATAATACTGGATGTAAGAGGTATGGGGTGCTGTATTATACTGGATGTAAGAGGTATGGGGCGCTGTATTATACTGGATGTAAGAGGTATGAGGCGCTGTATTATACTGGATGTAAGAGGTATGGGGCGCTGTATTATACTGGATGTAAGAGGTATGGGGTGCTGTATTATACTGGATGTAAGAGGTATGGGGCGCTGTGTTATACTGGATGTAAGAGGTATGGGGCGCTGTATTATACTGGATGTAAGAGGTATGGGGCGCTGTATAATACTGGATGTAAGAGGTATGGGGCGCTGTATTATACTGGATGTAAGAGGTATGGGGCGCTGTATTATACTGGATGTAAGAGGTATGGGGCGCTGTATTATACTGGATGTAAGAGGTATGGGGCGCTGTATTATACTGGATGTAAGAGGTATGGGGCGCTGTATTATACTGGATGTAAGAGGTATGAGGCGCTGTATTATACTGGATGTAAGAGGTATGGGGTGCTGTATTATACTAGATGTAAGAGGTATGGGGCGCTGTGTTATACTGGATGTAAGAGGTATGGGGCACTGTATTATACTGGATGTAAGAGGTATGGGGCACTGTATTATACTGGATGTGTAAGAGGTATGGGGCGCTGTGTTATACTGGATGTAAGAGGTATGGGGCACTGTATTATACTGGATGTAAGAGGTATGGGGCGCTGTATTATACTGGATGTAAGAGGTATGGGGCGCTGTATTATACTGGATGTAAGAGGTATGGGGTGCTGTATTATACTGGATGTAAGAGGTATGGGGCGCTGTATTATACTGGATGTAAGAGGTATGGGGCGGCTGTATTATACTGGATGTAAGAGGTATGGGGCGCTGTATTATACTGGATGTAAGAGGTATGGGGCGCTGTATTATACTGGATGTAAGAGGTATGGGGCGCTGTATTATACTGGATGTAAGAGGTATGGGGCGCTGTATTATACTGGATGTAAGAGGTATGGGGCGCTGTATTATACTGGATGTAAGAGGTATGGGGTGCTGTATTATACTGGATGTAAGAGATGGGGTTACTGGATGTAAGAGGTATGGGGTGCTGTATTATACTGGATGTAAGAGGTATGGGGCGCTGTATTATACTGGATGTAAGAGGTATGGGGTGCTGTATTATACTGGATGTAAGAGGTATGGGGCGCTGTATTAGGCTCCATTCACACGAAAGTTGTGTCTTGCAGTCTGCAAATTGCGGATCCGCAAAAAAACGGATGATGTTCTGTATGGTATCCGTTTTTTTTTTTTGCGGATCCACTGTAACAATGCCTATCATTTTCCGCAAAATGGGCAAAAATAGGAATGGACATACAGATGCGGATAGCACAGAGTGTTCATTTAAGTGAATGGGTCCACATCTGAGCCGCAAAATATGCAGATTGGAGGCCTCAAAAACAACCGTCATGTGAATGGGGCCTTACCCTGTATGTTCTGTAGTGATATACGTAATGTTAGGAGGGAAAGGGTTAGGGTGAGAATTTGGCATGGGGGGTTCAATTTTTGATTTGGCCGGCAGAAAAGCTAGGTGCACCAGCACTGAGGGAAGGGGGCTCCATTTAAATATCAGCAATAAATCATCAGATTATAGATATTTTAAGGTCCAAATTGCAGTTGAGGTCTAATATACTATAATATATTATACTGGATGTAAGAGGTATGGGGCGCTGTATAATACTGGATGTAAGAGGTATGGGGCGCTGTATTATACTGGATGTAAGAGGTATGGGGCGCTGTATTATACTGGATGTAAGAGGTATGGGGCGCTGTATTATACTGGATGTAAGAGGTATGGGGCGCTGTATAATACTGGATGTAAGAGGTATGGGGCGCTGTATTATACTGGATGTAAGAGGTATGGGGCGCTGTATTATACTGGATGTAAGAGGTATGGGGCGCTGTATTATACTGGATGTAAGAGGTATGGGGCGCTGTATTATACTGGATGTACGAGGTATGAGGTGCTGTATTATACTGGATGTAAGAGGTATGGGGCGCTGTATTATACTGGATGTAAGAGGTATGGGGCGCTGTATTGTACTGGATGTATACCTCTTACTGTATTACTGGGGGCGCTGTATTATACTGGATGTATACCTCTTACTGTATTATACTGGATGTAAGAGGTATGGGGCGCTGTATTATACTGGATGTAAGAGGTATGGGGCGCTGTATTATACTGGATGTACGAGGTATGGGGCACTGTATTATACTGGATGTAAGAGGTATGGGGCGCTGTATTATACTGGATGTAAGAGGTATGGGGCGCTGTATTATACTGGATGTAAGAGGTATGGGGCGCTGTATTATACTGGATGTAAGAGGTATGAGGCGCTGTATTATACTGGATGTACGTGGTATGGGGCGCTGTATTATACTGGATGTAAGAGGTATGGGGTGCTGTATTATACTGGATGTACGAGGTATGGGGCACTGTATTATACTGGATGTAAGAGGTATGGGGCGCTGTATTATACTGGATGTAAGAGGTATGGGGCGCTGTATTATACTGGATGTAAGAGGTATGGGGCGCTGTATTATACTGGATGTAAGAGGTATGGGGCGCTGTATTATACTGGATGTAAGAGGTATGGGGCGCTGTATTATACTGGATGTAAGAGGTATGGGGCGCTGTATTATACTGGATGTAAGAGGTATGGGGCGCTGTATTATACTGGATGTAAGAGGTATGGGGCGCTGTATTATACTGGATGTAAGAGGTATGAGGCGCTGTATTATACTGGATGTAAGAGGTATGGGGCGCTGTATTATACTGGATGTAAGAGGTATGGGGTGCTGTATTATACTGGATGTAAGAGGTATGGGGCGCTGTGTTATACTGGATGTAAGAGGTATGGGGCGCTGTATTATACTGGATGTAAGAGGTATGGGGCGCTGTATAATACTGGATGTAAGAGGTATGGGGCGCTGTATTATACTGGATGTAAGAGGTATGAGGCGCTGTATTATACTGGATGTAAGAGGTATGGGGCGCTGTATTATACTGGATGTAAGAGGTATGGGGCGCTGTATTATACTGGATGTAAGAGGTATGGGGCGCTGTATTATACTGGATGTAAGAGGTATGGGGTGCTGTATTATACTGGATGTAAGAAGTATGGGGCGCTGTGTTATACTGGATGTAAGAGGTATGTGCGCTGTATTATACTGGATGTAAGAGGTATGGGGCGCTGTATTATATTGGATGTAAGAGGTATGGGGCGCTGTATTATACTGGATGTAAGAGGTATGGGGTGCTGTATTATACTGGATGTAAGAGGTATGGGGCGCTGTATTAGGCTCCATTCACACGAAAGTTGTGTCTTGCAGTCTGCAAATTGCGGATCCGCAAAAAAAACGGATGATGTTCTGTATGGTATCCGTTTTTTTTTTTTGCGGATCCACTGTAACAATGCCTATCATTTTCCGCAAAATGGGCAAAAATAGGAATGGACATACAGATGCGGACAGCACACAGTGTTCATTTAAGTGAATGGGTCCACATCTGAGCCGCAAAATATGCAGATTGGAGGCCTCAAAAACAACCGTCGTGTGAATGGGGCCTTACCCTGTATGTTCTGTAGTGATATACGTAATGTTAGGAGGGAAAGGGTTAGGGTGAGAATTTGGCATGGGGGGTTCAAGTTTTGATTTGGCCGGCAGAAAAGCTAGGTGCACCAGCGCTGAGGGAAGGGGGCTCCATTTAAATATCAGCAATAAATCATCAGATTATAGATATTTTAAGGTCCAAATTGCAGTTGAGGTCTAATATACAGGTAGAAACCATATGGATAGTTTAGTAAGGAAAAATTTAGTAAATGTATTAATGCACATTTATGTATTAATTCCCCATGGTAAAAAGAGGGACATTTAAGTGTCAAAGAGGGACAGAGGGACAAAAAGAGGGACACTTGAGAGACATGGCGCTGCTACCAGGTACTAAACATGCAGGGTGGACAAAATTTTGCTTCAGGACCTTTTCCTTTTTTTTGTCATTTTGAAAATGTAAAAGATGAAAATAAAAAATTGTTTTCGCTTAAAATACAAAGGGAATGTGTCATCTTTAAAGGGGTTATCCCACCCTTATAATGCCTCCCAAAATGCCCGGGCCCCTCATACAGGTTATTCTTACCCTGCTCCCCAGCACCCACGTCACTCCTGATGCCCGCAGTGCCGCCGCTGCTGCATCTTCTCGTCACACGGATCAAAACATTGGTGCAGCCAATAGTAGGCCGCAATGCTAGGGAGGCTTGTTCCTATCGCGCCCTGCTATTGGCTAATCCCCCACTTTCTGTTGATCTATGCAACGGGGAGACGCAGCGGCAGCCACGTGGACATCAGGAGTAATGTGGATGCCTGGGAGCAGGGTAAGTATAACCTGTATGAGGGGCCCGGGCGTTTTGAAGGGGCATTATAGAGTTTGGATAACCCCTTTAACTTTATGGAGATCATTTCATCTTCAACTGTTCACAGTAACAGTGACCGGGGTGCCCAGACTTCTGCAGCCACTGTATGTAGGCCAGCTCTCATTACATGCTCCTGCCTTTGATATCTTGTTGGTTTAGTCAACAATGAGGTCACATAATGAGCCGAAGGGGCACAAAGAAAAACCTGTTCACTGATCCACCATGCAGGTCATTACATTACAGAGCTTTGCATTCAGGATCTTCAGTCCCTTTGGTATGCAAAACCTGAGTGGTTATTTGTCCGTGTCTAGACTATAGTTACAGAGCATTGCCCAGAGCATGGTTATAGGAGCATAGATCTATGGGTGACTATCTGGTTATGTGCACCATTGCAGCCCCCAGCTCCCCCTGTTGGGAGAGGCACCCAAACTGTTGAGCTCTGGGGGTGGGGGCAGGGGCGTAGCTATAGGGGGTGCAGAGGTAGCAGTCGCTACCAGGCCCAGGAGCCTGAGGGGGTTTTGCCAAAGGCAGCACAAAGGCTATGTGCTCTCTGCCCCTGGCCACAAAGCACTGAGGAAAGGGGGGCTCAAACTGAACTGCACCAGGGCCCATGAGCCTTTAGCTACGCCCCTGGGTGGGGGGGGGTCCCTTGGGCAGTAGCTTAGGAAGATGCCAGGGCACATGCAGCCTTCCTAAGCTTTGGCAAATGCTTCTAATCTTGACCCTTGCAGGACCTTCTCGCTCGCGCTCTTAGGAAATGTTGGGACGGCATCTGACATATTCATGCCTTTTTTTTTCTAAAAAACCTGAATGAAACGCTCCCGTTTCATTTAATACATCCGGATGCGTCAGTTTCGTTACCAAAAAAACGTATCCGGCACCATTGACTTAGATTGTTTTTTAGTGCCTGACAACGCTTTAATACATCCGGATCCGTCAGTTTCGCCCTGATCCGGTTTTATTAAAGAGAAACTGAACAAACTGGATCCAGAATTAAAATCATTGTAAATCAATAGGTACCGGATCCGTTTTTTTTTTCGTTACTGAAAAAAACGTATCCTGCAACATTGACTTACATTGTTTTTAGTGTCTGATCCGGTTTGTTCAGTTTCACAGTTTTGTGTCCAGTCAAAAACTGAATAAACCAGCACGCAATGCATCCTGATCTGGTTTGTTCTGTTTTGACTATGAATAGGGACAAAACGGATGCGTCTGGCGGATCTCAAAACTGAAATGCAAAACGCAGATGTGAAAGTAGCCAAAGTCTGCTCAGATTTCATTTCTCTTTTCTGCATTGTGTTTAGTACACCTACTGAAATCTACATACTACACTGAGTGACGGTACATGCATTCCTTTATATATCTTACACTTTGGGTGCAGAACCTGCAGCAGGGGGGCTACATGCGGCCCTCGATATGCGGCCCGCAACCATCTGGTGACAGACATGTATGTCTATGTCTTGTGGCTGCTCTCATGCATTTTTCATGTATTCTCCCATTAGATGGGAATCCTGGAACTGTAACCAGACATGTATAGTACAATACGCCATAAATACAGTATTTCAGTCGGTAATACCCCTTTAACTTTTAATTTCAACCCTTGGGATTCCTTCAGTCTGAAAATGTGGCCCCCAACCAGAAAAGGTTGTGCACCCCTGTCTGAGGGCTCCTGCACACGAACGTATGTATTTTGCGGTCCGCAAAAAACAGATCCGCAAAAAATATGGATGACGTTCGTGTGCATTCCGTTTTTTGCAGAACGGAACAGCTGGCCCCTATGCTCTGGGGGTGGAGGGGTCCCTTGAGCAGCAGACTAAGAAGATGCCAGGGCACATGCAGCCTTCCTAAGCTTCCAAAATGCTTCTTGACCCTTGCAGGACCTTCTCGCTCATGCTCGTGGTCCGTTTTTTGCAGAACGGAACATCTGGCCCCTAATAGAACATTCCTATGGTCTGGGGGGGGGGGGGTGTCCCTTGATAGAACAGTCCTATGCTTGTCCGTAATGCGGACAATAATAGGACATGTTCTATTTTTATGCGGAACGGAAATACAGAAAAATGGAAATGGAATACCTTCTGTTTTTTTTTTTTTTGCGGACCCATTGAAATTAATGGTTCCGCATACGGTCCGCAAAAAAAACGGACACAGAAACAAAATACGTTCGTGTGCATGAGCCCTTACACTGATAATGGTGCCATATTCCACTAGATGGAGCATGTTAGGCTACAACTGTATATATTTTGTAGTCCATAAACCAAGGATCGGTAAAATACGGACTAGTGCATCCCAAACTTTCCTCGGTCCCTATTATAGAAATGTGTAAAATAAAAGAGATAGAGAGGGAGCGCCACATGTGCGGTATCTGCGGGTGTAGGTCTGGTTTAAATAACACAATTGTGCTTACCAGATGTAGTTGTGATGAGTCACAACTGCTTGTAGTCGCCTTACTGGTTTATTTTGGCTAACCAGTGTGCCAGTGGTAATCCAGGCTGCTGCCGCGATCCTCCGTTCCTGCTTAGTTTGCAGATCTCGGTATTATAGTAGCGATATAAAATAAATATGGATCGTTTCTAGGCGCTGCTTGGTGAAGAATCCAGGCTGGTAACGGATGTATAGATAAATCCTTTTTATTAGAAAGTAGTCAACGCGTTTCTGGGGCTGAATTGCCCCCTTCGTCAGGACTATGTACAGACTGTGATTTTTTGCACGTTTAAAAACTTGCTGTTTTGGCGCGCAGGCCAAGAAAAGGGGGGGGAACAGTGGGAGTGTTCTCCTGGTGATTGACAGATACATTGATAATTAAAACACAGGAATAAAGGATAGACAGTGTTTGGAAATATTGATTACTATCGGATCGCTGTAAAGCGATCTCTTGTAAGCTCGTAGCGCTACTTTCTCGCTGTATTGTATGATGTATAGCTAACGGCTCAGGATGGACATTCTCCGTGGTGCTGATGCACCTGGGTACAGAGCATGATTGATCTTTGGTCTATCCAGTCGGGTCTTATCTCGCATCAAAGAAGTGTTTACTCAACTGGAGAGTGCGGTACCTGGAGATGCCGGATGGAGCACCGTAATGGTCAAGAATCCACCCGATTTTAAACCGGGCTCTCTGGAAGAACAGATCCCATCTAAGGTCTGTGTCGAGATATCCCCGGGGCTGTGGATCTAGACTCAAGTTAACCCCGACGGACATCGGGAGTGGAAGGGGGGGGAGGGTTACCTTTTAGGTTGACATTCTATGATTGGAAAGGTATAAAATACATAGCATACATAGGGATTGTATAGGAATTATAAAAACAAACCATAGAATATATTTAAAATAATATCAACATAATATCAAATTAAGATAAGACAAAATAAAATAAAATAAACCAAAGCAAAAATTGGGATTTATAGACCTCTATATGTGTGGGTTGTTATCCTATATGTGGGCAACCTCAAGTACTGTACAAACACTATATAGTGCCTACCCAGTTTTGAGTATGTCTAAAGAAGGGGATAGCTGTCATACTGATTTCTTTAGTTGCTACCTATAGTTTGCTATTTTACTATTTTTATTTTTATTTATATTTCACTAGGTTTCTTTAGTTGCTACCCATAGTTTGCGATTTTTCTATTTTTATTTTTATTTTTTATTATTTTTATTATTATTATTTTTTATTTGTATTTCGCTTTCCTTTATTTTTGTTACTTTTCTACTGTTGTGCTTCTGCTTTCGTTATTTATATAATGGTTCCATTTAATTTATATAATGGTTTCATTTAATTCGTTCAGGCCATACGGTATCAACGTGTTCAATTGGTAAATCCAATATACCTCTCGTTTTTGAAGTAGATCGAATCTATTGTACGGATTCACTGGTATATAGTCAATTGGTGTAATTTTGATGTTATGTTTGTTCTGTTCCGGAGTATTATTACAGTGTCTCGATAAACTATGTTTGTTATATTTTTTCCGAATATTGTACCGGTGCTGGTTGAGACGGCAGTGCAATGGCTGCGTGGTTCTTCCCACATATTGTAACCCGCATTGGCATTCAATAAGGTATATCACGTAGGATGACTGGCATGTAAGATGATGATTGATGGTAAACACAGTTTTGTTTGTTTTGGAGGAGAAAGTGGTTTGACCATGGGTGATGATGGTGCAGCATAGGCATCTTGCTGTGTTACATTTATAGCAGCCAGTCTTGACTATCTTTTTCTGAATTTGTACATGTTTATGATGTTTGGGTTTACTGGGGGCCAACAGATTTCTAATAGTTGGGGCTCGTCTGTACGTAATTCTAGGTTTTTTTGAAAGAAATTTTTCTAGGAGTGGGTCCTGTAGGATAATATGCCAATGTTTTTGTAAAATTTTCTGAATGGTCGTGTTGGATGTACTATATTGTGTGATAAAATTTATATCTCTAGGTCGTTCCTGTCTTTTTGTGTGTGGCTGTAAACAATCTGTTTGTGTTAGACATACACTTTTTTTGTACGCATCTTTTATTATGTTTTCCGGGTAGAGTTTCTCTTTGAATCTTTTTTCTAGGATTTTTGATTGTATATGAAACTCTGTTTTATCTGTACAATTTTTCCTTATACGTTTGTATTGGCTGTATGGTATATTTTTTAGCCATTTCTTATGATGAAAACTGGTGTAGTGTATATAACTATTCGTGTCCACAGTTTTAAAATAGGTTTTTGTTGTTATCCTATTGTCTTGTACCATTATTACTATGTCTAAGAATTCTATTTCTTTTTCACTATAATTAAGTGTGAATGATATCCCCCAGTCTGTGTGATTTAAAAAATCGCAAAATTCAAGGGCTGATTCCTTATCGCCCTTCCATATGATGAACAAATCATCTATATATCGCCTAAAATACATTATGTTTGCTTTATAGGGGGTCTGTCCCCATATATAGAGTTCCTCAAATACCCCCATGAATGTATTTGCAAAGGATGGGGCCACCCTCGTTCCCATGGCAGTCCCAACCTGCTGGTGGTATGTTTTGTTATTATATATAAAAAAGTTATTTTTCAAAATGTAGTTCAGACTGTCCAAAAGAAAATCTATCTGGGTTCCTGGTAATGACTGATCTTTTGTTAGTGTTTTCTTTACGCATTCTATTCCCAGATTATGGTCTATGTTGGAGTAAAGAGCTGTAACATCTAGTGTTAGTAGGATGTAATCTGGGGACCAGTTGATTGTTTGCAATTCACGTATTAATTGGCTAGAATCGTGTAGGTAGCTCGGTAATTGTTTTACATATGGCTGTAAAAATATGTCTAGATACTGTGATAAATTACTCGTGGCGCTCTTTGTGTTTGAAACGATTGGTCGTCCTGGGGGGTTTTTTGTACTCTTGTGTATTTTTGGAAGATGGTAGAAATATGGCGTACACGGATTTCTAGGTAATAGAAAATTCATTTCTTTTTTATTTATGTAATGTTTATCATAGGCATTTTTTATAAGATCTCTGAGTGATTTATTGACTCCCATAAAAGGATCTATTGGGGTGAGTTTATAGTATTTCTCATCTCCAAGTATGTTAATTGCCTCTTTCTCATAGTCTTCTATGTCCTGTAGTACTACTCCCCCCCCTTTGTCTGCTGGACGTATGATTATATTCATATTCTTTTTTAAATTGGATAAAGCATTTTGTTCCATTTTACTCAGATTCCCTTTATAGTTCAATGTGGTGTTGTCTATTGTCTGAGTTTTTATGTCCTGTGAAATTAGTTCAAAGAAGGTGGGGATAAAGTGGCCTTGACTCTGTGTAGGGAAAAAGTTAGATTTAGGTTTTACGTCTAGGTGTCTGTATGTAAGGGGCGCAATCTAACCATAAAAAGACACTTTGAGTTGGCCCAGATAAAAAATCCATCTGAGGACCACCAAGCACCAACTGAGACCCTTACATACAGACACCTAGACGTAAAACCTAAATCTAACTTTTTCCCTACACAGAGTCAAGGCCACTTTATCCCCACCTTCTTTGAACTAATTTCACAGGACATAAAAACTCAGACAATAGACAACACCACATTGAACTATAAAGGGAATCTGAGTAAAATGGAACAAAATGCTTTATCCAATTTAAAAAAGAATATGAATATAATCATACGTCCAGCAGACAAAAGGGGGGGGAGTAGTACTACAGGACATAGAAGACTATGAGAAAGAGGCAATTAACATACTTGGAGATGAGAAATACTATAAACTCACCCCAATAGATCCTTTTATGGGAGTCAATAAATCACTCAGAGATCTTATAAAAAATGCCTATGATAAACATTACATAAATAAAAAAGAAATGAATTTTCTATTACCTAGAAATCCGTGTACGCCATATTTCTACCATCTTCCAAAAATACACAAGAGTACAAAAAACCCCCCAGGACGACCAATCGTTTCAAACACAAAGAGCGCCACGAGTAATTTATCACAGTATCTAGACATATTTTTACAGCCATATGTAAAACAATTACCGAGCTACCTACACGATTCTAGCCAATTAATACGTGAATTGCAAACAATCAACTGGTCCCCAGATTACATCCTACTAACACTAGATGTTACAGCTCTTTACTCCAACATAGACCATAATCTGGGAATAGAATGCGTAAAGAAAACACTAACAAAAGATCAGTCATTACCAGGAACCCAGATAGATTTTCTTTTGGACAGTCTGAACTACATTTTGAAAAATAACTTTTTTATATATAATAACAAAACATACCACCAG
This sequence comes from Rhinella marina, assembly GCA_900303285.1. Classification (NCBI taxonomy): domain Eukaryota; kingdom Metazoa; phylum Chordata; class Amphibia; order Anura; family Bufonidae; genus Rhinella; species Rhinella marina. The sequence continues at coordinate 310,261 of ONZH01008573.1, read as the reverse complement.
CAGGTTGGGACTGCCATGGGAACGAGGGTGGCCCCATCCTTTGCAAATACATTCATGGGGGTATTTGAGGAACTCTATATATGGGGACAGACCCCCTATAAAGCAAACATAATGTATTTTAGGCGATATATAGATGATTTGTTCATCATATGGAAGGGCGATAAGGAATCAGCCCTTGAATTTTGCGATTTTTTAAATCACACAGACTGGGGGATATCATTCACACTTAATTATAGTGAAAAAGAAATAGAATTCTTAGACATAGTAATAATGGTACAAGACAATAGGATAACAACAAAAACCTATTTTAAAACTGTGGACACGAATAGTTATATACACTACACCAGTTTTCATCATAAGAAATGGCTAAAAAATATACCATACAGCCAATACAAACGTATAAGGAAAAATTGTACAGATAAAACAGAGTTTCATATACAATCAAAAATCCTAGAAAAAAGATTCAAAGAGAAACTCTACCCGGAAAACATAATAAAAGATGCGTACAAAAAAAGTGTATGTCTAACACAAACAGATTGTTTACAGCCACACACAAAAAGACAGGAACGACCTAGAGATATAAATTTTATCACACAATATAGTACATCCAACACGACCATTCAGAAAATTTTACAAAAACATTGGCATATTATCCTACAGGACCCACTCCTAGAAAAATTTCTTTCAAAAAAACCTAGAATTACGTACAGACGAGCCCCAACTATTAGAAATCTGTTGGCCCCCAGTAAACCCAAACATCATAAACATGTACAAATTCAGAAAAAGATAGTCAAGACTGGCTGCTATAAATGTAACACAGCAAGATGCCTATGCTGCACCATCATCACCCATGGTCAAACCACTTTCTCCTCCAAAACAAACAAAACTGTGTTTACCATCAATCATCATCTTACATGCCAGTCATCCTACGTGATATACCTTATTGAATGCCAATGCGGGTTACAATATGTGGGAAGAACCACGCAGCCATTGCACTGCCGTCTCAACCAGCACCGGTACAATATTCGGAAAAAATATAACAAACATAGTTTATCGAGACACTGTAATAATACTCCGGAACAGAACAAACATAACATCAAAATTACACCAATTGACTATATACCAGTGAATCCGTACAATAGATTCGATCTACTTCAAAAACGAGAGGTATATTGGATTTACCAATTGAACACGTTGATACCGTATGGCCTGAACGAATTAAATGAAACCATTATATAAATTAAATGGAACCATTATATAAATAACGAAAGCAGAAGCACAACAGTAGAAAAGTAACAAAAATAAAGGAAAGCGAAATACAAATAAAAAATAATAATAATAAAAATAATAAAAAATAAAAATAAAAATAGAAAAATCGCAAACTATGGGTAGCAACTAAAGAAACCTAGTGAAATATAAATAAAAATAAAAATAGTAAAATAGCAAACTATAGGTAGCAACTAAAGAAATCAGTATGACAGCTATCCCCTTCTTTAGACATACTCAAAACTGGGTAGGCACTATATAGTGTTTGTACAGTACTTGAGGTTGCCCACATATAGGATAACAACCCACACATATAGAGGTCTATAAATCCCAATTTTTGCTTTGGTTTATTTTATTTTATTTTGTCTTATCTTAATTTGATATTATGTTGATATTATTTTAAATATATTCTATGGTTTGTTTTTATAATTCCTATACAATCCCTATGTATGCTATGTATTTTATACCTTTCCAATCATAGAATGTCAACCTAAAAGGTAACCCTCCCCCCCCTTCCACTCCCGATGTCCGTCGGGGTTAACTTGAGTCTAGATCCACAGCCCCGGGGATATCTCGACACAGACCTTAGATGGGATCTGTTCTTCCAGAGAGCCCGGTTTAAAATCGGGTGGATTCTTGACCATTACGGTGCTCCATCCGGCATCTCCAGGTACCGCACTCTCCAGTTGAGTAAACACTTCTTTGATGCGAGATAAGACCCGACTGGATAGACCAAAGATCAATCATGCTCTGTACCCAGGTGCATCAGCACCACGGAGAATGTCCATCCTGAGCCGTTAGCTATACATCATACAATACAGCGAGAAAGTAGCGCTACGAGCTTACAAGAGATCGCTTTACAGCGATCCGATAGTAATCAATATTTCCAAACACTGTCTATCCTTTATTCCTGTGTTTTAATTATCAATGTATCTGTCAATCACCAGGAGAACACTCCCACTGTTCCCCCCCCCTTTTCTTGGCCTGCGCGCCAAAACAGCAAGTTTTTAAACGTGCAAAAAATCACAGTCTGTACATAGTCCTGACGAAGGGGGCAATTCAGCCCCAGAAACGCGTTGACTACTTTCTAATAAAAAGGATTTATCTATACATCCGTTACCAGCCTGGATTCTTCACCAAGCAGCGCCTAGAAACGATCCATATTTATTTTATATCGCTACTATTATAGAAATGGCTATTCTTGTCCTCAAAACGGACAAGAATAGGACAAGTTCCATCATTTGCGGAAAGGCCGCATGGATGTGGACAACACACAGATGACATGTGCTAGCTGCAATTTTTGCAGCCCCATAGGAATGCACAGGTCTGTGTGCAAGCCACGAAAAATGTGGATCAAATGTGGACCAAAAATACTGTTGTGTGCATGAGGCCTTGATATTCTAAAGCATCTGGCATAGATACCCGATAGGTTACGGTCTCACTTCTATTAAGATAACAGGACCCCATGACGCCTGTTTGCTAATGAATGGCCACCACACTTTTTATACAGTACAATGGAGAGGAGGCCGCTCTTCACTGACATCTACAGGAGCAGGGCTGCTGTCAGGAATTTTAGGGCCCCATACAGGCAAGTTTTGTTGACCCCAACCCCTCCCTGCACATCCCAACCTTCAGCATGCTGCCTGGTCAAACAGGTAATACAGCACTACGTACCTCCAGTGATGTCTCCTCTTATGTAGTAGAAGCTTGGAACAAACTTCCAGCAGAGGTGGTTGATACATCCACAGTAACTGAATTTAAACATGCCTGGGATAAACATGTATCTATTCTAAGATAACAATAAAGGATAATAAAAGGGCAGACTAGATGGACCAGGTGGTCTATTTCTGCCGTCAATCTTCTATGTTTCTATGTATGTAGATGTTCTCTTTCCTCATGTTCTCCATTTGGGCCAGACCGCCATGATGGCTTCTTTCAGCCATGTATCATCTCTGCAGTTTGTTTCATTACATTTTAGATTCTTTGCTTTTCCATCATCCTCCCACTTTCTCAACACAAAATCCCCACCCTGGTGCTACCCAATGCTCCCAAACACTATACTGCGGGAAAAATAATGCCCTTTAAGATGCCCCCAGTAATAATAATGCCTGAAGTTTATTTTTTAATTGTTCATGTACTGTAATTTTGGAGAAAGGAGGGTCATTTGAATATATATATATATATATATATATATATATAATTTTATTTATTTATTTTTTACATTTTTTATTTATTTTTTTTACATTTTTTTTTTTAGTCCCCCCCCCATTGGATTGCTTCTCTCATAGACTCCAATGCATTAGCAACCAGGAACAAGTTAAGGGGGGGACATATCCCTATTTTCACCCAGGCAGCCCCCTGACATGAGCATCAGAGCATTTCATGCTCCGATGCTCTCCCTTGCCCTGCGTTGTATCCCGCTGGGCAAGGGCTGTTTGTTTATATTTTTTACACTGCCAGGTGGAGCCTCCCGCCTAGTAGTGTTCTTGGTGACATCACCAGCACTGATGGGCGGGTTTGTGCACTGCCCTTTTTACAAGCTAGAGCAGCGCTAAAGCCCCCCATTAGTGCCGGTGACTCCACCGGACTCACTGCTAGGCAGAAGCCTCCGTCTAGCTTTCACCATAGAGAGCCCGGTTCGTCACCGGTTCTCCAGAAAAAGTCTTCGTCCTGCGCAATTCAGCGCAGGGCAAAGGAGAGCATCAATACATTTCATGTCAGAGGGGGCGCCTGGGTGAAAATGGGGATATGTGCGGGTTCAGCTCTGAACCTGGACAACCCCTTTAAGGAGTGAGAAGCATTATATAAATCTGCCCCACGCTTGTAGTGTTAAGGGTGAGTTCACATCAGCGCTCTATATTTCCATTGTTTTTCTGCGTTATAGTACATAACTGAAACAAATAGAGCTGAACAGACTCCACTGACTACAATTTCCATATGGGAATGTTTTTTTTGTTTCCAAACCAAAAAAAAAAAAAAAATCAGCCCAGTCTTTTTGATGGAATCTGTGACAGAGGCCTCAAACGGAGATGTGAACAAGCTCTACTCTACTGCTTGATAGCTTTGATACAGTTTGTTGCAGTAACTTAAAGTATCCAGTAGATGGCAGCAGTGACTTACATTCTGTTTGAAAAGACATGTCCAACCTCTATGGAAGCAGGAACAGCAGTAATCTTCCAGTTTTTGTTTTTTTTAAATCTCTTTAGTGTTGGTTGTATCCCCCTGACAGATCATATGTGTATCACCAGTTAACACATGGTTGTATAATACATTTTTCTGTTAGGCTATGGCATGAAACCCTCTGGTTTTACATAAAAGTGCATTTTTAGAATGACTTTGCAAAATTGATTGCAAAAAAAAAAAAAAGCAAACAGCTGAAATCTAGTAGAAAACTTTCCTGGAAGAAGGCAGCTGATGCAGCAAGAGGGATTGACTCCACATAAGACGCATAACAGTATTTTTCCTCCTTGTGCTATCGGCATTTTGGTGGATACCAGTGACCCATTCATTTCTGATCCATTTTTCCATTACTCAAATGATAGAACATGTCCTATTCTGGTCTGCATTGTGGACGAGAATAGTGGGCACATGGAAGGTATCTGAATTTTGCTGACCGAAATATGGACACGACTGTGTGCATGAAGCCTTAGGGTGAATTCACAAGCAGTAGGGTTGGTGCAGAAATCCATGAGTTTGCTGACAAAAGAATCGCATTTAGATTAATTTAATGAATTTTACATCAATTTTTTCTGTGGGAATCTATTAGTATACCTGCCCTCAGTCAGACGGATATATCGTTCTCATGTTTAATGTTCTCGTGTGGGGTGTTTAAAGGGCATCTGTCTGCAGATTTGTACCTAGGACACTGGCCGACCTGTTACATGTGCACTTGGAGGCTGAAGACATCTGTGTTGGTCCCATATTTATATGTGCCCGCATTGCTGAGAAAAATGAAGTTTTAATTTATGCAAATGAGCCTCTAGGAGCAACGGGGGCGTTACTGTTACACCTTCTCTCTCTGCAAATGCTGCCCCCTCTCCACTTTGAATGACAGGTTCAGACGTGATGATTGCACTGTCAGTCAAAATGCAGATGGCTCGGCCATTGCAGAGAGAGCAGAGCTTCTAGGTGTAATGGTAACGCCCCCGTTGCTCCTAGAGGCTCATTTGCATATATTAAAAGATAATTTTTCTCAGCAATGCGGGCACATATGACCATGGGACCAACACAGATGCCTTCAGCTGCCAAGTTCACATGTAACAGGTCAGCCAGTGTCATAGGTACAAATCTGCTGACAGATGCCCTTCAATACTGATGACCTATCCTCAAGATAGGTCATCAGTAAGTTATCGGTGGGGGTCCGACACCCAGCGCCCCAGCTGTTTGAAGAGGCTGCAGCACAACCTCCTTACTAAGAACAGCGCTGTACATTGGGTAGTGGCTGTACTTGATACAGCAGCTCAGCTCCATTCACTTGAATGTGACGGAGTTGTGCTTATGCCATGTGACCGATGAACATATCATCGTACTAGGAATAGCCTGCGGCACTCTTGTTCTCTTGAAATAGCTGATTGGTGGGAGTCCCGGGTGTCGGACCCTCATCGATCAGATACTGATGACCTACTGAGGACAGGATATCAGTATTAATGGAGTATTCCCATCTCAGACAATGGGTGCATATCACCAGTATATGGCCCTGATGTCTGATAGGCGAGGGTCCCAGAGGTGGGACCTGCACCTATCTTGTAAACTGAGCCAGCAAAGCGAAGGAGGGCGCATGCGTGGCCGCCCTCCATTTATTTCTATGGGGCCACCGAAAATAGCCAAGCACTGGCTTGGCTATTTCCGTCAGCCCCATAGAAATTAATGGGAGCACCGCGCTTGTGCGGTCACCACTTCAATGGGGCCGAAAGAAATAGCCCGGCCAGCGCTCTTCTATTTTTGTCGGCCCCATAGAAATGAGTGGAGGTTGGCCGCGCATGCGCCCTCCCTCGCTTTGCCGGATCAGTTTACAAGATAGGTGCAGGTCCCCACCTATGGGACCCACAGCTATCAGACGTTGGGGGCATATACTAGCGATATGCCCCCATTGTCTGAGATGGGAACCCCCTTTAAAAATGTCTGTATTCTGGATTTAGCACCAGGATCCCCTCCCTCCTTGGTTCTACCAAATAGAACATCCATTCCTTTATTTCCATGACCTCACCGCTCAGGTTATAATCAGATTGCTCAGCACTTGGCTATTAGGGAGGAAAAAATAGAGACACTGCAGAAAGCAGCATCACATGGCGCATATACATGAGGCATGAAATCATAATCAGGACCATTGCACACAGTGGCTCCCGGCCAAGGTTAGAGATAAGGAGCCATACGCCGACTATAATGTCACTGTCCATATGGTCATGGTCATCTCCAGGTTAATGATTACAGCCCAGCATCCCACCGAACTTTGGACAGCAACGTGGAGAGACTACCAGCTCCGATAACAGGACACTGTGCTCTCAGGTTGAGCTAAAACCAACATTTAGCAATAAAGTGGGGGGTTGGGTGATATATATCTAATAAATTGGTTTACATCAGCGTATTCTGAGAAAAGATTTTTGTAGTCCTCCAGGACTATCTGAGATGATATATTGCTAGCCTCTGCATTTTCTGAGGGTTGTAATACCATAAGAACTTATCCCCTATCCACAGGTCCCAGCAGTTGAATTCCCACCAATCTCAAGAATGACTTGTCAGGGTCCCTGGAGTGAATGGTGGTCACACATGCTCACTGACGCTCCTTTCAGCTCTATGGGACTGCTGGAGATAGTCAAGAACTGTGCTGGGCTTCCCTATGGCAGCCCCATAAAGTTGAATGGAGCCTAACAGCCGATCCATTCACTCTGACCCCTATTGCCAGCAGATGGACCCCCACCGATCAGATACTTATTACCTAACCTGTCGACAAATATCTATGGTGGGACAAAAAAAGATGAGGTAAAAAAAAAAGCATGGCGGAGAGAATAGCACGGATGTACGGCTACCTCTGCTGGGACGCAGCAGGTCCCCAATTCTCCCCTCAGTTGCACGTACCAATGGTGGGATCTACGTCTACCCGACGTTTATGGCATATTCTGTGGACATGCCTTAAATGTCCAAGGTAGGAGCAGAGAACGCTCAAAAATGGTCAGTGGTGCATGGTACCTCTCCTGTGTATAAGGACATGCTTTCCCAGGCCTGCCCTGATCACCGTCTCTAGAGGCATAAAGTCAGGTGCCATTGCACGGAGACCACCCATTGTGGTTAAAGTGGTAAATGGGGGATATGCCCCCATTGTCTGATAGGTACGGGTCCCACCTATTTCGAGAAAGGAGCCCCGAAAGTGGTGGAGGGCGCACTGCACAGCCGCCTTCCATTCATTTTCTACGAGGCCGCCGAAAGTAGCCGATCGCTGGCTCAGCTATTTCCGTCAGACCCATAGAAGTGAATGGGAGCGGTTGACCGGTCGTGCGCAGTGTGCTCACATTCACTTCTATGGGGAGAGCGATTGATGGTGGCTGGACTGGAGTCCTCCAGCCACCACTTTGTGGGGCTCCGTTCCCGATACAGGACCCACACCTATAAAACAACGGGAGCATATCCTAGCGATATGCCCCCATTGTCTGTGATGAGACAACCCCTTTAATTGCAGGTGCCACTGGAAAAGGTAAGGCAGTTTGGATATATGACAAGGTATTTAAAGCAACCGTCCAGGCTCCCCCTTATTTAGGTTCCTTTTTCTCGGCATATGTGTGGCAGTTACCAGATTATCTGTTTTCTTATTGGCCGTTCACCAGTTTGCAGATTCTAATCATTCTGCTCTTGCTGTAATAGAAGTCCCCTCTCCTGCCCTGACTTCCTGCTGAGCCTGTGACACCTTTATACACAGCAGCCAATCAGAGGTGCAGAGAGAGGGACAGAGCAGCAGCATCAACCAATGATGAGACAGGGGGTGTGGCTCTGGCTACTTCGCAGATCACAGCTCTCTCCTAATTTTGGTGAAATGTGTCACCAAAAAGTTTATCTCCCAGTTAAAACCAGATCGCTACACATTTTTTTCTAATCCGTTTTTATTTTCTGATTGCAGATTTATATATTCTATTTCCTGAACATGATTATGGGGGCGGCCATCTTGCCTGTGCTGTTCTTAACAGCATTTAGAAAGCATTAGACAATGGGGGCATATTGCTAGGACATGCCCCCGTTGTCTGATAGGTACGGGTCCCACCTATATTGAGAACGGAGCTCCAAAAGTGAAGAAGGGCGCCCCGCGCATGCGCAGCCGCTCTCCATTCATTCCTATGGGGCCACCAAAAATAGCCGAGCACTGGCTCGGCTATTTCCGTCAGCTCGATAGAAATGAATGGGAGCAGTGGCCGCGCATGCGCAGTGCGCTCCTATTCATTTCTATGGGAGCAGCGGGGAGCTGTGCCTGGTGGTGGCTGGACACCGGGCACAGCGCTCCCTGCTCCATTCTGGATATAGGTGCGGGTCCCAGCTGTGGGACCCGCACCTATAAGACAATGGGGGCATATCCTAGCGATATGCCCCCATTGTCTGAAATGGGATAACCCCTTTAAGAGCCTAAAAAAATATGGATCTGTCACCCGTTGACTTTCAATGTATTTAGTGACGGATCCGTTTTTTTTCCATTTTGATTTCACACAACCGCATCCTAATGGAACGGATGCATCCTGATGTGCAAAACCTAAACGGATCCGTTTAATTCCGGTATTGAGATCTTCTGCCGGATCTCAATACCGGAATTAACAACGCAAGTGTGAAAGTAGCCTCAACCAAAGTTGAATCCCAACAGAAGGTGGACGTGAAATAATTCAGTTTCCTTTATTCTGCTGGGATCTAAAAAAAAAAAAAAATTAAAATAAAGTGCAAAAAATATACAGTATAACAAAAATATAACATAAAAAATAGGGAGAAAATAAAAAACGCACGACTTTCCAGTTTTTCTTTTCTATAAAACTACTTATATTTTCTGTCACAAGGTACAATGTGAATCGGATTGCGAGCAGCCCTTTACAGAATCCTTCTAGTCACTACATCGTATACATTCAGTCATTCATCACACGATATGCAGGTACAAAAGGAATAGTAATGTAAAATAAAAAAACATGGCATCACAGCTGTACAAAACCAAAATCTACAATTTTCTAATTTGTTCATTTTATAAAAATTGGTAATTTATTTCTTTCTTTTTTTTGTATGGGTGTACAGCTCCATTGTACGGGAATCATCACCTAAAAAAAACACAAACAAGCAGAAAACATACACACAAAATAAAGCCAGTGTCATTTATAGACTTCTTTTAATGATAGAAATAGTATTTTTTTTTTTCGGGGGGGGGGGGGGAAGGGGAGGATTTTGAAGAAAATTACAAATATTTGGCAGGCTTTTCATTTGGCAGACCTTTGCAACCTGAAGTGCAATTGCTGCAGAAAGTGAAGCTCCACCCTTAATTGTAGGGTATAATCAGCCAAATACTAAATTTGGCATCATTCTAATACACCTTTTCGGTTCCATTTGGACTGGCGACGTTCCCGTTGTAATCATTCAGATATCAGCCTTTTTGCGTGGAACGTGGCTTCAGATCGTGTCCTATTTGGATCAGAAGAGCCTATGCTATGGTGCAGCGTGAGATTTCCTTGGGTTGCACCAATAGCCAGTATGGAATTTATCAGCCGTGGTTGTGGACAAACCATAGCCAATAAAACCTACGACCATCTCAACCACAGCCTTGGGTCGCTTTCACACAGTCAGTGTTTGATCAGTGATTTCCGTCAACGAGGCCTGCACGGGCACCGACCGTGGGCCGTCGCATGTGGATCGCCGACCCATTCACTTGAATGGGGTCCACGATCCGCACCACAAAAAAGTACTGCATGCACTACTTTTTTGCGGTGCGGAGGCACGGACAGAAAACCCACTGAAGCACTCCGTAGTGCTTCCGTGCCTCCGTTCCGCATCTCAAGGATTGTGGACCCTTTCAAGTGAAGAAGTCCGCATCTGGGATGCACACGGTATCGTGGACCCGCTGTTTGTGGACTGCAATACGGCCACGAGCCCTGATTTTGAGCCAAAACCAGAAGTGGAGGCTACACAGAGAAGGTATTATTTGCACCTGTTCTGTGTTTGGCTCCAAATCACTGATGGAAATCACTGACCAAACACTGACTGTGTGAAAGCGGCACACTGCTTGACTGTCAGTCATCAAGCAGGCTAGCTACTGCTGATAGATATTATTATTATTATTGTGTATCTTGGTTCCACATGCAAAGTTTTGAATGTTCTCTTGGTCTGACGAAAAGGGTTTTCTGGACTATAAAATTAATTTTCAAATACCCCAATAGGACATTCTGATATTATAGACAGGGGGTCTCTCACTTGGGTCCTCCAATTAGTGAAGTATAACTAGAAACCGTGTATTAAGTTCCGGAGGACCCAATACATCTGTAGGTTACATGCATAGCTCACTAATTTAGCAGGCACCATGTAATGCCTCATTTGCCCTTTGGGGGAGCTGTAGAGGAGTCTTACGTCTTAATCTATTCAATTCCAATGAACCCTTAACATAGGTGAAGGCTTTAATCTATATTCTATTTACAAGTGGTCTGAGACATATAGTCTGAGACCCAAAAATAAACCTATCTTGCACCTATGTCACCTGTGACCAGTTAAGACATAACTTTTATTCTATGTTTCTCCTAAAATTATTTAATAAACATCCCTATTTAAAATTAGCAGTGTGGTATTACTGGATCGATTGAGATCACATTTATCAGCGTAAGCTGGTAGCCGCGCGCTGGCTCCAGCTCTACTTCTTCTGATATAGTTCCACCTTTGTTTACTTATTTTATTTGGCACCACACTGTCTACTAAAAATCCCTTCAGATACTGCCCCCCGACATGTTTCGCTACTACGTAGCGTCTTCAGGGGTATCGGGCAGTCTTGATTTGTGGGCGTTACCCAGCTCTTAAATAATCTCCTGGGTTCGATTTTCCCCGCATTTAGCCAATCCTAATCCACTGCCCCCTTGTCAGACCTTCCCCCTTCTCCTACGTAACCCCCAACTGATCGTCCTCTCCAATCATTTCCTACCTTCCTTGATACGTCACCTCCTTTCTCACTTACGTATTTTGAATTTCCTTCTTATGATCTTGACTCGTCTTCTCGCGAGAGTATCCAGATACCGCGCCTGCGCGAGTACTTAGTATATTTCTTTTCTATTCAGCTATTGCGCATGCGCAGGGACTTTGAATCTTTCTCCACTCGTTCTACCAATGCGCTTGCGCTAGAACTCTGAAACTTTCCCAGCTTGTTCTATCATCTGCGCCTGCTTACAGTATCAGTCGGATCTTTTTTCTTTTTCTCCCTATTAAATATATAAGTAATATCGAACTCCTGATAATTAACTCTATTGGCCAATTTATATTGAACATCATTACCCTTATTTCATGCCTCTATATTTTGATTGAGATTAGGGGAAAGACTACTTCTTATGCAATTATTTCCGATTTTTGATATTTTTATTTTATATTTATTTTATTCCTAAATTATTGTTGTTTTTATTCTTAATTCTGATCTGATCGAAATCTTATCAGCTTTATTAGTTCTTTTTCAAAAATTCAGATTTTTGATGAGAAGGCTCTAAGGGAGGGGCTTATCTGTCGGAGAAGGGGAGAGTTTTTGGTCTGCAAGATCTATTAGGTCAGTGGTGCGTTTCTTCACCCAGATTCTTCTTTTTATATGTATTTCTACATGGGTAACTTTGTTTATTAATAGCTAATTTGTTTTCATTGATTTTTTACATTTATCAGTTGGCTTATAAGGAGCTATTTACAGAAATGGGGCATATGTAAACCCCTCATTGAGACCTAGCGGGGATAAGCTTTTCAAACGATAAATCCATCGTGCTTCTTCTTGTTGTAGTTTTCTATCTATATTGCCTTGTCTGGGACCAGCTACAACTTTTGTAATCCCCCATATTATCAGTGTACTGTCATCTCCTTTATGCACATTTTGAATGTGTTTTGACAATGTTGTATCACTTTCCGTGTGGATGCTACTAAGATGTTTAGATAGTCTTCTTCTTAATTCTTGTGTTGTCTTTCCAATGTATAGCTTTGGACAGCCACACTGGATGACATACACAACACCAGTTGTCTTACAATTAATGAATTGTTTGATCTTGTATATTTTTCCATCCACTGGATTCACAAATTCTTTTGTTGGTTTCATTCTCCTACAGAATATGCAATCACCACATGGATATGACCCCACTGTTGATAACCATGTATTTTTATTTTTATGGGAAAATGTCTTCCATTGGAAGTGACTATGGACTAGCATTTCTTTGAGGTTTTTCCCTCTTCTACATGTTATTGATGGATGTGGTGAGATGATCTCTGCTATATCTTCATCCATTTTCAAAATATGCCAATGTTTCATTAATATTTGTCTAACTTTTTGATATTGGACATCATATGTCCCTATGCAGCGTACCACTTTGCTTTCTTTCTGTTTTTGACTTGTCAATAGTGTCTTTCGTTCTGTTTCCCTAGCTCTTCTATATGCCTTGTGTAATACTTTTTTTGGGTATCCACGAGATGTAAATCTTTGATACAGTTCTTTACTTTCTTCCTCAAACATTTCTTCAGTGGAACAATTTCTTCTTGCACGTAAATATTGTCCCACTGGTATCCCTTTCCTTAAAGGTAAGGGGTGATGACTATGCCAGTGCAGTAAATCGTTTGTTGCCGTAGGTTTCCTGTATATCCTAGTCTGGATTGTTCCGTCAGGCTGCAGGGTGAGGCTCAAATCTAGGAAGTTGATAGTTGTATCATGTATTTCGGCTGTGAACTTTAAACCTAATGTGTTTTTGTTTAATTGCTCCGTAAACTGAAAGAATTGATCCTTGGTGCCATCCCATAAAATTAAAACATCATCTATAAATCGCCCCCAATATGTGACGTGCTGTGTAAATTTTACAAAATAATCAGTGAAAACTACTCTCTCTTCCCACCACCCTAAAAATAAATTAGCGAAATTTGGTGCACATTTCGTACCCATTGCGGTACCTGTAATTTGTAAATAAAACTGTCCATCAAAAATAAAATAATTGTGTTTTAACAAAAAATCCAATAAGGTGAGTATTAACTTATTGTGCTCTTGATATTGTATTCCCCGAGTGCTCAGATAATATTGTACCGCTTCTAATCCTAAATTGTGTTGGATGCTTGTGTATAGAGCCTCTACGTCTAAACTTGCTAGCTTGGTGGTTGTGTTTACTTGTATGTCCTGCAGCCTGACCAGAACATCCTTAGTGTCCTTAATGTAGGAGCTTAGACTGGGGACAAATGGGGATAACATTTCATCGACATAGCCACTGATACCTTCACACAAGTTTTGATTCCCTGAGACTATTGGTCTTCCTGGAATGGGATTTCGTTTTTTATGCACTTTAGGAATTGCATAAAATGTTGCTATTGTTGGTTTGGAATTATAAAGGACTTTATATTCATCTTGACTAATAAGATTAATAATAAGATCTTATTAGTCAAGATGAATATAAAGTCCTTTATAATTCCAAACCAACAATAGCAACATTTTATGCAATTCCTAAAGTGCATAAAAAACGAAATCCCATTCCAGGAAGACCAATAGTCTCAGGGAATCAAAACTTGTGTGAAGGTATCAGTGGCTATGTCGATGAAATGTTATCCCCATTTGTCCCCAGTCTAAGCTCCTACATTAAGGACACTAAGGATGTTCTGGTCAGGCTGCAGGACATACAAGTAAACACAACCACCAAGCTAGCAAGTTTAGACGTAGAGGCTCTATACACAAGCATCCAACACAATTTAGGATTAGAAGCGGTACAATATTATCTGAGCACTCGGGGAATACAATATCAAGAGCACAATAAGTTAATACTCACCTTATTGGATTTTTTGTTAAAACACAATTATTTTATTTTTGATGGACAGTTTTATTTACAAATTACAGGTACCGCAATGGGTACGAAATGTGCACCAAATTTCGCTAATTTATTTTTAGGGTGGTGGGAAGAGAGAGTAGTTTTCACTGATTATTTTGTAAAATTTACACAGCACGTCACATATTGGGGGCGATTTATAGATGATGTTTTAATTTTATGGGATGGCACCAAGGATCAATTTTTTCAGTTTACGGAGCAATTAAATAAAAACACATTAGGTTTAAAGTTCACAGCCGAAATACATGATACAACTATCAACTTCCTAGATTTGAGCCTCACCCTGCAGCCTGACGGAACAATCCAGACTAGGATATATAGGAAACCTACGGCAACAAACGATCTACTGCACTGGCATAGTCATCATCCCTTACCTCTAAGGAAAGGGATACCAGTGGGACAATATTTACGTGCAAGAAGAAATTGTTCCACTGAAGAAATGTTTGAGGAAGAAAGTAAAGAACTGTATCAAAGATTTACATCTCGTGGATACCCAAAAAAAGTATTACACAAGGCATATAGAAGAGCTAGGGAAACAGAACGAAAGACACTATTGACAAGTCAAAAACAGAAAGAAAGCAAAGTGGTACGCTGCATAGGGACATATGATGTCCAATATCAAAAAGTTAGACAAATATTAATGAAACATTGGCATATTTTGAAAATGGATGAAGATATAGCAGAGATCATCTCACCACATCCATCAATAACATGTAGAAGAGGGAAAAACCTCAAAGAAATGCTAGTCCATAGTCACTTCCAATGGAAGACATTTTCCCATAAAAATAAAAATACATGGTTATCAACAGTGGGGTCATATCCATGTGGTGATTGCATATTCTGTAGGAGAATGAAACCAACAAAAGAATTTGTGAATCCAGTGGATGGAAAAATATACAAGATCAAACAATTCATTAATTGTAAGACAACTGGTGTTGTGTATGTCATCCAGTGTGGCTGTCCAAAGCTATACATTGGAAAGACAACACAAGAATTAAGAAGAAGACTATCTAAACATCTTAGTAGCATCCACACGGAAAGTGATACAACATTGTCAAAACACATTCAAAATGTGCATAAAGGAGATGACAGTACACTGATAATATGGGGGATTACAAAAGTTGTAGCTGGTCCCAGACAAGGCAATATAGATAGAAAACTACAACAAGAAGAAGCACGATGGATTTATCGTTTGAAAAGCTTATCCCCGCTAGGTCTCAATGAGGGGTTTACATATGCCCCATTTCTGTAAATAGCTCCTTATAAGCCAACTGATAAATGTAAAAAATCAATGAAAACAAATTAGCTATTAATAAACAAAGTTACCCATGTAGAAATACATATAAAAAGAAGAATCTGGGTGAAGAAACGCACCACTGACCTAATAGATCTTGCAGACCAAAAACTCTCCCCTTCTCCGACAGATAAGCCCCTCCCTTAGAGCCTTCTCATCAAAAATCTGAATTTTTGAAAAAGAACTAATAAAGCTGATAAGATTTCGATCAGATCAGAATTAAGAATAAAAACAACAATAATTTAGGAATAAAATAAATATAAAATAAAAAATATCAAAAATCGGAAATAATTGCATAAGAAGTAGTCTTTCCCCTAATCTCAATCAAAATATAGAGGCATGAAATAAGGGTAATGATGTTCAATATAAATTGGCCAATAGAGTTAATTATCAGGAGTTCGATATTACTTATATATTTAATAGGGAGAAAAAGAAAAAAGATCCGACTGATACTGTAAGCAGGCGCAGATGATAGAACAAGCTGGGAAAGTTTCAGAGTTCTAGCGCAAGCGCATTGGTAGAACGAGTGGAGAAAGATTCAAAGTCCCTGCGCATGCGCAATAGCAGAATAGAAAAGAAATATACTAAGTACTCGCGCAGGCGCGGTATCTGGATACTCTCGCGAGAAGACGAGTCAAGATCATAAGAAGGAAATTCAAAATACGTAAGTGAGAAAGGAGGTGACGTATCAAGGAAGGTAGGAAATGATTGGAGAGGACGATCAGTTGGGGGCTACGTAGGAGAGGGGGGAAGGTCTGACAATGGGGCAGTGGATTAGGATTGGCTAAATGCGGGAAAATCGAACCCAGGAGATTATTTAAGAGCTGGGTAACGCCCACAAATCAAGACTGCCCGATACCCCTGAAGACGCTACGTAGTAGCGAAACATGTCGGGGGGCAGTATCTGAAGGGATTTTTAGTAGACAGTGTGGTGCCAAATAAAATAAGTAAACAAAGGTGGAACTATATCAGAAGAAGTAGAGCTGGAGCCAGCGCGCGGCTACCAGCTTACGCTGATAAATGTGATCTCAATCGATCCAGTAATACCACACTGCTAATTTTAAATAGGGATGTTTATTAAATAATTTTAGGAGAAACATAGAATAAAAGTTATGTCTTAACTGGTCACAGGTGACATAGGTGCAAGATAGGTTTATTTTTGGGTCTCAGACTATATGTCTCAGACCACTTGTAAATAGAATTACGTCTTAATCTGTGACCATCTTTAGGGCTCATGCACACGAACGTATTTTCTTTCCGTGTCCGTTGCGTTTTTTTTCGCAGACTGTTTCAGTACCATTCATTTCAATGGGAACCATTCATTTCAATGGGTCTGCAAAAAAAAACAGAAGTTACTCCGTGTGCATTCCTTTTCCGTATGTCTGTATTTCCGTTCGGCATAAAAATAGAACATGTCCTATTATTGTCCGCATTACGGACAAGGATAGGACTATTCTATTAGGGGCCAGCTGTTCCGTTTCGCAAAATATGGAATGCACACGGATCTCATCCGTGTTTTTTGCGGACCGCAAAATACATACGATCATGTGCATGAGCCCTTATTTTAAAATCCTTTTTTATTTTTAGAAGGGTCCCAGAAAAATAAGGATTATTTATTTTCCTCACTTCTATAGTGCTGACATATTCCGCAGCTCTTTGCAGATATCACTCACTGTCCCCAATGGGGCTCACAATCTGTTCCCCATCAGTATGTCTTTAGAGTGTAGGAGGAAACAGGAGAACCCGAAGGAAACACGCGGAGAACATACAAACTGCATGCAGATGTTGTCCTTGGTCAGATTCCAACCCAGGACTCCAGCACTGCAGGATACCAGTGCTAACCACTGAGCCACCATCCCCATTGTAGCCCTGAAAACAGGGAACATATGAAGAGACAACCTATTATCCCAGGAAGAACCAATATAGGTAATAGACATTCAATGTAACTAGACTACAAAAATATGAATGTGTTACTAAAAACTTAAGGAATAATAAGATCCGTCAACAGCAGCTATCTTAAAAACAACCTGAAAACCTTAGATTTATAAATTTAGAAAATAAAGATTTTTCAGTTGCCGACTATCGATCCAATGATACTAAAAGGTGGAGCTTCACTTTAAACATAGCAGTGTCAGACATTTTATTAGACCCATGAGTACAGATTATTATTATTTCTATACAGCAGAGAAATCATAGAGGTGGACATCTCGTTTTTCCTTCAGAAAGTACCTTGACCATGTCAGGACTTCAACGTATTTAGGAATCACCCACAAAATGGCCTCCGCTACGTGTTGATGAAAGGTAAACTGTAAAATGGTTCATATTAGCAATTTAAAGGGACAATTTAAAGGCCTAAAAATAAAAAAAAATCCTGAAAACAAATGGGCTTATCTGCTCCTGTTTCCTTCAATCTTCTGGTGGGGACCATAGGAGGTCTTACTTTGCAGGGTTCTCCATTACAAAAAAATGTTTTAAAAAATATTACATATATATATATATATATATATATATATATATATATATATATATATATATTTTTTTTTTCCCCCAGAAACAAGCCAATCTCATCTATGGGTTGTATCCAGTATTGCGGCATTGAAAATGATTAGGGGTGAGATGCAATACCAGACAAATCCAAAAGGACAAGTGTGGCCCTGTTTTTGAAAAAAAAAAACAAAAAAAAAAAAACAAAAAAATTAATTTCATAAACCCCTTGAGGTGTCCCTTTAAACTGGCACGTAACAAAATTTGCAACAGCGAGCACAATTTTATTTGCAAATTACACATTGATTAATGCAGCTTTGGTCCCACGTGTTTCATGGTTTACACCAGCAATGCTTTATTTAGAAGCAAAACTGAACACAAATTATAGGTATAAAAAAAAATAATAATAGCAATAAATAGCTCAGTTTTGAAGTCTGGAAGAAATTAGATATTCCTATATTAATCCTAATCAGTGTAAACAAAGCATGGCAAAGTAATTAAAAAAAAATTTTTTTTTTCTTTTTTCAAGAATCGTAAAAAAAAAAAAAAATACATAGACAAAAAAATGATGGCCATGACAATTACACTCATTCAGTGCACACTTCCATATAAAAAAAAAAAAACCAAAAACTTACAGTATACAGTTCTTTCTTCAGTAAGCAAAGCAAACCATTTTGGGACACAGACATAAATTCTGACTTGTCTTAAAGTCGAGCATTTTATTTGCTGAAATGTCAGACGGACCACTTGGAAAGAGACATGTAAACTGCTATGTAATAATGAGCTGTTGCCGAGCAGCACAGGCGTCCTGTGGTCAGGACTGCCTGATAAATCCCAGCATCCCCAGGATCCTCTAGGGCAGGGCTTACTGAGATTTGGAGCTTATCATTGTCAGTCATTGGGTAACAGTAGATTGAAAACACCCCAGAGGGATATCAATGATAATCCGGTTTATAACATGTAAAAATACTCTGAGAATGAATAGCCGCTAGCTTTTACAATATTGAAACCACACTGCAACAGTGAACACATGGAGCAAAGTCTCCACAGCAGGCAGGTCAGGAGCACGCAGAAACTGATTTTGGTGTTTTGTTTTTTTTTTGTTGGCTGATTTTAAAAGTTACGGACACCTTTGAAGCGGGTTATGTATACATTTTTGGCCCCATATATTTTTTTTTTAAACGGGTTTTATTAAAAACTTTGCTCCATTAGTCTTCTGCAGCCTGTATATTTTTTCATACTTTGCTCAGTCGCCTTCCCTGAGAAATCTGGCATTTGCGCTCTCTAATATAGCCCCTCTTTGTGCTACCCTCAACATTTAAGATGTCTATTTAGATTTGTGTCCGAGAGAGCAGAGAGAGGGTCCATTTAGATTTGTGCCAAGGAGATGAAAAAGGGTCCGCAGACCAAGCAGCTGCAATGTATGGGAATACACACAGGCTGCAGAAGACAGGGCAATTTATCCAATAAGACCCAATTACAAAACTGATTCTTAGCCAAAAAGACTCCCCCTGTGTTGCTATACATATTAAAGATCTATACTCAAGATAGGTCAATATCAGATCGGCACCCGGTACCCCCGCCGATCAGCTGTTTGAAGAGTATGCAGCGCCCCATGCGAATGCAGCTTCCTGTTCACTACACTATGCGTCATCTCCTGTTGTGTGGCGGCATAGTGTAATTACTAGTACTTCTACCAACGCTTAGTATGAGAGGTGATGACTAGCACTGACAAAACTACTCCAACACAACGTTTTGGCTGCACGCAGCCAATTGGATTAACACTGTGCTGGAGATTCATGCTGTGAGAGGGGCTGGCAGAGCTGTTTCCCTGACAGCCTGGATACAGAGATATTCAGATGGCTGCCGAAGAGAACACATAGAGCTATATTAAAAAGAATATATACACAGTACTTTTTCTTTTCTTTGGGAAGAAGCTTTGTTGAGCAGAAGAGGTTGCTGCATACAGTTGCAGAATTAAGTTCAACGCATAAACAGTCTGCAGTAAGCTACCAAGCTCCCTCTAGTGGTGGCTGCAGGAAGCCAGATTTCTATCTTTTTAACCTACAGTATGTCTGTAGAGGGGATGTCGAGCGTCGAATTAGAAAAAAAAAATTGCTCCAACCACTATATGATTATAAAACAATATAGCTATACATAAGAAAATTAAATTAAATTAATTTGTGGCCTTATTTATATAAATAAAGTTGCCAACATATATATGTAGGCAAAATTATATGAATTTGCTGCAAATTAACCTTAAGGGCAATATGTGACATTTATGTGAGTAAAAGCAATGGGCAGGTGGTCTTATTATTCTGACCATATATTATACCAGGAATCTCAAACTCATGGCCCTCCAGCTGTTGCAAAACTACAACTCCCAGCATGCCCCAATAGCTGTAGGCTCTCCTGGCATGATGGAAGTTGTAGTTTTACAACAGCTGGAGGGCCACGAGTTTGAGATCTCTGTATTATACCCTCAAACCATCAGGAATACTTATTCCAGATACTTAGTCCTTAATTGTCTCAACAGATGTTTAATTTTTCCAAAAATCCACTGCAAAGGGGTTTCCTCATTTTAGACATTGGTGGCATATCACCAGGATGTCAGATAGGTGCAGGTCCCACCTCGCGGACCTGCACCTATCTCCAGAACAGGACCTCTTAAGTGAGCGGAAAGTAGCCGCACGTGTGCAGCCGCCCTCCATTTATTTCTTTTGCTCGACTATTCTCAGAACCCCGATAGAAATGAAAGGAGAGCACGCCGAGCATGCGCGGTGCGTTCTCCTTCACTTTCGGGGGCCCATTCTGGAGAGACCCGCACCTATTTGACCTATCTGATCATATCCTAGCGATATGCCATTAAAGTCTGAGGTGACACAACCCCTTTGCCACCATAAGCAAATGACATGTTTGGAGCCAAGGAGGTGGAGATGTCTGATGTCAGGCTTGCCATGCCCAAATTCCTCCGCATCAGTCATGGCTGATATATCTTTGAGGACAGGGACCATCATCAGCAGCATTCCTCCCGAGATCTTGTGGATACCCCATTTTCCGGGCGTGACTAGTGAAGCAGGGCGGACTTGTCCAGGCAGCTTCAGCAGTAGACCGGACAAGTTCACCCTACATGGGGCTGGATTTGAGCGCGGCAAGCTTGCCTTCAATTCCCAGCATCTCCACCTCCTTGTTGATTCCAAACCACTCATTTGCCTAAAGGACACTTGTAGTTTTGGCAAAATAGGGCATCGGCTGAGGCAACTAAAGCTGCTACCAGCCTCGTGAGGAGCAGAACGGCCAGATGCTCGTGGTGGTTTGGGGGGGAGGCAATAAAGAGCCGACAGGTTCCCTTTAATGAAGCAGCGATGATTTCTTATCCCTCTCATTTAATTAACCTAGCTTAGGCAGGCGGCTTTATTACTGCTTAATTAAAAACTGTACATTTTCCTCTTTCTAAGACTCTGAAGTGATGTAACTTTTTTTTTTTTGTTTATATGGCATTACTGCTGGATCTTATCCACAGATAGGAGAAAATGAATGAAAACACGACATAGCCCTATTACATTTTGTCAGCAGCCCCCTCTAATTAGTATCAGGTTTGGGCTACAATTTGGCGAGGTTCTGACCTCTCCGCTTAAACAAGGTCGGATCCGGATATTTGATTGATGTCTAAAAACCAGCAGCCAACACGAATCAATGGCTTTATCTAGAGGAAAGCTTCTTCTGAAATTACACCTACAGCAATATGCCGGGACGAGGAAAGCCGACCATGAGCGCGGATGAATGCCCTGTCGATAAATCCGTAATTCAAGGAATGCTATTTATACAGGGATGCAATTTGTATGCCTTGCCTCTGGGTACAAGAGGAGAATACCTGCGCGTTTCAGCAGTCATTTTTCTAGTCTCAGCTGTTTCCATCGCTTCAATGGAGTATCAGCACCATGGGGGTCCCAGCAGCTGGGTGTTCTCCAATCTAACATTTATCACCTATCTGGTGGATAGCTGATAAATATTGGTGGCTGGAATACTGCTTTAAGTTGCAGCTCCACCTGGGGGTAAGTCCTAGAGTCTTTAAATTAAAGGCCATCTCTATTAGATTTGTACCTATGACACTGACTGACCTGTTACATGTGCACTTGGCAGCTGAAGACATCTGTGTTGGTCCCATGTTCATATGTGCCCGCATTGCTGAGAAAAATGATGTTTTAATATAGGCAAATGAGCCTCAGGGTGCAACGGGGGCTTTACCATTGCACTTAGAGGCTCCACTTTTTTCTGCAACTGCCCCGTCCTCTGCACTTGGACAGGGCCGGGTGTAATGTTTTCACTGCCTGGTCCTGTCAAAGTGGAGAGGACGCAGCAGTTGCAGAGAGAGCAGAGCCTCTAGATGTAATGGTAACGCCCCCGTTGCTCCTACAGGCTCATTTGCATATGTTAAAACTTAGTTTTTCTCAGCAATGAGGACACACATGAACATGCGGCCTACACAGATGCCTTTAACTGCCAAGCGCACATGTAACAGGTCAGCCAGTGTCATAGGTACAAAACTGCTGACAGATGCCCTTTAAAACCACCTACAGAAGGTGCCAGGGACTAAATAGGAAGCTGATGCCAACTGCGCCTTAAAGGAGGACAACTATTGAATATGGGGTTTTATTTAAAGACTCTTTCTTAAAGAGTTACAGCAACAAGGGGTTGTCTTCTGTCGATGATGAAGGCCTGTCTTTAATGATGAAATAAGCCATAAATTGTCTGATATGTGGAGGTCTCAAGAACAAGTCCTGGTGGATGGAGAGCGAGCTGCGCATGCACGGCTTTCTCCATGTACTGTTATGGGACTTCCGAAAAGAGCAAAGCACTGACTCAACTATTTTTGGAAGTCCCATAGCAGTGAATATGGGGATGAGACGGTGAGCTCTGAATTCACAGCGGGTCCCAATTCTTCAGATGGGTACGGGTCCCACGTCTGGGACCTGCTCTTGCCGGACATTTATGGCATATCCTATCGCCATAAACGTCCAGATGGGACAACCCCTTTAAGGGATTTCCGCTTGACTATCGGTTGTTTTCCAATTAAAAGGGATGCATTGTCTGTAAAGCTGACTTTTAGATCCCCTATTAGAAAATTCACAGTTAGGGTCCATTCACACGTCCGCCTGAATGGGTTGGCATCAGTTCCTCAACAGTGCAGAACAGGCGCCGACCCATTCATCTCAATGGGGCTGCAAAAGATGCGGACAGCACACTATGTCACTTCCGTTCCGCGGCCCCGCAAAAATATAGAGCATGTCCTATTGTTCTCCACAGCCACAGACAAGAACAGGCATTTTAGGTATTTCTACCACATGACCGGTGTCCGTGTTTTGTGGATCTGCTATTTGCGAACCGCAAAACACTTGCGGACATGTAAATGGACCTTTAATTGACCATTGTTCTGAATCTCCATCGATTAGCCAGTCAAAGGCATGTCCCTCTCTCCGGAGGATCCGGCGCCTCGATGTACTAGACAGATGGCCAATTGATTTCCATGGGCGCCTTGTAATGCTTTATTTTCCCTGTGGTGGCACTGCAGATGAACTGGACACTTGCTGCAGTCGATCACCGGTGATCCCATCAGCAGGACAACTAGTGATCTGCTTATTTTCAAAGGACCCTTCTAACTAACGGGAATTTTTTTTTTTTTTTTAAACTACTTTATTGATCCAGATTATATTCTAGTGCGGTCTATGGAGCCATATTTTTCTAGCCTCGTACATTACAGTCACTATATTACAGTCAGCCCCTCCTGATGGTAGTAACTATACGTGGTCTCGGCCTGTACAGTAAATGGTGACACCTGTCAAGGACTTCTAGGGGGTTGTGTCCCTGGAGTTGACCTTTTGCTTGCTTTGGACAGTAATGCCATACTAATGGATTTTCCGTCCCTTACATTTTTAAATACTGAATAAGGGCTCATGCACACAAACGTATTTTTTTCCCGTGTCCGTATGTGGAACCATTCAATTCAATGGGTCCGCAAAATAAACGGAAGTTACTCCATATGCGTTCCGTTTCTGTATGGCCGGTCCGCAAAAAAAATGGAACATGTCCTATTATTGTCCGCATTACAGACAAGGATAAGACTGTTCTATTAGGTGCCAGCTGTTCTGTTCTGCAAAATACGGAATGCACACGGCCGTCATCCGTATTTTTTGTGGATCCGTGTTTTGTGAACTGCAAAATACATAGTGTCATGTGCATAAGCCCTAAAGGCGACCTGGGCAACTAGCCAGCACTGAGAACAGCAACAAAGGGCGTCCCTTTCTCTGGAGGACCCTGCACATTCACACATAGATAGCCCCCAATTTCTACAGGAACCATGTAATACCTCATTTCCCCAGTGGAGGCGCTGCCATTAAATTCAACACCAATGATTACTGCCAATTACTATGAGCTCTCAGCAGCAAGACGACCTGTGAGCAACTTTTCAGTGGACCCTTTTCATTAAACAAACAACCCCTTTCAAAAAGAATCTGACCACTTCTCCTGACACGAAATTACATTTTTTTTTTTGCTTATTATAACCTTGTGTTGTGCCATTCCTCTTGTATTCCTTCTAAAAATAATATGAATAAACTGGTGTTACCAGCTGAGGGTGTGTCCCTGACCCTGTCCCACTGGTAGTGATGGGAGTCAGACTGCATAGGGACACGCCCTTTGAGAAGAGGAATGGCAGTACGCAGCTGCCAATTTAGGGCTTTTGCACACGACCGCATCCCTTTTGCCAATCATAGATCCCAGCCGAGTGCATGCTGCCATTTTGTTTTTCACACTCCTCTAGAAATGTCCTATCCTTGGCTGCAAAACGGCAAAGAATAGGACACGTATCTTTTTTGCAGGGCCACGGAACGGACCTGTGGACGTGGACAACACACGATGTGCTGTCTACATCTTTTGCATCCCCATTGAAATGAAGGGAGGCCACATCTGATCCTCAAAAAAAGGCAGATCGGCTGCGGACAGAAACTACAGCCGTGTGCATGAGCCCTTATTCATACATTTCCAGGAGGAGTAACAGAAGGACATCCCAATACAGAGTTCTAAGAAAAGAGACTCCAGAACAGTCATCATGCAAATCGTTACCAAAACGGATGACGTGTCCAGAGAGAGGGGACGTGTCCTCAGAACTGTACATGAAACTACATACACAGAACCCAGGGATGATATCATTGTCTCAACTCACCTAGATAATACTGGAGCTACCAGGTGCAGGCACTACGCCTCATCCCGCCACCCGCTCCCTGCCAGGACCAAAATATTGCTGAACCAAGCGCTATAATGTGCAGCGGCATCACAAATACTGCAAAGAACAGACAGTCACATGAAATCACAGATTTGCAAAGAACCCTGTGAATATTTTTTTTCCTGTTAAATGACTAAAACGCTTGACCTTTAAAGCCATTAAATAAGATTAAAAAAAGTTTAGTTGTTTATTTTTTTTGCTTTTAATAAAATCTGGGTCAAATCATGTGTCTTTATAAATCCTGCGCTGTATGAGTTTGGCAATATTATTTTTTTTAATGGAAGATTTTCATATCAACGTACAAAACAATTCCCACCGTACGGGGGTCAAATGGCAGCACAAACTTAAATCCCTCATCCCGTCTGGATGGAGTACAGAGTGCAAGGACATCTGTTTGATGGTGGGCTCGTTGAGACAAAAAAAAAAAAAAAAACAACAACAAAAAAAACGGATAAAATACAAGCTCCTTGAAATCATCTTAAAGGCATCTCTCTTCTGCTGATGACATCACAGTGATAACATACACAGGAGGACAACGTATTCCAAATCTAAAGTGCAGCCAGAACCCCTGACGCAGCACATTAGAAATACTTCCCTTTTAAGAGATATAAGAAAAAAAAAAATTGTTTTTTTTCCAGAAACGGCAGCACTGCTAAGCGGCAATACAAGGTGTGGTGCTGGTTTTGGAAGAAAGCCGCCATATTTTTCCAACCTAACGCAACTTTTTTTTATAGTAGACCGTTATTCTCCAGCCTGCTGGGCGTTGTAGTTTCGCAACAGCGAAAACCACTGCTGCATACGGATATGTTTAATGTGACGTGGCAGCTACTTTGCAATATACCAATTTAAATGGGGGGGGGGGACATTACGCTATAGGAACACAGTATGGCTTCTACTCCACCCCTTCATCTTCGACATGAGAGGCTGTGGGCACGTGGATGGCCAACACAAAAGAGCCTAGGGTGCCCTACGTGAACCCACATTGAAAAGCCCACATGCCCGTTGTCAGGAACGGTCGTTCATCATGGGCCGACAACCCCATTCAGTCTGAAGGAACCGTATTCTGATGGGTGTCGGCCTCCGGAATAACCGTCGGTAATGGCAGACTTCTACACTATCTACGGCCAGTGCTAGACTGGAGCTCGGCAGTTCACTAGCATTACTCATCGTAGTCTCCACAGGCAGCGTACAGTGAACGGCAATGCCCCGGTCACGACACTTGGGCCCCGAAATTCACCTTTACGTGGCACAGACCATCGTGTAGAACGAGCGACATCTGGACTCCATGCCATGACACTGCCCTAAAACTTGAAGGCCGTCAGCGCGGCGTAGAAATCGAGCTGACACATCGTCCCCTCAGATTGAGGAGAAGAATATTGGTCACATATGGTCAGAGTCAACCCCCCCTCCCCCCCCTCCTTGATTGGCAATTACAATAAAACTCTCCCGGCCACTTCCCCTGCTTGTCAGATATAGAAACCGCGCCATGGAAACACAACGAGGACGCTAATGAAGTAAGACATTTCAGCCGACAGACTGCCTGGACAAAATCTAAAATTTTTCAGCACTTATTGGAAAAAACGGAGAGCGAGAGAGAGAGAGTCCACAGGATAATAACTGTCGTAAAAGTGCAATTAAAGAAGGAAAAAAAATGACTACATTGATAAAACCCACATACAAAAAAAATGGTGCATACTAACAAAAAAAGTAAGAAATCGTCAACTTTACAGACACTTCTCCATAGAGATGACACTTGTATGAGGAAACCAGGTGCGCCGTGGTATACGGAAACCGTCTCTATCTTCAGGTTGGAGACACGTAATGTCATGAAGGACAGGACAGGTTTATGGAGCCTCACCGGACAACATGTTCCTTGGGTGTTGGGGGGCCGAAAGCAAAAACAATGACAAATGCATTTCACAGTCTTTTTTGTGAGGGGTACGGAGGAGTTTCACCCAAAGACTTTGCACTTGAAGACCAAGCACTCGCCAAGCTCGCGTGTCTTCTTTCCATTTTGATGCATCCAGTCACAAACAACCTTTCCTTGCTGAAAGGCCGAGAAAGACTTCTGTCTGTTTTGCTAAAAATACATTAGCAGGTCACTGACATAGATCCGTTATATCATGACTCTAAAACGGCCCCGAGTGGAGCGTAAAATGAAAAAAAAAAAAAAAAAAATAGAAAAAGAAAATTATATATATATATATATATAAAAAAAAATGAACAAGTCAGCTATCTCCTCGACTGTGGTGTTCTTCACATTCACACAGATAACATGATGCTCTTACGTAAGAGCTTGAAATTTCCTACATTTAAAGTCCTCAGGTCCCAATGAGAATTTTTTCTTTTTTTTTTTTTAAAATAGGCATTGATAAAAATAGTGGAGAACGCAGTACCACATGTACCCTGACAAAAACGCCAGCGACTGTACAAGGAAGAGCCAGATGTTGTTTAGGGTCATCTCTCTGGGCACGGCTTTCTTCTGTCCTGGCAGGGGAGGGAAAGCACCTGGAAGAGAAAGGGATGGAAGTCCGATCAGAAGAGAAAATATTCACAGGGTTGTTGATCCAAATTAGCTTAAGGCCCCTTTCAGACGAGCGAGTGTCACGCTCCGGACTCGCAGCTCCTGGCCTGAACTCCCAGCACTGCCGGGGGTCGCATAACATATTGATTTATGATGCTATGTAACCCTTACAGTTCTGGAATGTACTGTATAACACTGACATCATTATGTCAGTGTTATACAATACATTCCAGAACTCTAAGGGTTACATAGCATCATAAATCAATAGAATGTTATCTGACCCCAGCAGTGCTGGGAGGTCAAGATGGGAGCTGCGCTGCAAATCCGGAGCGTGACACTTGCTCATGTGAAAGGGGTCTAAAGGAGTTTTCCAGGATTGCTATGATTTTCAACAGATCTGCTCATGTAAGTGTGTTTACCTCATCTACATCTTCCTCATGCTTTTCACTTTTTCAATTTGGACTCTCCTGACCCGTTTTCACCATGTAAACCAATCCCTCTGGTTTGTTTCCATCCTGTGTGTAGCACTTCCTGTTCCTGTATCCAACCAAACCCATGATGCACTTCTCCTTCCTCTACCACAGCTCCAGCACCGGCCCTAAGAATGCCCAGCTAGTTTATAGCTCCTCCCACCAGCTAGTTACATAGAAACCCCCCTATCACTGCCCCTAACAACACCCAGCTAGTTTATAGCTCCTCCCACCAGCTAGTTACATAGACACTCCCCTATCACTGTCCCTAACACCAGCTAGATTATAGCTCCTCCCACCAGCTAGTTACATAGACACTCCCCTATCACTGCCCCTAACAACACCCAGCTAGTTTATAGCTCCTCTCACCAGCTAGTTACATAGACACTCCCCTATCACCGCCCCTAACGCCCAGCTAGTTTATAGCTCCTCCCACCAGCTAGTTACATAGACACTCCCCTATCACTGCCCCTAACACCAGCTAGTTTATAGCTCCTCCCACCAGCTAGTTACATAGACACTCCCCTATCACTGCCCCTAACACCAGCTAGATTATAGATCCTCCCACCAGCTAGTTACATAGACACTCCCCTATCACTGCCCCTAACAACGCCCAGCTAGTTTGTAGCTCCTCCCACCAGCTAGTTACATAGACACTCCCCTATCACTGCCCCTAACAACGCCCAGCTAGTTTGTAGCTCCTCCCACCAGCTAGTTACATAGACACTCCCCTATCACCGCCCCTAACACCACCCAGCTAGTTTATAGCTCCTCCCACCCAGCTAGTTACATAGACACTCCCCTACCACTGTCCCGCCCATGGACATAACCTCACAGGAAATTAGAAAGAGCTGCATGGACATGGTCATGTGACCACAGCCCAGAACGGGAGATGGGAGCAATAAAGGTAAAATAAAAACCTCACAAATTATTTTAAAAGGATATTAATGAAAATCGGAAAACCCCTTTAACAGAACTTAAAGTAGTTGGTCCCTTTCCTAGGAATCCCCATGCCACCTCCTGTTTTACCTTACCACGATTCAGTGTCCCCTGCTGCCCACAGATCCGGCTTGTATATGGCGGGTGCTGGTGGCTGTCGCATCCAAGACAAACCAGATGCCTGCAGTCCCATGATCTGCCAACTTGACCACAGCCCTGGACGCATCCTCTTCTGCGCTTGCATTGATAACGAGAGGAGGATGCATCTAGGGCAGCAGCCACGAGGGTTAATCACGTGGCCAGGGATGCAACAGCTACCAGGGTCCGCAGTTTACAGACCAGATCCAGGGGAAAATAAACTGGGGTGCTCCGGTAAGACACAAGGGGCTTGGGGTTTCCTAGGCTGCTGCCCATAAGGTTAGGGTGTTACAGGAATTTTTTTTTAAAGAAATCGGACAACCCAATTAAAGGCGCAGTCTCATCTTAAAAATGTGATGTCAGTGATATGCTACCCATTAACGATAGGTGAGGATCCAACTCTTGGACCCCCACTGACCCAGTGCAGTGCTATATTCCCTTCTCAGTTTTCATGTGAATGGTCAGCAGGGGAGCCAGGAGTTCAAAATATCCGTCTTATGTGGTGGTAAGAATGGGCGGAGCTATGGAAGTGGCCGAGCGGGCTGTTTCCGTAATTTCTATAGAAGTGAATGGAAACTGTACTGTTTCCATAGCTCCAGGTCTACCGGATCACTGTGTTCTGCTAATATGGCTCCTGAGAGCCTATAATCCTTACACAGCACATTAATCAGAGCATGCATGTGTATTACAGGAGAAGGTGGGAGCGTCGGGAGGAATTGCAGTCGAACAAGCACTCGTAGTGACCTTTAAAGGGGTATTCCCATCTCAGACATTGACGGCCTATCGCTAGGACATTCCATCAATGTCAGATATGAGCGGGCCCCAGAGGTGAGACCCGCTCCTATGTCCAGAACAGGGCTCCTGAAATGAAAAGAGAACAGCCGAGCATGCGCAGACACCCTCTGTTCACCACGATGAGCGTTCAGAAAGCAGCCGAGTGCTGGCTCAGCTATTTTCGGGACTCCCATAGCAGTGAATAGGCGGTGTTCTCTCCTTCACATCGGGTAGGTCCCACAGCTATCTGGCAATGTCTGAGATGGGAATACCCCTTTAAGTGTAGCATAAAGCAACACGCAACACAAAATCAGTACAGCAAAGTCACTGGAGATTAAAGGGGTTGTCCGGGCTTTTAATATTGATGACCTATCCTCAGGATAGGGCATCAATAGTAAAAGCCCAGACAACCCCTTTAAATATACCTGGAAGACTGGGGCAGTATGGATCCAACACATTACTATAGCCACAGGGACCATGATGTCCTATAGTCATTCATGATTTACTTACGGATATTGATAATAGTCATTGATAATTTACCTGTTTTATAAAAATGTGACAAAAGCTCTTCTTTTTCAACAAAGCGCTGATATAACCAATCTGTTAACGCTTCTGTTTCCATGGGAACTTCTTTGATCGGATAAATTCTGTCCAGGAGAACAAAAAAATATGATGTCATTATCGGAGAGAAGGAGGAGTACATTACCAGGGGACATGAAGACATAAGGGGACGTCCACGCGGGACGCCAAAGCCCACGGCGGACTTTTTGGGATTACATGCATGCTGTGGAAATGGCAGTGGACTTCACCCTCTCCATTTGCAAAAGGTGAAATCTGCGGTGGAGATCTCTAACATATACTGAAATACTGCACCGCAGGTCAAGTTACACTGAATTTTTTTAATTTTATTTATTTGCAGTGTGTGAATGGGGTTTCTTACAATCTCATCCACTTGGCAGCCCACAGCATTTCAGTCCCATGTGGACAAACCCTAAAAGGGGTTCCTGCTTTGGATAACCCTTGTCTGAGGGGAACAGTGACAAATTGCTACTCAGCTGTAGTCTGCGAGGGAACCTGGAAGCAAGGCCGGCATGTGCGGACACCCTCTGTTCACCATGATGAAAGTGCTGGCTTGGCTATTTTCGGCAGTCCCATAATCGTAAATGCAGAGTGCGCCACATGCCCCTCCTAAAATTCAGGGGGAGCTGCTCCTATCTCACATTGCTGGCATATCCTAGCGACAGAGGAGAAGTGGCCATGCATTCCCAGCGCGCTTTCCATTTACCTCTATGGGACTTCTGAAAACAGCCGAGCGCTGGCGTATGAGCTGCTCGGCTGCCCGTTCTCTCTTCAATACTCCATACACATGTCTGCTCGGCTGAGTGAGCTCTGGGGGAGCCAGGAGTTCCCCAGATACATTTAATGGTTGACCAGCCTTATACATTATTCATCTAATGTATATGGCCAGCTTAAGGCCTGTTTCAAACTTGCGTTGTGGCATCCTGGTTTTGAGATCCAGCACAGGATCTCAAAACCGGAATTAAACGGATCCGTGCCATTTAATACATCCGGATGCATCAGTTTCAGCCGGATCTGGTTGTATTAAACTGAACAAACCGGATCTGGCATGGAAACCATTATAAGTCAGTGGGCGCCCGATCCGTTTTTTTTGGGCTAACAAAAAAAAAAAAAAAAAAAAAGATCTGGTATGAAAATCAATGGTGCCAGATCAGTGTTTTTTTGGGGGTTTTTTTAGCCAAAAAAAACGGATCGGGCGCCCATTGACTTATAATGACTTTCATGCCAGATCCGGTTTGTTCCCTTTCGCAGACCAGACACAAAACCGCAGCTTGCAGTTGTTTTGTGTCAAGTCAAAAACGCAACAAAATGGAACAGAATGCATCCTGATCAGCTTTGTCCCCATTAACAATGAAAACTGATCCGTTTTAGCCCGGTTTTGAGATCCTCTGCCGGATCTCAAAACCGGAATGCCACCACGCAAGTGTGAAAAAGACCTAAATGTTCCATTTGCCTGCAGCGCCACTTCAGGGAAAATTATGCATTTCACAATGTCCATTCATATCACTTGTTCCTCTGTGTAAAGCGGAACAGGACAGGTCCTTCAGAGTGAGAGACGCTCTTTGTAACCGCTCTCCGTTCTGGTGAAGAGATGAGGATCCTGATCCTTCTATTAGCTCTGAATTCCCAAATAAGATGACTTTCAACAGAGAAATGACAAAAGGAGGACCTTTCCAGAAATGTAGGCAAATTCCGGCTCTGCTGAAATGTCCTCCGTTATCCAAATAGAAAGAAGAGTTTCCTCCAGCCCTTGTCTGAGTTAAAATCATCAGTATTTATTAAAAATAAGAGCACAAAAAAAAATCCATGCAGACGTTTGTACATTTTGGACAAACTCCTGCCTTTAGTGCTACAACTAAGGACAATGGTGTCTGCCTGAAACGCGTTAAAGTGTAACCAACATGTTTTCATTAAAAAAAATCTGTTTTAACATATGTTACTGCTGGTGGAGCATTATGCATAAAGTAATCTCTAGTTTCTTCACAAACCACTGTTTTCCTTGAGTTTTTCCCTTAGTTACGGCTGTTTTAACCTCTACAATATGAGGATCTTCTCAAGATGGCTCCTCTGCTAGTTCTCTGAGGCCAGAACTGCCTTCCCTTACTTCACATACACACATGCTTTAGCCAGTAGCTTCATGCCAGCCAATCAGATTGGATTACTGAGAGACACGCCTCCTCACTCTGAAGCCTAATGCAGGCATGCAGTGTGAAGGACCGCCCCTCTGTCTTCTTAGATGAGCCATAGCAACGGTCTTTTAAGGGACCAGTGGAAAGGGACAGGGGGCATTAATGAAAGCTGTTATTATAATGTAATTACAGATCTTTTGACAATCAGTGACAGACTATCTCAGGTATACAGGCCTAGCTCTAATGAACTAGCAAATAAAAAAAAAAATATGACAGTTACACTTTAAGGGTTTCAGACTGCAGAGTACAGCTGGTTCTTAGTAACACCACCACCCATTATTGGGTTTCCAAGAATAAGCCACCACTGAGATTATTCTGCACAATGCCAAGCTTCAGCTGGAATGGTGTAAAGCCGGCACCACTGGAGCAGTGCAAACTATTGCCCTGAAAAGATGAGCCACACTCCACCAAGCGGTGGTCTGACAGCCCAGTATTTGTTTGACGGATGTCAGAGGAAGACGTAACTCCTGAATACATAGTGCCAATTGTAAGGTTCTGGAGAAGAATGAGAAATCATGGTGTGGGGGAGTCTGATGTGTCTGATGTGTATCAGTACTGCCACAGGTTTCTTCTCAAAAAAGTGGAGACCAGCAGGAACGTGGGGCCCCACAGCGAGGAGCACAGGAGTGGGGACATATTTTTTATAAAATTTTGTCTGTTTATACACTATATAACCAAAGCCTTCTTCATCTCTCACAGATTACTTCATGCATGTTGTGCTCACTACATGGAGATCTGTCATCAAAATATCCCATTATTTCAAATTACTTCAACACTCATGAATATTTCATTTATATGATGAGCATGCGTGAGAACATGCGAGAAGATAACCAGACCCCTGACAACACATGACTAATGTAACTCGGGCGCCAAAATGATAAATGGTTGGCTTCATACTTAAAGTGTATCTAAACTTATAAATACAGTTTATTAAAACCTACTGTAAATGCCCTAAAATGTTGTTTTTGTAATATACTTTTGTATTCTTTTTTTGTTTTCTGTGTGATATACTTACATGAAGTTCAGGTGCCCATAGGGCTTTTCAATCTGTACTCCCGTAGACTGCTGTGCATGGGAGCACGGATTCCCCTGCGGCGGCACAGAGCGCTGTACAGGCAGGAGCTCCATAGCACATCACTGTTTCTGCCTGTACCAGCGCTGCTCTCCAAAGACGTACTATGCCAGTATTTAGCAGAGTGGCAGGGGCTCAGCATAGCACATCGCTCCTCTGTCTGTGCCCACTCTACTGAAGCCTGGCATGAGCACATCGCTCCTCTGTCTGTGCCCACTCTGCTGAAGCCTGGCATGGCACATCGCTCCTCTGTCTGTGCCCTCTCTGCTGAAGCCTGGCATAGCACATCTATGTCAGGCTTTAGGAAAGCAGCGCTGGTACAGGCAGGAACAGTGATGTGCTATGGAGCAGCGCTCTGTGCAGCCGCAGGGGAATCCGTGCTCCCATGCACAGCAGAACACAGGGTACGGATTGCAACTCGCCATAGGCACCTGAACTTCAGGTGCCTATATATTGCGTGGAAAACAAAAAGATAAATAAAGTATATTAGAAAAGTCATTTTATGGCATTTTCAGTAGGTTTTAATAAACTTTATTTATAAGTTTAGATGCACTTTAAGGAGATTGTCCCAGATGACAAAAAAATGTGGCGCAGATTTACCAATAATGTCAAAGGGGCCGTTCAGACGGCTGTGGTATTGCGAATCTGCAATACCACGGATGCCAACGGGCGTGTGTTCCGCAATTTGCAGAACATACGACCCGGCACCCCGTTCAAAATGCCTATTCTTGTCCGCTATTGCAAGATACCATGCCGGCCATTAAAGTGAACAGGGCGGCATCTATTCCGTAAAATTGTGGAATAGATGCGGACCCATTTACACGGTCGTGTGAATGGGCCCTAAGAGTAAGACAGTGTAAACAGCGCCAGATTTACACAGTGGTTGAGGCTGGATGATCTGGCACATCTTCAGAGTGTCTAGTCCAAGTTTACACCACCTATAAATTGGCTTAGCCTTACTCTAAAAATGCGCCAAGACTTTGGAGAATTTTTTAGTGCACGGCAGTGCCGTTAGTTCACGCCCCATTCCCATAAAGCCACATGCCCTTCCCTCCAAGCTATGCCCTCTGCCAAACAAGGCATAAAAAAAAGTTAGAAAAGTGTCTAAAACAAATGATAAATGCATTGCAAAGCATCTACAACTGTTTTGTTTTGTTTTTTTTTTGTACATTTTCAATATTAAGTCGGCCCCTGTGGGTTTGTTCTTGAAACAGCTCCATCTTGTTCATGGGCTGTGTTTGGTATTGGAGCTCTTAACCATTTAAATGACTGAGGCAGGGATGCAATACCAGATACAACCAATAGACAAGAGAGGAGCTGTTTTTGCAAAAAAAAAAAAAAACAGACCTACCTGTAATACACATGTGTGACAGTAGGTGGCCGATAGCCCAGAATCCATGTTTGAATGTCCATAGGATTTGCATCTGGGTATCCAATGGTGGCGTCTATTATCCACTGTAAGCCTTTAGGTTTCCGATCTTTGAAGGAAGAAGAAGAAAAAAAAAAAAGTTATCACAAAAGTACACGCAGACGTTAATATTAATTATTTTAACAAAATGGACAAATTTAGGTAAATATTTTATGAGTTAATAATTTATTAAAGGGGTTTATGAGTTTAGAAAGGAAAGGTTGCTTTCAGCACTGTAATACCAGACGCAGCCTATGGACAAGAGTGGCGCTGTTTCTTCTAGGGAAAAAAAAAAAACCCAGACCTTTTCTAATCACATACAAATCCTTCAGGATCTACTTAGCTGGCCATGAAAAAATGGGTTAATCCCAATGTATAACCTTGCTTAGGATTGTCATCTGTGAGTGCCTTAAAGCACCAAGAGACCAAGATGGTCAGGTTACCTGGTTATGTAACAATCAAGCCTACTGTTATGCTTAAAGAAGAACTCCCGCAAAAATTTTTATTCTCTGACCTGTTAGAAAGGTGCATGATATAATCTGTAGTGATTGTAATCTTCTCATCAGAGAATGTATTTGTGAGTTATCACCTCTCTTCTAATTGTAGCTGGGTCATGTGACCAACTCCCTGACCTCCAACTGACCCAGGACAGGAAGTCAGTCACTTCTCTATTCATTCCTATGAGACTGAAAGTGAGGCTCCCCTAGGAATGCATAGAAAATTAGACTTCCTGTCCACACATAAGATGCTGTGTGAGTTGGTGGGTCTAATTCCTTGTCACATGACAAAGATGAAAAGCATCAGGGAGATATAACTCACAAATTCAGCTACTGGTAAGAAAATGACATTCACTACAGATTACATCATGTACATTTCTAGCAGGACATGGAATAACATTTTTTGCGGGAGTTCTTCTTTAACTACAAGAAAATGTGTTGGAGGAACCAGTGGTGCCTCAAGAGCAAGACACATGGACATAGAAGAACATAGAAATACCACAAGCAAGTAGCACTCAAGGTTGGAATCAAACCCAGCGGTTCCCCTTCCCTATTAGCCACACAATGATAATCCTAAAATTATCAAGGGTATAGACAAAGATGAAAATGCACTTGAAATAAGATCCATTAGATGACTGTCAAGAAAGATCTTGGCAAGGATTCACAGACCATCACATTTCTGGTGACTGGCAGACTATGGCTTGGAATCTGCAATAACGGGAAACTGGGATCGGAGATGTTCAAGTTCATTGCTTCCACCAGATAAGCATCATCCAATATGTCTGGTGGATGCATACCTTACTTTTACCAATCATGCATGTAGTGTGGAATTGGCAGTGAGAGTGGAACCACTGTGCCAACCAGCTGGTCTGACTTTGCTGCAGGAGAGCCACCAGGTCGCCACCTCTTTGAATAGTCCCATTGTAGTTGGCAGCTGATCCACAGGGATCAGTCACACCGATGCGAAGCACCGAAGGGACAGGCAACACTCATGGTCAGAAAACAGGCAGAAATCAGGGCAGGCAGAGTTCATACGAATCCGTAAAACTAGTCAAAGGTCAGGTCATGGCAGGCAAAGAGTCCATACTCTAAACAGGCTAAGGTCAGGTCAGGTGGCGGCGGAGGGTCAGAATTGGTAAACAGGCAGAGGCTGGAGCACTGGCAGAGAAATAGAACAGCACACCTTCACTTGCTAGATAACCTAAAGCTCAGGAGAAAGCACCTAAAATACCCTAGAGATGACCAGACATTGGCTGGGGAAGACTAGGGTGAACGTGCTGGCCCTTTAAGATCCAGGGAGGGTGCGCACCCTAGAAGCAGAGATAGTACAGTGCTGGCCAAAAGTATTGGCACCCCTGCAATTCTGTCAGATAATACTCTATTTCTTCCAGAAAATGATTGCAATCACAAATGCTTTGGTAATGCTATCTTCATTTATTTTGCTTGCAATGAAAAAACACAAAAGAGAATGAAAAAAAAAAGTCATATCATTGATCATTTTACACAAAACTCCAAAAATGGGCCGGACAAAAGTATTGGCACCTTCAACCTTTAGACAAAACAACTGCGAACAACCGCTTCCGGTAACCATCAATGAGTTTCTTACAATGCTCTGCTGGAATTTTAGACCATTCTTCTTTGGCAAATTGCTCCAGGTCCCTGAGATTTGAAGGGTGCCTTCTCCAAACTGCCATTTTGAGATCTCTCCACAGGTGCTCTATGGGATTCAGGTCTGGACTCATTGCTGGCCACTTTAGAAGTCTCCAGTGCCTTCTCTCAAACCATTTTCTAGTGCTTTTTGAAGTGTGTTTTGGGTCATTGTCCTTCTGGAAGACCCATGACCTCTGAGGGAGACCCAGCTTTCTCACACTGGGCCCTACATTATACTGCAAAATGTGTTGGTAGTCTTCAGACTTCATAATGCCATGCACACGGTCAAGCAGTCCAGTGCCAGAGGCAGCAAAGCAACCCCAAAACATCAGGGAACCTCCGCCATGTTTGACTGTAGGGACCGTGTTCTTTTCTTTGAAGGCCTCTTTTTTTTCCCCTGTAAACTGTATGTTGATGCCTTTTCCCAAAAAGCTCTACTTTTGTCTCATCTAACCAGAGAACATTCTTCCAAAAAGTTTTTGGCTTTCTCAGGAAAGTTTTGGCAAACTCCAGCCTGGCTTTTTTATGTCTCTGGGTCAGAGGTGGGGTCTTCCTGGGTATCCTACCATAGAGTCCCTTTTCATTCAGACGCCGAAGGATAGTACGGGTTGACACTGTTGTACCCTCGGACTGCAGGGCAGCTAGAACTTGTTTGGATGTTAGTCGAGGTTCTTTAGCCACCATCTGCACAATCTTTCGTTGAAATCTCTCGTCAATTTTTCTTTTCCGTCCACATCTAGGGAGGTTAGCCACAGTGACATGGGCTTTAAACTTCTTGATGACACTGCGCACGGTAGACACAGGAACATTCAGGTCTTTGGAGATGGACTTGTAGCCTTGAGATTGCTCATGCTTCCTCACAATTTTGCTTCTCAAGTCCTCAGACAGTTCTTTGGTCTTCTTTCTTTTCTCCATGCTCCATGTGGTACACACAAGGACACAGGACAGAGGTTGAGTCAACTTTAATCCATTTTAACTGGCTGCAAGTGTGATTTAGTTATTGCCACCACCTGTTATGTGCCACAGGTAAGTAACAGATTAGAGAAGCATCACATGATTTTTCAAAGGGTGCCAATACTTCTGTCCACCCCCTTTTTTATGTTTGGTGTGGAATTATATCCAATTTGGCTTTTTGACAATTCTTTTTGTGGTTTTCCATTGAAGACAAATTAAATGAAGATATTATTACCAAAGCATTTGTGATTGCAATCATTTTCTGAAAGAAATTGAGTATTATCTGACAGAATTGCAGGGGTGCCAATACTTTTGGCCAGCACTGTAGGCCTTAGTAGGAAGCTCAGCCTGTGGCCTGCAGCACAGGAGACAACTTGGGACGTCGGCGGTAGGGCTGATGATGTTAGACAGTGGAGGGCAAGCAGGTCCAGATCACCGGCAGAGAAGACATGGGGTGAGTGATGGGGCGCCTGTGCCCGTTTGGGGGCCATCAGCACAGATTAAGATAAGTTATGTACACAAGTACATACAGCTTCTTGCACATCTGGCCAGCTTCTTTTGCATTATTCTATAGCATATGATTTATTCATCACGTGCAGGGTAATGTTGGCGAGCCAGCCAGGATTCTGCGCACAGGAACAGTTCCATGTCCTCTGTGTTTGGAACAACTTCCAAGCTATTTTTCAGCTACTTCAATATTGAACAAGTAACCTAAATCTAAAACATTCCCCCAGAGTCATTAATATTTCATGGAGGAAGGACAGCTGGTTGGGGTTGTAGTCCTGGCTCTCAATTCTTTAGTAAATTAACAATGAAACCCAAACATTTACAGCATTCAATACCTGTCAAGTCTTCCTGGCAGCAGCTATTTACGCCGCATCTGATGCCTAGGACTAGGCTCACATTTTTCACTCTCTCCACAGGTTTGAAGGCTACAGGTTAGCGTGTTATACTATTCTTCCTGCCTTTTCTGAAGAATATAGTACTTAAAGAAGAATTCCCGCAAAAATGTTTATTCTCTGACCTGTTAGAAAGGTGCATGATATAATCTGTAGTGAATGTCATCTTCTTATCAGTGACTGTTTCTGTGAGTAAAAACCTCTCTTCTTATTGTAGCTGGGTCATGTGACCAACTCCCTGACCTCCAACTGACCCAGGACAGAAAGCCAGTAACTGCTCTATTCATTCCTATGGGAGCCTCACTTTCAGTCTCATAGGAATACATAGAGAATTAGACTTCCTGTCCAGACATAAGTCTATGTGTGAGTTGGTGGGTCTAATTGCTGGTCACACGACACAGATAAGAAACTTCAGGATGATATAAGTCAAAAATTCAGACACTGGTAAGAAAATGACATTCACTACAGATTATATCATGTACATTTCTAGCAGGACATGAAATAAAATTTTTGTTGGGGGTTCTTCTTTAAGGCTGTCTAGCTACCACATGGCCTTCTGTCTCGGTGATCACCATGGTACATGTAGTTAACCATCTTGAGGAGGACGCATGAAGTTCTATCTGCTGTACAGGAGACTAGCTCTCCAAGCTGCACTGACTTGTTTTAGGTCTATCACTATTAAAGGGAGTCTTTCACCTGTTTTTCACCTATATAACTAACAGCACTGCCCCACAGAAGATTGCAGACACATCCTAGACATACCTGTGTGCACTGTGTGTCTGTATTACATGTCACATCCCAGACATACCTGTGTGCACTGTGTGTCTGTATTACATGTCACATCCCAGACATACCTGTGTGCACTGTGTGTGTATTACATGTCACATCCCAGACATACCTGTGTGCACTGTGTGCCTGTATTATATGTCACATCCCAGACATACCTGTGTGCACTGTGTGTGTGTATTACATGTCACATCCCAGACATACCTGTGTGCACTGTGTGTGTATTACATGTCACATCCCAGACATACCTGTGTGTACTGTGTGTCTGTATTACATGTCACATCCCAGACATACCTGTGTGCACTGTGTGTCTGTATTACATGTCACATCCCAGACATACCTGTGTGCACTGTGTGTGTATTACATGTCACATCCCAGACATACCTGTGTGCACTATGTGTCTGTATTACATGTCCAGGAAAAGCACTTTTATTCTGCTGGAAAACAGCTCCCAAGTGCCCAGCTGAAAGTGAAACTAAAAACAGCTTTCTCTCCCGACTCAATTTCTAACAGCTATATTTTCTGATATACTGGATATAATGCTGTGGTTCTGGTATCATTTGAAAACTTGGAATGCCGGCTTTCAAAGAAGGGCAGGTCATTTTTCTATCTGCTATCAATCTCAAGATATGAGCAGCTAAAGCAGCCCTCCCCTCTTCAGTCTGGTTTGCTTTGGGCACGTGCAGCAGCAGAGCTGGCCACTTGGGAGCCGTTTTCCAGCAGAATAAAAGTGCTTTTCCTGGACATGTAATACAGACACACAGTGCACACAGGTATGTCTGGAATGTGACATGTAATACACACACAGTGCACACAGGTATGTCTGGGATGTGACATGTAATACACACACACAGTGCACACAGGTATGTCTGGGATGTGACATGTAATACACACACACAGTGCACACAGGTATGTCTGGGATGTGACATGTAATACAGACACACAGTGCACACAGGTATGTCTGGGATGTGACATGTAATACACACACACAGTGCACACAGGTATGTCTGGGATGTGACATGTAATACAGACACACAGTGCACACAGGTATGTCTGGGATGTGACATGTAATACATACACACAGTGCACACAGGTATGTCTGGGATGTGACATGTAATACAGACACACAGTGCACACAGGTATGTCTGGGATGTGACATGTAATACAGACACACAGTGCACACAGGTATGTCTGGGATGTGACATGTAATACACACACACAGTGCACACAGGTATGTCTGGGATGTGTCTGCAATCTTCTGTGCCTGCAAAAAAAGGGGGTCAGTCAGCACATCCCAATGCTGCCATGGCTAGAAACACAAAGGAAAAGAACACAATGCAGCAGCACTCTGCAAACACAAATAACGTACAACATTGCCATAGTGATAGAAAATATTCTGGTGCTAGTGCTACACTTATTTTGCAAAACTGAGATTATGGGCAAATACATTTTGTACAAAATTATTTGGGCCCGTCTGCCAAACGTCAAGGCGATCACTTTAAGACGGGAACCTAACACTATTTTCTACCTGTTATGTGCCAAATGGCTACCATAAAATTCAGGGAGTGTTGGTTCCACGTGCATGTTGGGTCCACTCTGCCTTTGCCATTTTTGGTGCCTTAAAGGCCTCCATTAAATCCAGGGATGCAGGTACCAACATGCATGCTGAGCCCACTCTGCAATCTTCTGTGGGGCAGTGCTCTTAGTTATATAGGTGAAAAACAGGTGAAAGACTCCCTTTAAGCCAGGGCATCTACAAAAGGTCCTCACAAGGATAATGTTAACTAGTTCATGTATTTGCACCCACAAAATGGCCAGCAGGACCAAGTCGGTGACCAATATGCACTATATGCTCTCGGATTATTCTCAGCCCATCAGAGGGGCAGAAGGTGCACCACAGGAAACTTTTGCAAATCTTTTCCCTTTCCAAACAAGTAAAAAGTCCAGAAAGTACTAACAAGTAGGCTTTTTTAGTACTGTGGAGCAAAGACTTGATCTAAAGTTGGCCAAAGACTTGATAGCTGAAGCCATCTACCACAAAGCCACCACAAACTTTACCAGTCGTGATGGCCAACAATGTAATATCCATGACGGAAGCAGGGATATGTGGCCATCAGGCACCTCGCATCGCTCATCTAGGAGGAAACCATAGGATTTGATTTGCTGACCTGACCA
The DNA here is from genome assembly GCA_900303285.1 of Rhinella marina. NCBI lineage: Eukaryota > Metazoa > Chordata > Amphibia > Anura > Bufonidae > Rhinella > Rhinella marina. The sequence continues at coordinate 267,850 of ONZH01008573.1, read as the reverse complement.
ATCCTTGCTTCCCTAATGGCAGATAACAAGGGGACAGTCTAGAACAGGGTTCCTCACCTCCAGTCCTCAGGGACCTCTTGACGGTCAGGTTTTCAGGATTTCCTTAGGATTGAGCAGGTGATATAATTAGTGTCAGTGCGTCAGGACTTACCTCAGGTATTCATTCTGTGGGATATTCTCAAATCATGACCGGTAGGTGGACCCTGAGGACTGTAGGTGAGGAAAACTGGTCTAGACCATGAATATGGAATGTATCCGAAACGCGTAAGCCGAACTGTTTTATGGTTTCACCATCTGGATTTTAATGTCTTGTAGGCCATACATTTTGAGTTTTATTGGAATACCATTTGTGAGGCAGTTGTAGATCCTGCCTACGGCAAGCTTTTACGCTTTCTGACTGGCGGAGAGGACTCCGGGACAGGTGTCCTTTAAAAAGGAAGCAGTAAAGTTTTATGGACTTTTTCATTCTGTCCCGCACAACACGGAGCTCAGTAGTAATGACACTATCCAGCGGAAAAAGTCTAAAATCTATTCCCATGCTTCCACACTTATTATATCACCTCGGCTACAAGAGGGTCGAGTCACTTTGTTCTATAAACTCAGGAACTCTTCATGGGGTTGCGATAATCTGCAGCTTCAATTATCTGTTTAATTTTACATTTGAAACCATAAATTGCTAATGTGCTCAAGGTTATTTCACATGTCAGTCTAAGACATTCCCGGGAGTCAGGCAATTCCCAGCAACCTGAATATTTTATGCTGGATCCTAATTTCTGAGGCTCCTTACAGAGTTGCACAGGCCTCAATGTCCCTCTGGCCCAGCGCTCCTCTTCTCCACCAAGCCCACGTTGCAGCAGTAATGCGCTCCGGTCAGAAGTGCTGTCAGCAGTGGAAGACGCCTCCACCACAGAGGATTTGTTCTTTCTTATTATCACTGAACATATTGTAGTTTTTGTTTTACATATTTAAGCAGTTAACAAGAAACCAAAAGGTCTTGAATCTTCTCTATTAAGTAGTCGGGGTCGGAAGATGCCCCAATGAGAGATACAACGGGGCTAAGGAAAACGGACAGTGTGGTATTTTTTTTAAAATTTATTTGTATTTAATTTGATATCTTTTAACAAGCTCAACACCGGTCATTTGTACTCCTTTCTGATCATGCATTTTTGAAAGTCATAATTTTTTTTTCCATTGATGCTCATTGATTATTAACCCCCTAACTGTTTTGCCAGAGTGGAGCTCCAGCAATGGGAAAAGTAGCTAAATGGACGGGGAGGGCTGCTTAGATGCTGCTACCTCCTGAAGGGTAGCAGCTAGAAACATGCAACTGATCTTGCTTGAAAGCAGACATTCCAAGATTTCAGACATTACCAAAATGACAGCAATATGTTCAGGACAGAAGAAGATATCACTGATAGAAATTAGGATGCTGTGAATGCAGGTGAAAATGAAAGCAAAAACAGGTTTCACTCACGACTATTCCGGACTTGATTTCTAACAGTGATTTCTCCTCTGTTGCTTGGACTTTAGCTGTCATTTTGGTCTTGTTAAAAGCCTGCACTGTCAGCTTTCAGCAAGACCAATTGCATGTTTCTAGCTGCTACCATTTCGGAGATATCACCATCTAAAACAGCCCTCTCCCCCCTCTAGTTAGCTACTTTTCACACTGCCCGAGCTGGACTCTGGCAGAACAGTTAGGTGGTTAATATCAGAATGGTGGGGGTCCGAATCCCAGCACCCCCACCAGCTGCCTGAAGAAAATGCAGCACTCGTACGAAATGCAGCACTTTAGACACCGGCAGAGCTGATCTGGTTCTGCTAAGACACAGGACCAATGTCATACTGGGGTAAAGGGAGGGGCACAGATGATAGACTAATATTTGGGTATGGAATTGGAATTATCTAGTGATGATTAAGACAGGTGACTGAGGTTTAGGAAGGGGGGAAGGCAGTAATGTGGCTAATGGATTCCTCAACATCACCATTTTGCAGCAAGTCGTAAAGTAATAGCTGGATCGCCCATCCTTTTACTTTCAAATCAAAAACAAAACAAAAATCAGTCCCTTCTTAGGCCACTAGGGGCAACGCTGTCATAAGAAGCAACTCCCATAGCCATGACTAAGAATGTCCCATCTGAAAATGTGGAACCTGGGACCATCATCCATCATGAGATTGAGGAATCAAAGACTTTCAGATTCTCCTTGCAGACAGAACCCCCAAGATGAGCTTCACAAGGGGGGACCCACAATCTGGGCATAAACTGTCCAACCAGACAGTAGCAGCATACCGACTATATGACCATAATGACAGGACACCCGGGGCACTAATGAATATATGTAAATCTATGTATGAGACCTATTTCTATATTTAGGTATAACCTTTATATTAGCATTCATGTGCACGTAGGAGGGGGCGGAAAACAGGAGCGCTCAAGTCTGCGAAGTCCATATATTCATGGAGAAACTGAGCAGAGCGACGACTATAAATCTATGTGATACTCTGGATACAGTTCACTAACTTTAAGTAATTCATTGATTTCTTAATTGAACACAACCCCCGATCCCGTGTACATTCAGGAGGAGATCAGTGACTCCAAGGCTCGTAGTATCTCATCAATATTCACAGCGTATCAGCAGCGTCCTGTCATCAGAGACATCGTAAACCATGGCAGGTCCAGTCAGATGCTAATTCTACTCTCATATTGTACATAGAAAGCAGTATTATAGTAGTTATATTCTTGTACATAGGAGCAGTATTATAGTAGTTATATTCTTGTACATAGGAGCAGTATTATAGTAGTTATATTCTTGTACATAGGAGCAGTATTATAGTAGTTATATTCTTGTACATAGGAGCAGTATTATAGTAGATACATTCTTGTACATAGGAGCAGTATTATAGTAGTTACATTCTTGTACATAGGAGGCAGTATTATAGTAGTTACATTCTTGTACATAGGAGGCAGTATTATAGTAGTTACGTTCTTGTACATAGGAGCAGTATTATAGTAGTTATATTCTTGTACATAGGAGCAGTATTATAGTAGTTATGTTCTTGTACATAGGAGCAGTATTATAGTAGTTATATTCTTGTACATAGCAGCTGTATTATAGTAGTTATATTCTTTTACATAGGAGGCAGTATTATAGTAGTTATATTCTTGTACATAGGAGCAGTATTATAGTAGTTATATTCTTGTACATAGGAGCAGTATTATAGTAGTTATATTCTTGTACATAAGAGTATTATAGCAGTCATATTCTTGTACATAGGAGCAGTATTATAGCAGTTACATTCTTGTACAAAGGAGCCAGTATTATAATAGTTATATTCTTGTACATAAGAGCAGTATTATAGTAGTTATATTCTTGTACATAGGAGCAGTATTATAGTAGTTATATTCTTGTACATAGGTGCAGTATTATAGTAGTTATATTCTTGTACATAAGAGGAGTATTATAGTAGTTATATTCTTGTACATAAGAGTATTATAGCAGTCATATTCTTGTACATAGGAGCAGTATTATAGCAGTTACATTCTTGTACAAAGGAGCCAGTATTATAATAGTTATATTCTTGTACATAAGAGCAGTATGATAGTAGTTATATTCTTGTACATAGGAGCAGTATGATAGTAGTTATATTCTTGTACATAAGAGCAGTATTATAGTAGTTATATTCTTGTACATAGTAGCAGTATTAATAGTAGTTACATTCTTGCACATAGGGGGTAGTATTATAGTAGCTATATTCTTGTACATAGGAGCAGTATTATAGTAGTTATATTCTTGTACATAGGAACAGTATTATAGTAGTTACATTCTTGTACATAGGAGCAGTATTATAGTAGTTATATTCTTGTACATAGGAGCAGTATTATAGTAGTTATATTCTTGCACATAGTAGCAGTATTAATAGTAGTTACATTCTTGCACATAGGGGGTAGTATTATAGTAGCTATATTCTTGTACATAGAAGCAGTATTACAGCAGTTATATTCTTGTACATAGGAACAGTATTATAGTAGTTATATTCTTGTACATAGGAGCAGTATTATAGTAGTTATATTCTTGTACATAGGAGCAGTATTATAGTAGTTATATTCTTGTACATAGGAGCAGTATTATAGTAGTTATATTCTTGTACATAGAAGGCAGTATTTTAGTAATTATATTCTTGTACATAGGAGCAGTATTATAGTAGTTATATTCTTGTACATAGGAGCAGTATTATAGCAGTTATATTCTTGTACATAGGAGCAGTATTATAGCAGTTATATTGTACATAGAAGGCAGTATTTTAGTAATTATATTCTTGTACATAGGGGGCAGTTTTATAGTAGATATATTATTGTACATAGGAGAAGGTATTATAGTAGTTATATTCTCGTACATAGGGGGCAGTATTATAGCAAGTATATTCTTGTACATATAAGGCAGTATTATAGTAGCTATATTATTGTACATAGGAGGCAGTATTATAGTAGTTCTGTGCCATTGGGGGCAGTATATGTATATTGTTTGTGATGCTTACAGCCTCCTAGCAGCTCAATAAAGCAGATGAAAGAGGAATAAAGGAGACAATCCCTTTAAGGACTGCCTGCTCTTCCTGCTTTCCTTTTCACACAAAGTGAACATTATACTCCACAAAAGAACAGAAACGTATCATATCCAAATATTTGAAGTAGGCATAGAGGCCCCCGGCCACAGGTGCAGAGGCTGCCGTATCCCGGAACAGGTCAATAAAAGCTGCGAAGGTTTCAGCAGGAACTAAACTGTGCATCACTTTGGGAGCCGACATGCTCTGTCCCTGATTACAGAAACACTGCGCTAATGCAACACAACCCATTACCAAGGCAATAGCATTAGGATCTAAATTCCTGGCCAAGCCTAAGCAGCTGTATGTGATCATGGGGTAATCTTATAAAGACATGCTGTGTGTACTGCTCAGGTATTCTGGAGAGCAGGCTGGGTATGACCTGGATGTCCTTCACCGAGGAGAGATGACCCACCGCAGAGTCCATATTACATGGCTCAGTGGTAAAGATTGGCCTGATGAAAGCACCTTAATACATAATAATCAGCCATAATATTAAAGGGGTTTTCAGTGAGTTTTACACCGCTGACCTATCCTCTAGATAGGTCCATCAGAATCTGATCGGTGGAGGTCCGACATTCGCTGATCTGGGTGTGCTAAGACCCAGCAACTCGTGCAGATAGCTGGCACCCGGTGAGCACATGGTGGCTAAAACCGCTGGCTTTTGCAGTGTGGCAGGGGTATTATCCTACTTGAAGATGCCACTGCCATTAGGGGGCACTTCTGCATTGAAGGCGGGGGGGGGGAGGTATGTGATCTATGCAATGTTCAGGTACGTGGTACGAATCACATCCTATATGGCAGGATCCAAGGTTTCCCAGCAAACCATAGTATTTTGTGTCATGGTCTCCCAATATGGCCACCACTACAAGGATTTTCACTCAGTTTCCCAGGACCTCTAGATAGCAAATATGTAGTGATGCACCCCATGCCTCCATATCTACTGCGGAACAAGCCAAATCTGCCATTCAGGGGTCTGGGAAAGCTTAGCGATCAGCAATATGGCCGCCCATTGCACTCAACTATCCAAACAGCCTAAATGGATTTGGGGGTGGGGGTGATGCAGGCATCTAGAGAGACATCAACACAGTAATTAAGAACTTGCTGTGCCATCCTTACCCACGTGAGGCATGTCGCCCCCTGCTGGAGTGCCGTTCTCTTGCTGCGCCAGCAACGTGTTCAGGATGACTTGTGTCGCCCCCAGTCTCGGGAGGGTGACGTGAGTAATAAATGGCAAGTTATTTTTTTTGGCATATAACTGGCTTGTTTCCCTTCTTTTCCTGAGAAAGCCGCCCTCTGGAAATAAGATGATCCACTTTCGGTCTCGACTCCTGTAGTATTTTTCTAGGTGGACCTTCAGGAGGACCAGCTGCTGGTCGCGGTAAGCTTTACCCTGGGAAAATACAAGAGAGCAGACTGATCAGAGCGGACCGGTGCCATCTGATTGATCGCTTTACATGCATGTCAATGGTTAGACTGTAAATAGCGCAATACACGACGTATAGGACGCTGCGCCCGGTGGGCAACGGTAACGCATAGAAGCAATTTCCATAAAAACCCGCCAGATTCCTCGTTGCTGCCATGTAAGTGCCTGGAGCACCACTCTGTGAAAGGACCACCTGCAGAGTCTCTATTAGCACCGGTGTCTTCCATAGAAGCCGCTACTATCCTGTAGACGGCGGCTGCAGGGAAGCTTTGCTGGCGTATTTTGCTTCCTTAAAAAGGTTGTCTCATCTCAGACAATGGGGGCATATCGCTAGCGCATGACCGGCCAACCGCTCGGCTATTTTCAGCAGCCCCATAGAAAATGAATGGAGGGAGGCTGCGCATGCGCAGTGCACCCTCCAACACTTTCAGGGCTCCGTTCTGGATATAGGTGCGGGTCCCAGCTGTGGGACCCGCACCTATAAGACAATGGGGGCATATCCTAGCGATATGCCCCCATTGTCTGTAATGAGACAACCTCTAAGTTTTTCCTTGTCTCTTCTTTTTAGAATCTCTAAGCGGAATATCAGAGGATAGCTATTCTATTAGGGCTCATGCACACGACCGTATGTATTTTGTGATACGCAAAAAATACGGATGACATCCGTGTGCATTCCGTATTTTGCAGAACAGAACAGTCCTATCCTTATCCGTAATGCGGACAATAACAGGACATGTTCTATTTTTTTGCGGACATGCAGACATACGGAAACGGAATGTACACGGAGTAACTTCCATTTTTTTTTGCGGACCCATTGAAATAAATGGTTCCACATACAGTCTGAAAAAAAAATAAAAATACGGAACAGACACGGAAAGAAAACATGTTGGTGTTCATGAGCCCTTATTGTTCCTTCCCCTCACTTTTGGTTTATTTTCAGCTCTCGCCTTGTATTACTATGAGCTTCTAAGCTTCTGACTCCTGTCTGGAAGTAATTACGGTATACGAGTGCGGTATTCTATGTCATACTTCACAGGCAGATGATCTTTTGCTTTCTGTGTATTGTTGTTCTTCTTTACAAAATAAATAACTTATTTCCTAAAAAAAGAAATGAATGGGTCCGCATTCGATCCGTAAAAAAGGCAGATCGGATGTGGACTGAAAATATAGTTGTGTGCACGACGCCTAAAGCCGAGAACCCCTTTAAATGGAATCAATACATTTCCTGAGCCTCTGGAGTCCTGAACGTGTGGAGCTTAATCCACTTGATCTTGTCTCGGTTCTTCATTGTCCTCATTTGGTAATATCCTAACACTGACTAAACAGAAGACGAACTGCCTGAAAGAATGTAACCGGAGAGTTTGGGGAGTGTCTGATGAAATACAGAACACTGAAGTGAAAGACGTTCCCCGCCATCATCACAAATAAGAATGACTCTAAGGCCCCATTCACACGACCGTATGTTCATTTCCGTATCTTATCCACATTTTTGCGGATAAGATGCGGAACCATACGGACCCATTCATTTTTCCATAGGAGAAAAAAACAACGCGTCTGCATTCCGCATCCGTATATTATGGAAGTTCTCCCGCAAAATAAAAGGAAACATGTCCTATACTTGGCCGCAAAACATGTCTGTAGCCCCATTAAAGTCAATGGGTCCGCAAAATTACGGAACACTACGGAAGACTTTCCGTATGTCTTCCGTTCCGTTTTTATACAGACACGGAATACATACGGTCGTGTGAATGGAGCCTAAGGCCCCATTCACACGACCGTATGTGTTCGGTGATCCGTATAAAAATGGAACGGAAGTCTTCCGTAGTGTTCCGCAATTTTGTGGACCCATTGACTTTGATGGGGCTACGGACGTGATTTTGCGGCCAAGTATAGGACAGGTTTTATTTTTTTTGCGGGGGAACTTCCGTGAGATACGGGATGCGGTATGCATTCCGCATTTTTTTCTCCTATGGAAAAATGAATGGGTCCAAATGGTTCCGCATCTTATCCGCAAAAATGCACATAAGATGCGGAAATGTGCATACGGTCGTCTGAATGGGGCCTTAAAGGGGTCCTCTCCCTTCAGCACCTGGCATTTATCATGTAGAGAAAGTTAATACAAGGCACTTACTAATGTATTGTGATTGTCCATATTGTGTCCTTTGCTGGCTGGATTAATTTTTCTATCACAGTACACACTGCTCGTTTCCATGGTTACGACCACCCTGCAATCCATCAGTGGTGGTCGTGCTTGCACACTATAGGAAAATACACTAGTCTATATGAGCTTCCACGGTCCCGGCCACCAGAGAGGCCAATGCTTTTTCCTATACTGTGCAAGCACGACCACCACTGATGGATTGCAGGGTGGTCTGTAACCATGGAAACGAGGAGTGTATAATGTGATGGAACAATGAATCCAGCCAGCAAAGGAAGCAATATGGACAATGACAATACATTAGTAAGTGCCTTGTATTAACTTTCCCTACATGATAAATGCATTTGCTGAAGTGAGACGACCCCTTTAAAATGGAAAGGTTGGGGGGGGGGGGCTATTTTATGCAAATGAAACTTAATCACTGTGTAATGAAATGCTCTGCAACTTTCTGATAAACTTTGGGGGAGATTTATTAACCCCTTATGCCAGAAAACTTGGTGTGCTTTCATATGTCCGTTCTGCAAAAAAGGATGCAGACCAGGGATCCACTGAAGTCTATAGGTCCGCAAAAAAAAAAAAAAAATGAGGAAAAAAAAAAAAAAATCAAGCAAGGTTACCATTCACTGACAGCAAGCAGACACTTGAAACATTGAGGAATGGCAAAAACAGAACATATTTAAAAATGAAAGAACAATTCATTTTTCCATCACAAAAGGAGAAAAAAACTGCAATTAAAATAACTAAATAAATATTTCCCCAAATACACAACAGACTGGCTTACCTGTCGGATGAAAAAATCTCCGTGCACAAGGGACACCACCCCGAAATTGGTGTATTTGAAAATATGGTCCATTAACCACATCATCTGCCGGACGACCTATAATAGAAACAAAAGGATGAAGAAAATGAAGAAAAAATGAAATAAAAAAAAATAAATAAATAAAAAATCCTCCAACGCTAATCCAGAAAATGTCACTGCAGCTTCTACAGCGCAATAATAATTGGTCTCCTTCAAAGAGCACGTCCTGCGCTGACCCCGCAGCCTCGGAGTACGGAGCAGCACTTGGCCCCTGCAGCGGCTCGGAGCCTGTGGAAACCGCTGAGGTAAGCGGGCCGCCATACACTGATAGTTATTATGGCCGGCAGATCATCATGCAGGTCAAGAATATAATCAGAGGCGTTTTAAGAAAAGACGAAAGCCAAGACGAAGTAGTCGTGGTACCCACGGCAACCAGACGTCATCTTATTCTGTACAGCAGAGTTTTGCTCAAGAGATCTGCATTATGGGGAGTGACGAGACTGCAGGTGATGTAAGAGCAGCTAATAAAAAACTGCATTATAGGAGCTCAGCTAAGCCACTAGGGCGTGTCTGTAAACATGCTTGTTGACAGTTTCCAATAACAATCAGCAGAATAGTTAGTGCAGCTCTGGAGTATAATACAGGATGTAACTCAGGATCAGTACAGGATAAGTAATGTGATATATGTACATAGTGACTATACCAGCAGAATAGTGAGTGCAGCTCTGGAGTATAATACAGGATATAACTCAGGATCAGTACAAGATAAGTAATGTGTGTACACAGTGACTCCACCAGCAGAATAGAGAGTGCAGCTCTGGCGTATAATACAGGATGTAACTCAGGATCAGTACAGGATAAGTAATGTAATGTATGTACACCGTGATTCCTCGAGCAGAATAGTGAGTGCAGCTCTGGAGTATAATACAGGATGTAACTTAGGATCAGGTCCTGTGCCATTATATATTATCCAGTTTACAAGAATTGCTAAAATAGTTGCAAGGACATCAGAGCCTAAACCCTGTGCTCTGGGATCAGCACTTTCTGAGGCTCCTCGCATTATGGGATTATTGACATGTCGGAATATTTCTGTCACTCCCAATTAAACAGCACTGGTATCTCAAGTGCACGGCCTGTCCATGCGCTACAGCGGGGGTCTGTGTGCTCTCTGTAATCTGGCTTCCTTTAGTATCTGGGAGTTAGGGCTCATGCACACGAACGGATTTTCTTTCTGTGTCTGTTCTGGGTTCTTTTTGCGGACCGTATACAGAACCATTCATTTCAACGGGTTAGCAAAAAAAACCCTGAAGTTACTCCGTGTGTATTCCGTTTCCGTATTTTCGTTCCGCAAAGAAAAATAGAACATGTCCTATTATTGTCCGCATTACAGACAAGGATAAGACTGCTCTATTAGGGGCCAGCTGTTCAGTTACGCAAAATACGGAACGCACACGGACGTCATCCTTATTTTTTGCGGATCCGCGTTTTGTGAACTGCAAAATACATATGGTCGTGTGCATGAGCTCATAGAGGTACAGGATTAGAAAAACATTGCTGCTTTCTTCCAAAAAGAACACCACACCAGTCCACAGGTTGTCTCTGATATTGCAGCTCAGCTCCACTGAACTGAATGGAACATAGTTGTAATACCAGACACAACCTGTGGACAAGGGTGGCGCTGTTTCTGCAAGGAACATTTTAATAGGGGTTGTCCACCTTAGAAAACCCACTGTGATATCCTCCTTTAGGGGATTCTGCACCAGGATCAACCCTAGTAAATCAGACATACTGCCTGGTAAGGTTGATCCTGCTTATTAAAATATCTGTCTTATGAAACTCAGTTGCGGCATTCCTGAGAATGCAAATGAGGACTTCAGTGCACTGAGGGGTGGGGCCTATTCCCTTGGTGCACCTCAGCTTTCCATTGGTGGTCACGCCCCTCATTGCACTGAGGCCCTCATTTGCATAAAACACAAAAGCCCTTTACTTTGGGAACGATGCAACCGATTTTCACAAGAGAGGTATCATTCTATTCAGCAGCATCAACCCTATTAGGCAGTATAATAGGGTTGATCTTGCTTAAGAGCGCTCTTTAAAGGTGTTTTCCCACTGACAACACTTGGACTTTGGATAAGGAATAGGTTTATGCTCGGGGGGGGGAGGGTCACAAACATGGAATTCATCCTGGACTCTCCTTTGAGAATGGCGAATGTGACCACTGCTTCATTCACTTGTATGGGACCGCCAAGTACAGCACTGGGTGCTTACTCCGACAGTCCCATAGAAGTAACTGGCGCAGTGGTCACACATGCACAGCAACACTCCATTCTGATAGGGGGTCTGCCCTGTATTACACAGGCCTCCCACGGATTTCAGTACTGTGTAATGCTTTGTTTCCCCTGAGGGGGCGCTGAAGGGAAGCTGAACACTTATTACCAGGTCCCATCACTGATCGTGGGAGGTCCCAGCAGGGACACCCTGTGTGATGAGCAGGGGAACCTTCTAACAGGTAGGGAACCCCTATAATAAGAAATGTGACCCGGGAAAGAAGACCACAGGTTATAAATGGCCCGCTGCCATAGACAGCAGTGCCGGGCGAGGAGTAGAGAGCACAGGGTGGCGGCCATTCTATTTCAGTTTCAGAATCAGAGGGTTTCATAACCACCCTCTGCCCAATCACTATGGAAGTGGTCTGGGAGATCAGCGCAGTCTCTTAGCTTTACTAATACAATCTAGCTCCCTCTGCTGGTAGCTTTTAGACAAACCAGACAAACCCTGTATTCTTGAGAATATGAAAAAAAAATTATCTAAAAGCTACCAGCAGAGGGAGCTAGATTGTATTAGTAATAAGGAGCTCATCGGCAATAGAAATGTATGAAAGTCATTAGGGACCATATACAAACTCTAGAACCCATCGAGCTCAGAGTGTTTAGTCCCAGAGAACACAAAGCTCCCCTTTGTCCCCCACTTATACCCCCTGGAAGATATCGCCCGTTTCCACAGAGAGACATCATACCATGCCTTTGTCCTGCAGGCACATCATCAGCGTGCAGACGTCCCCCGTTGCTTGATGATTCACCAACATTACGGCTTCGTCTTCTGTGATCGTGTGGACGTCGTCGCCCCATTCAACGACTGCAATGACAAGGAAACGCCAGCGTTAGTCTTCGGAGCTCCTACAGAGGGCGCACGTGTCATGCAGACCGAAAACCAGCCAGACGGCCTGTATGAGCGTGCCGAGAAGTTTCGCCACTCACATGTAACTACAACGTGCATCTTTGCAACCGATAATTTTTATCGTTCTAGCTCTAGCTGTAAGATGTCCGCTGGTCTCCCAAGTGAAATGGTCTGCCCCCCCCATCCTGATTCGCGCCTGTGTTCCAGAGAAATTCTTGTTGTACCTGCTCAGTGCAACAAGGGTGTCATCATTGCACCAAAAGCCATGCTTCTTATTACTGTCTATGCCCCAGCAGTGACAGGGCCAGGCAGTGGCGACTCGTTCGCCTCGGGGATCGGCACACGCAGAGCACAGGCAGAAGGAGTCAGTACTGCGCATGTGCCAATCCCTGAGGCAAACGCACAGGCGCAAGAGTACAAGGCCAGGTGAGAGTATGTCACCTGACCCTGTCACTGAAACCTGGGGGGGGGGGGAGTCTTGGGGCAGACAGCAATAAGGAGTGTAGCTTTTGGTGCAATGGTGAAGCCCTGGTTGCACTGAGCAGTTAATTTGAATACCAGAAAAAACAGAACGCAGGAACCAATCAGGATGGAAGACAGAGCGTTTTACTCAAGAGAACAGCACACAGATTCCATTTAGAACTTTTTGCAAAGTGGCTCCATTTTTATTTAACCTCTTCCTGCACTATTAGGGAAGATTTTGTTTGCTGAAATTTTCTGCAACTGAAATTCAGTTCCAATCTCCTGAATGGGGCCTGCAGAAATCCCCGTGCTTGCCGCCAATACAGAGGAAGGGAAACGATTTTCAGTCGTAGAAAACAGGGCAACATAAAACAGAAAAAAAAACAAAAAAACACTAAGGCCCCATTCACACGGCCGTATATTTGTATTACTGCGGACCCGCAAATATATGGGGGCCGCCCGGTGTGTGTTCCGAGCGCTGCGGATGCGCCCCCATTGAAAATGCCTATACTTGTCCGTGCGCACGGACAAGTATAGGACATGCTTCAAAAGAGCAGCGGCACGGAGCTAGCACCACAGAGGTGAATGGGGCCGCGTCTATTCCCGCATTTTTGCAGATAGATACGGCCCCATTCATACGGTCGTGTGAATGGGGCCTAATACATATTTTTAATGAACAAAAAAAAAGTATTAAAAACATACACATCAAGTATCCGCGAACTTGCAATAACACGTACAATAAAAGGTACTTTGTGAATTATCGAAAAAGATAAAGGGTATAAAACAGGGGTGCACAACCTGCGGCCCGGGGGCCACATGCGGCCCTTGATACCATTCTGTGTGGCCCCATCCATCTGGTAACAGACATGTATGTCCATGTTTTGTGGCTGCTCACATGCATTTTTCATGTATTTTTCCCATTAGATGGGACTCCTGGAACTGTAACTAGACATTAATGGTATACACTGTGTGTTCAATCTGCCATAAATACAGTATTTCAGTTGGTAATACCCCTTTAAATTTTATTTTCGGCCCTTGACGTTGGTTCAGTCGGACAATGTGGCCCCCACCCAGAAAACGTTGTGCACCCCTGGTATAAAAGATGAAAAAAAACAGGATACAGTAAACAATTTATATATGACCAAAATAATTTCCCCAAAAATCCACAACCAGTCACGTAAACTATGAGGCCATAAAGGACAATGTTGATTTTAAGATAAAAAACAAAAACACATGGCTAATTGAATGCCGTGAGGCAAAAAAAAAAAATTTCCTGTGGTCCTTAAGGGGTTTAAAATCTCAAGTTTTGTATCTGCGGCTTCAGTTTCCATGGTAACCGGCTACAAACAAACCCGGCATAGTCTGCTCCTGCAGTCATATTCCCTCCCATCTGACCCCATTTTCTTACAAACATACATTCGGCAGACAGACAAAGACAGGAGACAGAACAGCGAGCAGAGCCAGACTACACGGGGTTTGTTTGTAGTCTGTAACCATGGAGACACAAAGGTCAGCACAGGAGCAAAAGAAACAAAAACAGGAGATTCTTAAAGGGTTTGTGAGAAGTTTTCTACACTGATCCCCTATCCACAGGGTAGGGAGTAAGAGTCTGATCAGCGGGGCTCGGACTGTTGGGGCCCCTACTGATCAGGAGAATGGTGGCCCCGCTGAAGAGAAACTAAGTACAGCTATCGGCAATCTCAGGCAGCTCCATAGAGATGAACATGGCAGGAGCACGTGTGTGTGACCACTGCTCCAGTCATAGAGGGAAACACGGGATCCGTGTTCTGATGACCGGAAGGGGGTGAATAGGGGAGGAGGTCGAAACTTGGTACAAACGCCTCTGCAAAATTGCTTTACTGGAGCATTGCTTGCCTATAAGTGCCAACCAGGCATATTCATATATTCTGACCTCGCCGGAAACGTGGACACAAGTCAGGCTCTAGCTGCCATATTACGGATCCGTAAACCATGCATCGGTTATATGGACACGTCCACGGGTCTTCACTCAGACTGGACGAATTTTCAAGGGACCAAGTGGGCAAAACTTTGTATAAAATCCTCCTGTCTTTCCATAGCTGCTCTATTAGACCTCTGTAGAAAACCGAGCCACCGTACGGCTGGGTGCGGGAGCAAAAATATCGCCCTCTCGAAAACCAGACGCGGAAGAACAGGCTTTCATTTCTGCTCAGCATGAATAAAAGATAGCACGGCTGCTGAAAATAGAAGATGCAAAGATGTGCAGAGTCATGATGTGGCGGATCCTGAATAGACCTCCCTGTCAATCATCGTTACCCTACTTGATGGGAAAAAAAAAAGAAAAACAAAAAACTTCATTTGGCTGAGAGTTCTCTAGAGAGTCGTAGAGTGGTGTGAAGAGAAAACTGTGCCGACAGGGACCGAGACGACCGTAGGAACGATGGATTTCCTGGACTGACCACTGAGGTCCAGCCTGACCGCGGGTCTACTGTCCCACACCAAAACAATGCCGTACAGGAGGGGGAACCCGTCGTTGGGATGGGACCCTACAGTGTTATAAATCACTATGGTGGAGGGAGCGTGGGTCGGCAGAGGCAGTCGGTTCCAGAAATTCAGCCGTCACTTGGACTCATCTGAAACCGGCCTATGTGTGTGCATATAAGATTATGTATCAGACATACTGAAGTATAACTGCCCGATCCTTACCTCTCCTGACACCCCATACAAACATCATGGTAGACTGGTTTCACAGATTTGTTGCCCTAACAAAAATTTAAGGTATGACCGCCTCTAAGAGTCCAGTGGGTGGTCGTAATTAGTACTATATGTACAGTCAATACAGAGGTAAGAGTCCAGTGGGCGGACCTACTAGTGATTGACAGCTAAGCCCAGAAAAAGCAGGGCTTACTAAGGGATGGCCCTTCCTCAGGATATCCCGACTGGCGGAGGGATGACGCCCCCCCCCCCCTGCGGATCAGCTGTTTGGGTGTGGCTCCGTTACCAAATGTTGTCACCGGAACTACACAGCTCCGTCAACCTTATAGTGGAGGGAGTCTGTTACCACGTTGTCAATGGGAGCAGAGAGGCAGTGGTGAGCACTGGCACCAACTCCCAATCTGCACCCAAATAGTGGATAGTAGGGATGTAGGGTGCTGGACCCCCACCGATCAGGTAGTGATGGCCCATCCTGAGGATAGGCCATCAATTAGTAAAGGCTGGACAACCCCTTAAAATGAAGGACTGGTAATTACAATTTTATTGAATATTTTACCATAAAACTACAAAATGAATTTGCTCAGCTTCTCCTGCTCTGCTGCTGGCGGGGGGCACTGCATGTTCAACCTTTAAAATTATGAAATTAAAGATATAAAAAGAATTTGGAAAGTTAAACATTCACAAAAGCAGAATCTCTTGAGGTAGTATAACTGGGTCCAGGAAACATTGCTAGAAAACTCAATATACTTGGTACTTCTGTCTCTGGGTTTGACTCGACAGTGCAGCCAGAGGACGACGGATATTGTGGACGATTTGGGGGATTTTTACTCTATGCAGTAAATCCGCAGTGTCTGGATGTGTTATATGTCCAGCACAGGCCCATGAAGTGCCTACAGCTGTTCCGCTCTCAGCTCTCCTGTCACAGGCGGCTCTGTGCTGACATGTACAGATGATCCTGTATCAGACTGAGGAAACCTTCACAGGTCAAAAGGGTACAAACCACAACGGGTACACTGCGGCCTCCGCTCCTGGCACCACTGACATGCTTTGCTTCAGGAAATGCCGCACATTGTGGACAGTCAGATGCACAAGAGACCTTCTGCTAATAGTCACCCTGCACAAGGACGGCAGCATCGCCATACAGGACAGCACAGTTCCTGGTCTGGAATAATGGTCTTTAAAGGTGTCCCTGCCCACAAGAGCTTACAATCTAAAGTAGGATACCTTGGCCTGAGGCACTAATCTAGTCTACCGTATACATGAGATCTGTCAGAGCAGATCCCACCCCATAAACATGCCCACCCCATACACACGCCCACACCGCACTCCCACCCATGATCCCGTCCCCATAAATGCGCCCAACCCACGATCCCGTCCCCATAAACACGTCCACCCACGATCCCGCCCCCATAAACCCACGACCCCACCACAATAAACGCGCCCACCCACGATCCCGCCCCCATAAACCCGCCCAACCCACCACAATAAACGCGCCCACCCACGATCCCGCCCCATAAACGCGCCCACCCACGATCCCGCCCCATAAACGCGCCCACCCACGATCCCGCCCCATAAACGCGCCCACCCACGATCCCGCCCCATAAACGAGCCCACCCACGATCCCGCCCCATAAACGAGCCCACCCACGATCCCGCCCCATAAACGCGCCCAACCCACGATCCCACCACAATAAACGAGCCCACCCACGATCCCGCCCCATAAACGAGCCAACCCACGATCCCGCCCCCATAAACCCGCCCAACCCACGATCCCACCACAATAAACGAGCCCACCCACGATCCCGCCCCATAAACGAGCCCACCACGATCCCGCCCCATAAACGAGCCCACCCACGATCCCGCCCCATAAACGCGCCCACCCACGATCCCGCCCCATAAACGAGCCCACCCACGATCCCGCCCCATAAACGAGCCCACCCACGATCCCGCCCCATAAACGAGCCCACCCACGATCCCGCCCCATAAACGCGCCCACCCACGATCCCGCCCCATAAACGCGCCCACCCACGATCCCGCCCCATAAACGCGCCCACCACGATCCCGCCCCCATAAACCCGCCCAACCCACGATCCCACCACAATAAACGCACCCACCCACGATCCCGCCCCCATAAACCCGCCCAACCCACGATCCCACCACAATAAACGCACCCACCCACGATCCCGCCCCATAAACGAGCCCACCCACGATCCCGCCCATAAACACATTCACCCACGATCCCGCCCCATAAACACGTCGACCCACGATCCCGCCCATAAACACGTTCACCCACGATCCCGCCCCATACACATTCCCACTTGGCAGAGCTTAAATGTGTTGGGAATGGATATAGTGGAGAAACCTGCTGCCAGACAGACACCTTGGGCTGTGGCTTATCTCCCACAGAAGAAAAAGATCGGACATGTTGAAATCCAACTGCCTCATCCTTATCATCCATATTTGACATCAGGGAACAGTTGGGACACCCCTATACACGGATGATCGGCCAGTCCCATGGAAGTCACAGCATTTGGATGACTTACCTAATTTGCCTGCTAATGGCTCTCTAGCGGATGGGAAAAATAACTACAACTTCCAGCATGTCCTAACAGGGCATGCTGGGAGTTGCAGTGTCACCATAGCTGGAGACCACTGGTCCAACGCCTCCTGAACCTGGCGGTGATACAGCTCAGGAGTTGTACGGAGCTATAACAGGCCATCTATAGCGGTGTATGGCACCATACTGGACCATTGTGTTGCTTCCAAATGGAGGCTTTTTAATACCGACTAGAGGTGCCATATGGCGGCACACAACTGACATACTGATGGCAGCCAATACCGTGCCCATAGAAGCTGTCATTGAGCCTTCCACAGACGTGGCTGTGCACTTACCTCCCCCTCACCTCTCATAGGAATTGCCTGCAGATTCTCGTAACAACACGGGAATTGCTTTATATCAGTGTAGATTTACCAAAATTGGCAATTTCCTCTCTGCGGGCGGACGATAAGCAATAGAGTGAGGGCAGGCGACTGCGTTCATAGACTACAATGCACTTAAAATTCATAGGACGGTACTGCATGGGCGCCCCCTAGAAAGCGTGGCTAAGGGAACAGTACACACTGCCTGCGTAAGCAATCCCTGATCACTTACATGGCGGTTTACAAGGTGCCTTACATTTCTACACATGGGCGTGGGCTGCCAGATGAGGGTAGTACTCCATATTACCAAGTTCCATCCACAGCACTAATTCATTACATTTTACTGCACACTCTTTTACCAGATACTGATATATATTCTTTACAATTTCTAGTCCATTTTTATTTTCGGATTTTAGATTTATTTTATTTTCTCTGTATGTGATTATGGGGGCGGCCATCTTGCCTGAGCCACTGTGAGCAGCAATTAGAGACCTGCTTTACAGCAGCCACCATGGGGCACAGGAACCTGCAGACTGGAGGTGATTGATTATCTTCTATGGGAGAATGTAGTAGGCATCCTCTGTGATCTGTGCAGTGCAGTCATTGTACGGGGAGGGGGAGTAGTTCAGCTCTGTCCATCACCTATTGTGAATGGTGGATCCTGTGTTACCAATAAAGAAGTGTTAACTCTCATTGTAATCGTGCCTGTGATGATAATGAGATGACTGCTGAGAGGATCTCTACAGAAGAGGAACTGGCAGCCTATTATGACATGGAGAAAGAAAACTAGAAATAAAAAATAAAAAAAATTCACCTAACATTAAGCTTTTTTTTTTTTTTTTTTTTTTTTTTTTTTAACGCATTCTCTTTAAGGGTTGAGGGTCTGGTATCTGGGGGGGGGGATGAGCACTCAGAGGTACCATTTTTGTAACATATATGGCAGACCTGGGGGGGTCTTCCTCAATCCATCAGCACCCAGCCAACACATCAGGGGGGAACAAAGGCACTGACCACTTAAAGGGGTTATCCAATAGTACAAAAACCTCCCACAATGCCCGGGCACCCCCTACAGACACTTAAAGGGGTTGCCTCATGATGGACAATGGGGGCATATCGCTAGGATATGCCCCCATTGTCTTATCGGTGCGGGTCCAACACCTATATCCAGAACGGGGCCCCGCAAGGTGGTGGATGGAGGACTCCGGTCCGGCCACCACCAAGCCGGCTCCCCATAGAAACGAATGGGAGTGTACCGAGCATGCGCGGCCCCCGCTACCATTCATTTCTATGAAGCCGACGGAAATAGCCGAGCCAGCGCTCGGCTATTTTCGCCGGCCCCATAGAAAATAAATGGAGGGTGGCTGTGCATGCGCAGTACGCCCTCCTTCAATTTTGGGGCTCCGTTCTGGATATAGGTGCAGGTGCCAGCAGTGGGAGCCGCACCTATAAGACAATGGGGGGCATATCCTAGCGATATCCATGAAACAACCCCTTTAACCAGTCCCCGACACCCATATCCCTTCGGATCCCTGCACAGCCATTGCTGCATCTCCCTGTTGCGTTGATCAAAACATCTGGCGACGGGTAGAGCAGCCAATAGCAGGCTGCGACGGTGACCAGTCTCCCTAGCGTCACCCGCCCGATTATGGCTGCTCCCACCCCTGGATGTTTTGATCCGCACGATGGGGAGATTCAGCAGTGGCTGTGCAGGGATCCTTTATTATTCCTACTAAAAGTTATAAATTAATTGCTAGCAGTCTGCAGTAAGGGTACAGAGGGGAGGTAACCAGTAGGGGTGTGTACCTACACAGACTGACAATGGCAGCACTGACTGGATACAGCAAGACTGTGCAGGGACACCCCTCCCCCCCCCAACTGGTTACCTCCCCTCTGTACCCTTACTGCAGACTGCTAGTAATTCATTCATAACTTCTAGTAGAAATAATAAAGGAATGGCACAACATAGAGCCATAAGAATAGATGCTCCAGAAAATGCATGAATCTATTAGAACAGACATATCAGGAGTGGTGAAAGGTCCTCGTTAAAGACTACGTTAGGGAAGTGCATAAAATGCAATCGCTCGTATAAATTCCAATAGATTATCCTGACACTACGAATTACTGATCGTTTCCAGAATCCCAGCAGGAAATCAGCATCTATAGCCCGGGCCACTTCCCTACAAACACATGGACTTTGTCCTCGGCCTCTGCCAGTTAAATGCCGTTTATATACTACAGAGGAGCTCATATAATGGAGGCTACAATGAGGGGAAGGCACTGCTGTGCCAGGTAATTAAAAAAAAAAGTGAATTGATTTTTATCGATTTGGGGTCTGTGTGCACAAGTCTATAAAGGTCCAATTACCAATACATAGGCTCCACCGTCATTTGTCATCTACGTCCATCTTTACGGTGACTGGTGGTCAACTGAATGTTAATATGATAAAGGAGATGACTGCCCCTTTTTTATGGATGTAATAGGGGTTCACCCCACACTCCATATTGGATCGAACAAAGGACTGGTGAAAAACGTAAGGACCTGACTTGTCCCACTGATTTCAGAGGGCGCTGTCTACTGTCTGGGTAGCCGGCCGCTATGATAACATGGCCTGGCGTAGGAGCCTAACCTCCAGGATCAGCTCATGGGTTGTCAGACACACACGTGTGCACTTCTCTGCAGCAATGACACGTTAATAAAGGTGTGCAATGTGCGCTGTGTCAGGTCGTGACACAACCACTTCACTTCCTATCTGGGTTACCAACCATGACAACATGTGGCAACGTGCGCTAAAGAGGTCACAGGAAGTTCTGGCTGTGCTGCAATACACTACATGGCGGTAATACAGAGGTGTGAGCAAGACATGAGATGTCAGCACAGGAAATCAAGGGCGACATGCAAGACAAAAGGAGAAGGTAGAGGCAGGTGCTGGTGCAGTCACTGTGTACATACATTACTTATCCTGTACTGATCCTGAGTTACATCCTGTATTATACTCCAGAGCTGCACTCACTATTCTGCTGGTGCAGTCACTGTGTACATACATTAAATTACTTATCCTGTACTGATCCTGAGTTACATCCTGTATTATACTCCAGAGCTGCACTCACTATTCTGCTGGTGGAGTCACTGTGTACATACATTACTTATTCTGTACTGATCCTGAGTTACATCCTGTATTATACTCCAGAGCTGCACTCACTATTCTGCTGGTGGAGTCATTGTGTACATACATTACATTACTTATCCTGTACTGATCCCGCGTTACATCCTGTATTATACTCCAGAGCTGCACTCACTATTCTGCTTGTGGAGTCATTGTGTACATACATTACATTACTTATCCTGTACTGATCCCGCGTTACATCCTGTATTATACTCCAGAGCTGCACTCACTATTCCGCTGGTGGAGTCACTGTGTACATACATTACATTACTTATCCTGTACTGATCCTGAGTTACATCCTGTATTACACTCCAGAGCTGCACTCAGTATTCTGCTGGTGCAGTCACTGTGTACATACATTACTTATCCTGTACTGATCCTGAGTTACATCCTGTATTATACTCCAGAGCTGCACTCACTATTCTGCTGGTGCAGTCACTGTGTACATACATTACTTATCCTGTACTGATCCTGAGTTACATCCTGTATTATACTCCAGAGCTGCACTCACTGTTCTGCTGGTGGAGCCCCCTTGTAAGTATTATAATGCATCACCATGGGAAGGTTGTCAAATTACACATACATTTTCAGGAGGAATAAAAGAGCAGCGGCACAATGCAGAGCTGTATGAAAAGATCCTCCAGAATTATTAGTACATGGGAATACAAGTATTTTCTTTGGAGTACAAGTAACACCAGTATTATCTTCCTGCGGAGGGCGCCATTACTGTACGGAACAGGAGACAAGACGACTGCGCAGGAGAGCGAGCCATAGGAGTACATGTAATGTAATGCTCCAGTATGTTGTGTGCTATATAAATACATTTGGAAGGACAGCTGTGCCAACGTGATCTCAGGGTATTTTATTTTAAGACTCAACATATGCCAACCTTGGATCGCTGCTCCTGAGGCACACACTATGCATTCTGCTGCTCCTCCTATAGACTGCTGTGATTTCTCACAAACCTCTATAGACATAAAAATCCTGAGACAAGACCTTCATAGGACGTGTCCTCTCTGCTTCTCATAATACTTGTATTCACTATGACACAACAACTCGGGAGTACTTTTTTTTTTTTTTTTTTTAACTCTTAGTGCCACCCCTCTGTTATTCCTCCTGGAAATGTAAAATGAAACTGACGACTAAGCGATCTCGGCCCCCTTGTTAGTATATTGTGCCACATACAATGTAGCCTCCTGATAGGCGCACCTGGGCCATCTAAGTCTCTGGGTCAACCTTCCCTAAACCCACCCTTGGCGCTTGCGTGGTACACCTTGGCGCAGAGTGTCTGACCTTGTGCAGGCAAAGATATAAAATTTTTTTTTTTTTCTAGAAGATTTAAAAGTTTTTCCCGAGATTTTATTACTGATGACCTATCCTAGGATGACAGACTCTGCTGTGTAAAACAGCAGGCACCCGGCAGGTACGGCAGCCGCTCAGTTCCTGAGCGGGCCCCATATTTAAAGACCCGACATCCAGTGTACTTGTACGCCCGATGTCAGGAGGGGGTTAAATCTGGAGATTGCCTGACGCACAGGATTTGAAAAACGTGGCGGCTTTCTTCCAGAAATCAGTGCCATGTCTGCCTAAGGGTCCATTCACACGTCCGTATGTTTTAATCCGCATCCGTTCCGCAAATGCGGAATCCAGAATGCGGATCCATTCACTTCAATGGCTCTGCAAAAAATGCGACAGCACTCCGTATACTGTCCGCATCCGTTGTTCCGTTCCGTTATGCGGATCCGCATATAAGATAGAGCTTGTCCTACTTTTGCCCGCATTTGCGGTCCTTGGTCCCATTGTAGTCAATGGGTCCGCAAAAAATGCGGATGATATGCGGAATGCATCAATATGTCATCCGCATGTCATCCGCAATTGCGAATCCGTTTCCAGGAAATAGAAAGAAATACCCTACCAACATATATTCCTCCTTCGTTTTGTTTTTTTTTTTGCGGAAAATAACGGAACGGATGCAGATGTACAATTGGCGAAAACGGAAGGTTTTTGTGGAAACACGGATCCGCAAAAAAACGGAACGAAAATCTGGAAAAGAAAAATACGGACGTGTGAAGGAAGCCTAAGTGGCTGGAGACAAGCTGCAACACCACATGAAACCTGTGGACAGACGGGGTGCTGTTTTTGGAAGAAAGCAGCCATGTTTTTGGCTGTCTCATCGTACTAAAACAGCGGAGAACGTAGACCCTGAAAGAAGAAGAACGTAAGACGTAACGAAGGCCAACATGGTAAAAACAGACCGATAGGATAGGGTATTTGACAGAACGATATTAGCTGCTGCATTCATTTACGGTATGTCAGTTTTTTGGGGAATAATCCCAAAAACCTGGTACTATGGGGCGTGGCCCAATCTGGAGAACACAGGAGCGATATGACATCCATGTTCTACAGCAGCGATGCTCAACCTGCGGCCCTCCAGCTGTTGTAAAACTACAACTCCCATCATGCCCTGCTGTAGGCTGATAGCTGTAGGCTGTCCGGGCATGCTGGGAGCTGTAGTTTTGCAACAGCTGGAGGGCCGCAGGTTGAGCATCCCTGCACTACAGAGAAATAACTACTAGATATCATCACTAAACATGAAGCGAAAATACATCCGCTAATGTTTTTGGTTCTCCAGAGCTGCGCTCACAGATCTGATCCTTCCGCTTCCGTATTTCCGTTCTGCAAAAAAAAAAAAAAAAAAAAAAAAACCGTCCTATTATTGTCCACATTAAGGACAAGGATAGGGCTGTTCTATTAGAGGCCGTCTGTTCTGTCCTGCAAAATACGGAATGCACACGGGCATCATCCGTATTTTTTGCAGATCCTTTTATTGCAGACCGCAAAATACCTACAGACATGTGCGTGACACCTAAAGGAGGGAGGGTGAAGCCGCATTTTCCGTGACATCTCTCACCTCTCCCTCAGCAGGTCTCTCTTCTATATTGTTCTATTATACAGTGTACATATCCCTTTAAGAGATGCCGGGAATGGCGGCCATGGGGCTGTCTATCTGACATTCCTAGACATCACAGAATGAAGCGTCTCATGGAAAGGCGAGCTGGGACGTGTGGAAGTGGACTGGACACAACTGGCCTTTCATCCGTGACAGGTTCGCCACATCAGCTATTCGCCCTTTTCTCCCCAGGCGAAATACAAGTGCAAACTAGACAAGACGTCCCAAAGTGGAGACTAAGCAGCCTTTGTTGTAGCGCGAGGCGGAGGCTTTCTCTACAAGACGCTGGTGGAATCCATAGAATGTCTCCCATCGCCTCAGAAGATGGACATGACGGGACAGAACGGTACAGGACATGCAACGCTGCCTAGAGGAAATTCTACTGTTTAAATATTCCTGCCCCTAGGGGGCAGTGTACAGTAGGGGTGTGCTGGTGCCGTATTCTATTGAGTTGGGTAGAAAGAGGCCTTAAAGGGGTAACGCCATGATTAATGTAAAAAATGACATCACATGGTACGTGACAATCTCTTTCTAACAAAGCTAGAACCAGCCCTGTACCTCACATGGATCCAGAGATCTCCACATTCATTGTTCTGCTAGATTTATATCAAGCTGACAGGTGCTGCAGCCCTCTCCCTATCACCGGTAAGAGCACGTGTCCTTCCTGTTGCAGCTTTCCCCATCACAGCTCAGGGGGTGTGTCCTTTCTCAGAGGGTGTGCCCTTTCTGCTGCAGCTTCCTCCTCATCACATCTCCGTGTCCTTTCTGATGCAGCTCTCTGCCCATCACAGCTCAAAGCGTGTGTCCTTTCTGTTGCCGCTCTGGCCCTATCACAGCTCAGGGGGCGAGTCCTTTCTGCTGCAGCTCTCTCCCTATCACAGCTCAGAGCGTGTGTCCTTCCAGCTGCAGCTCTAGCCCTGTAACTGTAAAAGCCTCTAACAGTAGATACAGCTGGTGGCAGCTGAAGGATGGAACTGAGCATGTGCGACCACCTCATCAAGGTGGACAGAGAAATAAGAAAAAGGATAGAAAGCAGGTGGTGCTATACAGATACATTTTATTGAATAACTCGATGGCTATACTAAATTTTTAATTACATGCAATTACAAAAGGTTTCAGATCCAGGTGCTGGTTTGAAAAAAACGTGTAAAAAATTTTTTGCATGGAACATGTTATCCACTCAGACCCCATCGATTTATACTTCTGACAAGTTGCACTTTTTTTTTTTTAAATTAGACATCCTTTAAAGGGGTTTTCCACTTTGGGAGACCCATTCATTTTTTTTCTTTTTTTCCTTTTACAGTGTCCCCGATGATGAATTATACAATGTCCAGCGCCTGTAACCCACAGGGGTTGTCTGCTTAACGAGGAATTGTCTCCTGACGTGTCTGTTTTACTAAATAATTTTAACCCCCGTGCACCTACGATCTGTGTTGTCTCGTCCCTCAGTTATCGCTACCAGAAATTTATGAATGAATCTGCAATTGGGTTTTGCCAGTAGGGGACCCTGTCCAATTAGTGCTGCCAGCGTCACACTGCGCAGGGACACACCCCCTACTGGTAAGACCCAGTTGCAGATTCATTACATTCATACATTTCTAGAAGGATGGTCAGAAATAGGAAAAAATACACTTTTCCTCATTTTTTCATGCTATGCTTTAAAGAAGAACTCCCGCAAAAAAATTTATTCCATGTCCTGCTAGAAATGTACATGATGTAATCTGTAGTGAATGTCATTTTCTTACCAGTGTCTGTATTTTTGAGTTATATCATCCTGAAGTTTCTTATCTGTGTCATGTGACTAGGAATCAGACCCACCAACTCACACATAGACTTATGTGTGGACAGGAAGTCTAATTCTCTATGCATTCCTATGGGAGCCTCACTTTCAGTCTCATAGGAATGAATAGAGCAGTGACTGGCTTGCTGTCCTGGGTCAGTTGGAGGTCAGGGAGTTGGTCACATGACCCAGCTACAATAAGAAGAGAGTGGAAACTCTCAATTTCAGCCTCTGATAAGAAAATGACAATCACTACAGATTATATCATGCACCTTTCTAACAGGTCAGAGAATAAAATTTTTTGCGGGAGTTCTTCTTTAACACAGTTTGTGCAATAAATAATATTTGCCCCAAAAATCAATCCTCACATTTTCCTGTACAAAATGATGTCATATATGGATGTGCGCATTGTGTAACGTAAACCTCCTTTAGGTTTAGACGCAGCCTCTGCACATAGACGTATTATCCAAAACAGAAAGTTTTTGGGGAAAGCATGGACTCTTAATTTTATTGGGGGAAGGGGGTGCTTTTTTATTTATTTTTTTACTTTTATACACTATTTTTCACAGTATACTTGCATTTCTTTTTTCACATTTTAATTTATATTTTTATATATTTATACTATACTGGGGGGGGGGGGGGGGGGCAGGTTAGAAGAGAACAGATTGGGTGTCATTTATCATGAGCCCCATGCCAGAAACTGGTGGCACGCCCGCATTTTGCTACTTTTTGAATGCTTTTGCATCTAAATTTAGAAGCATGAGGCATTTCTATGCCACCCCCAGCACATTCACTATCATTTACGCCAGTTTCCGGGTGTAAATGACTATTGAAATCTATGCCAAGGGCTGAAAGTGGATGCTACTAATTTATGACGAAGCCTGCGCCTCATCATAAAGTAAGTGTATGCTGCGGCAGTGCAGAGGATATCAAAGGCCGGTAAAATCGGTCTTTGATAAATGACCCCCATTATCCCTGCTGTCCCCATATACAGGTCATTGGTAACAGTCTTCTAATGGTAACAGGTCATAGGTGACTGTCTAGCCTTCTGTATACATAGGCATGCGAAAGACACAAATCGTACAAATCTGCATGCCTCCAAGCACAGGGATTCCCTCTGATGTCATCACTGACATCATGGGGATCCCTTACTACCACTCAAATCAGGGGGCAACTAGAGAAAGCTCTTATCAGGCCCACGCAAGGGGGGGGGGGCCCCTCCAAGCTCAAGGTAGGGGGAAGAGGCCTACCAGGCACATGGAAGGGGAGGAGGCCTACCAAGTGGATGGAAGGGGAGGAGGCCTACTAGGCACATGGACGGGGAGGAGGCCTACCAAGCTCAAGGTAGGGGAAAGAGGCCTACCAGGCACATGGAAGGGGAGGAGGCCCACCAAGTGGATGGAAGGGGAGGAGGCCCACCAAGCGCACAGAAGGGGAAGAGGCCTACCAGGCACATGGAAGGGGAGGAGGCCTACTAGGTGGATGGAAGGGGAGGAGGCCTACTAGGCACATGGACGGGGAGGAGGCCTACCAAGCTCAAGGTAGGGGAAAGAGGCCTACCAGGCACATGGAAGGGGAGGAGGCCTACCAAGTGGATGGAAGGGGAGGAGGCCACAAGCGCACAGAGGGGAGGAGGCCCCCAAGCGCACAGAAGGGGAGGAGGCCCACAAGCGCACAGAAGGGGAGGAGGCCCACCAAGCGCACAGAAGGGGAAGAGGCCTACCAGGCACATGGAAGGGGAGGAGGCCTACTAGGTGGATGGAAGGGGAGGAGGCCTACCAAGTGGATGGAAAGGGAGGAGGCCACCAAGCGCACAGAAGGGGAGGAGGCCCACCAGGCACACGGAAAGGGAGGAGGCCTGCCAGGCACACGAAAGGAGAGGCCTGCAGGCACACGAAGGGAGGAGGCCTGCCAGGCACACGGAAAGGGAGGAGGCCTACCAGGCACACGGAAAGGGAGGAGGCCTACCAGGCACACGGAAAGGGAGGAGGCCTACCAGGCACACGGAAAGGGAGGAGGCCTACCAGGCACACGGAAAGGGAGGAGGCCTACCAGGCACACGGAAAGGGAGGAGGCCTACCAGGCACACGGAAAGGGAGGAGGCCTACCAGGCACACGGAAAGGGAGGAGGCCTACCAGGCACACGGAAAGGGAGGAGGCCCTACCAGGCACACGGAAAGGAGGAGGCCTACCAGGCACACGGAAAGGGAGGAGGCCTACCAGGCACACGGAAAGGGAGGAGGCCTACCAGGCACACGGAAAGGGAGGAGGCCTACCAGGCACACAGAAAGGGAGGAGGCCTACCAGGCACACGGAAAGGGAGGAGGCCTACCAGGCACACGGAAAGGGAGGAGGCCTACCAGGCACATGGAAAGGGAGGAGGTCTGCCAGGTACATGGCAGCACAATAAAATCCTATCCTACAAGGGCATACACTTATATTTGTGCCATTGTCATCACATCTGTGTCTGATGTCGGAGCTCATCACTTATGCAGGAAAGGTACAGATCTCCATTGGGGCTCTCCATGTGTATATCAGCATGGGTACAGATAAAAGGAGAGGAGGCAAATTAAATGCTAATGAAAGCCAGACCTTTGTGATATTGAAATCATATGTAAGACATAAGGATCAAACAGGAAGATGCAAGCCAAACATCTCAGAGCTCGAAGAGCTTCAAAGACATAAGGGAGAACACGACAAAATCTACCCAATGAACAACTAGAGGACACAAGCCTTTTCCATTATACTAGGTCGTAAAATGTCCACTTTTTTTATTTTTATTTTTTTTTAAAGGGGGTCATCTCCCTAAAGTATTTAACACCTATACACAGAGCAGGTAATAAATATTGGATTTTGGTGGTTTCCAGTCCCTGGGACCCCCAGCGATCTCGAGAGTAGAAAGTCCCCAAGCTCAATCTTTAAATGATGTGGCAGTGCACAAATTGGTCCACCAGTGTCTACGTCGGTCCCACAGAAGTCAATGGGGTGGTGACTAACATGGATCCGATAAAATCTTTTCTGTGGGATAGCCCCTTTAAACAGCTGATGTCTAAGGAAAACTAATAAGACCACTGGCAAGAATAGCTGTATTCGTTTTAAAGTTAATCCCCCTATTTGCATGTTTTTAGGTCAAAAAAATTACCCCAATTAATTTCTTAATATATCTTTATAGTGGTCAGAGTGAGAATTTTCTGAAACAGAGCTCCAAATCTCCAGCATAGTTTCTAAGCATAACATTCAGGCTGCTTGCAGGCACCACTAGGGGAGCTTACTGCATACAGTGTTATTATTGAGCTCAATGTAAAAGTAGTCTGCAGAGAGCTCCCCCTAGTGGTGGCTGCAGGCAGCCGAACTGCAACAGCAAAAATAGAGTAAGGATATAAAGCGTGTGCCCGTAATGTCAGAATCTTACTCGATTTCACAGGAATGTTAGGCAGACGCGAATGGGAGGGGTGGTAATCTGACATTTGGCTGGGTTTCAATGAGCTCTTTATACCAGGAATGTTTCGGTACAATATGTTATAATTAGGAATGTGGCGGCTGAATACCTTCCTCCATCAAAATCAAAGAACTCGGAAGCACCCGCACTGCAGGACCCGTCTTCTGAGCTGAACATGCCTCTTTTCTGTGAGCATACCTCAATACAGCACGTAATTCGCAGCACTTTAAAAAAAACAAAAAGGGCCATTTGATGTACCGGAGACAATTCGCTACGTGATGTCAAACATTCAAGCAGTGCTCATCGGCTGGAACAATATCTCCTTAATGGAAGAGGTATTATATAAAACTGCTCTGGAGACACAGAGTACCTCCAGTTTCTGAAACCTTTAGACATGTCACTGAGATATAGGCACCATGTCCCTTCAGCTTTTAACTCCAAACACCATAAAAACTTTAAAAGGGGTTTAGTCACAAAACATATTCAGTATTTTTCAAACCAGCACCTGGATCTGAATACTTTTGTAATTGCATGTAATTAAAACTTAGTATAGCTACGGCGTTATTCAATAAAATGTATCTGCATAGCGCCACCTGCTGTTTGTTCTTTTCCTTATTTTTTTGGGTCCATCTCACTGAGCTGGTGGAATATGCACAGTTTAAAGAAGCACTCCCACAAAAAATATTATTCTCCGATCTATTAGAATCGTCCATGATGTAATCTGTAGTGAATGTAATCTTTTTACCAGTGACTGTATTTGTGAGTTATAACCTCCCTTCTGATCCCCAGCTGTCTCATGTGACCAGCACTTTGACTTAAAATACCACAGCATCTTAGGTGTGGACAGGAAGTCGGTTTCTCTGTATATTCCTATGGGAGCATTAATGTCAGTTTCATAGGAATGAATAGAGAAGTAACTGACTTCCTGTCCTGTGTCAGTTGGAGATGAGAGTGCTGGTCATATGACACAGCTGAGGATCAGAAGGGAGGTTATAACTCACAAATACAGTCACTGGTAAGAAGTTGTCCAAGTTATATTTATTGATGACCTATCCTATAGGTCATCAATATCAGATGGGCAGGGGTCCGGCACCCCCACCAATCAGCTGTTTGAAGAGGAAGCATGCGCCGTACCAGCGCTGCCTCCTCTTCATTGTTTACCTGCTTGCCATAACATACGTAGCGGTGAGCATGTGCAATTACACCTAACCGCCCCATTCATTCCAATGAGATGGATCGCTCCTATACAAGTCTATGGGAACAATCCGTCCTATTGAAATGAATGGGGCGGCTTGGGTGTAATTACACCTGCTCACCGCTACTGATGTTACGACGAGCAGGTAAACAATGAAGAGGAGGCAGTGCTAGCACAGCACTCCCCCCCTCTTCAAACAGCTAATCGGTGGGAGTGCCGGCTGTCAGACCCCTGCCGATCAGATATTGGTCAATAAATCTGATGTCATTCATAAATATAACTCGGATAACCCCTTTAAGGAGGGGAGAGCAGACAGAAGCAGGCACAGTTGAATCTGTGGCAGATTCAGCATCACCACCAGCCATGTGGAGGAATTACACTTCCTCTACTGCAGAAAAAAGACTAATTTGCATTTAGAAAGAATATAAACAAAAAAAAACTGTGCCAATGTATCCATAGGCTTTAAAAGATGAGGATGCTACTATAACAATCTGTGTTCCACTATACATATATAGGACTGTTGTAAATTATCAGCTATTGGACACGTGTAAAATCACTACCATCATTGTATAGGCTGTAGCATATGCCACTTTTTGGTAACCAGAGAATATCAGATGGTTCTATCTGAAGTCATTGCTGGTGAATGGGACATCTCAAACCAGTTCAATATCATGAGACCAGAGCTTGATGTCCCCTACACACCTTCCATCCGTTCTAGACGAGAGGGGTACGATGCTCAGGGGTCTTCATGCCCCTCGCTCCCACTATACCAAACACTGCTATGATTGTGAAGGTCTCGTACAGGTTCATACAGTCCATACCGCCATTCTTATGGGCTTCTTCTATAGGAAGTTAACCCTTGGGGCAACCACTAGAAGACACCTAACCAGTTTAGATTGTTACCCTATCCCCCCAGTATGGAAATACAATTCACTAATACACAAAATTGATAACAGGACAATGCAATTCCCAGTAGTCGAATATTGCAGGTTTGGTCTCGAAATATAAACCTTCTGCGGCCTGCAGGAAGATAAACCAGTCTTTCTAGCGTTCAACGGGTTATCAATAATTAGTCGTCCAGGTCTAAAGGTGGTTGTGACAATAGAGAAAGTTTATGACGTGCGCTCCCCGGAAACGCCACGCCCGAACATAACTATTAAATAGAGACTTTACAGATCATTAGCTAATGTAATGATGCTGGCACAAGGGTTTGATATTGCTCTGACGGCTGACTGCCCTTCAAACAACTTCCAGTTCAGGAGAGAAGAATCTCACGAGGACAAAGTTATTTCACGTCTGACACACAGCAGTAGTCCTATATTAATATGTATGTTATATATACTGTATATTTAAAGGGCACCTGTCAGCAGATTTGTACCTATGACACCGGCTGACCTGTTACATGTGCACTTGGCAGCTGAAGACATCTGTGTTGGTCCCATGTTCATATGTGACCGCATTACTGAAAAAAATGATGTTTTAATATATGCAAATGAGCTTCTAGGAGCAACGTGGGCGTTACCATTACACTTAGAGGCTCAGCTCTCTCTGCAACTGCTGCACTTTGATTGACAAGACCAGGTAGTGAAAACATCACACCTGCCTGGTCCTGTCAATCAAAGTGGAGAGAATGCGACAGTTGCAGAGAGAGCAGAGTCTCTAGGTGCAGCAGAAACGCCCCCGTTGCTCCTAGAGGCTCATTTGCATATAATAGAACATCATTTTTCTCAGCAATGCGGGCACATATGAACACGGGACCAACACAGATGTCTTCAGCTGCTAAGCGCACATGTAACAGGTCAGCCAGTGTCATAGGTACAAAACTGCTGACAGATGCCCTTTAAAGCGTCAATGAGTTTTCAACAAACTTTTCGATATATTATAGAGATCCAGTATATCAAAAGCTTTGAGACCCCCACGATCACTAGAACGAGGGGAGAGAAGTGCTCACGTATCGTGCCGTCTCTCCTTCCTGCAGAGGACAGGCTCAATAGAAAGTCAATCGGTTCATCTCGATTCTGTAGAGCCCGATATGCAAGCACTTCTCTCTTCTTGAAATGGCGGTCTCAGTACTCGGACCCCCACCAATCAAAACTTCTGAT
Organism: Rhinella marina; assembly: GCA_900303285.1. NCBI lineage: Eukaryota > Metazoa > Chordata > Amphibia > Anura > Bufonidae > Rhinella > Rhinella marina. The sequence continues at coordinate 234,991 of ONZH01008573.1, read as the reverse complement.
ATCGCTCTAGGACATCCCAAAAGTTTTTGAAAACTCAGTGACCCTTTGAAGATGCAAAAAATGCAGATACAACACGGATTCAGTCATAGGCATGGGGCCTAAAGCATTACCCTAAAAAATCCATCTACACATGTTAAAGGGGTTGACCCATCATAAACAATGGGGGTGGGGGGGGGCATATCGCTGGGTTATGCCCCCATTGTCTGATAGGTATGGGGCCCACGGCTGGGACCCGCACCTATATCAAGAATCATCTCTATGGGTCTGCCGAAAATAGCCGAGCACTGGCTGGGCTGTTTCCGTGGGCTCCATAGAAATGAATGGGAGCGGGGGCCACGCATGCGCGGTGCGCTCTCATTCATTCCTATGGGAGCAGCGGGGAGCTGCGCCTGGTGGTGGCTGGACCCCGGGAAATCTGGGGTCCTCCAGGCACAACTCTCCTTCCTCCGTTCTCGATATAGGTGCGGGTCCTAGCAATATGCCCCCATTGCCTATGATGGGAATACGCCTTTAAAGGGGACGTCCCAAGATATAAATGTATCTCCCATTCGCATGATAGGGGGTGAGCGCACAAATCGGCAGGGCCCCTCCAACAATCACAAGTGGAGGGGCTGTTGAACACACATGCTGCTGCTCCATGCGATGGGAAAGCTGGGACCCCTGTTCTCGTCGTGGGTGGTGCTCCCAGCAGTCAGATACTTCCCCCCTACTCTGAGGGTAGAGGAATTCGGTTATATCTGGGAAACGCAAAGGTGTAGAAGTTATAACTGTTAACTACAACCACTCTGAGCCGCTCCTTAAATAAACGAGGAAGAACCTGCAGAATATCCAGGGTAATAATAACGTGAGCAGATGACCGCGCGAGCAGGTGTCCGCCTGCAGACTCCAAATTAAAGAGTAACTGAAGAGCTGTAAAAGCGCTCCAAGTTTCCCTTTGTGTTCGGAGCAGGGTGGGACGCTACTGGGACTGCGCTATAATATGATCCTGCCATTAGTCACAGCCTTGAAAGTTAGTCAAAGGGTCACTTGCAGTATTCTTCCTCCCACGCACAAGGGAGGGCGTCTACGGGGGTAGGGCTGTGGGCAGCTGGCAGATTTGAGATTTTATCCTTCCAGGGCAGAGGAACACTACTAGCGAAGCCAATGAATGAAGCCGCCCGTACACCGGGACTTACTGACTGGGAGTGAGAGGGTCTCATCCTACGTCGTCACTTGGCCAGGGAGCTAGCTGGTCCTGTCAATTAAGAAGGGAGGGGCAAAGGAAGCAGAAGGAGCAAGGGTGCACAGAGAGGATGGGGCCCACCCTCATGGCACTTAACTGCTCATTTGCATATGGATATAAAAGTTTTTTTTCTCTCCAGAATGATGCAATGGAAGGTATTATTATATTATGATGAGCTAGTCCTACAAGGATTTAGTGAATTTCCCATGACTAATGTAAAAAAACGAAAATCAAACATTATAAATGACGTGACAATCTCTTTCTAACAAAGCTAGAACCAGCATGGATCCAGAGATCTTCCCATTCATTGCTCTGCTAGATTTATATCAAGCTGACAGCTCAGGAGGCGTGTCTCAGCTCTCCCTATCACAGCTCAGGAGGCGTGTCTCAGCTCTCCCTATCACAGCTCAGGAGGCGTGTCTCAGCTCTCCCTATCACAGCTCAGGAGGCGTGTCTCAGCTCTCCCTATCACAGCTCAGGAGGCGTGTCTCAGCTCTCCCGATCACAGCTCAGGAGGCGTGTCTCAGCTCTCCCGATCACAGCTCAGGAGGCGTGTCTCAGCTCTCCCGATCACAGCTCAGGAGGCGTGTCTCAGCTCTCCCGATCACAGCTCAGGAGGCGTGTCTCAGCTCTCCCGATCACAGCTCAGGAGGCGTGTCTCAGCTCTCCCGATCACAGCTCAGGAGGCGTGTCTCAGCTCTCCCGATCACAGCTCAGGAGGCGTGTCTCAGCTCTCCCGATCACAGCTCAGGAGGCGTGTCTCAGCTCTCCCGATCACAGCTCAGGAGGCGTGTCTCAGCTCTCCCGATCACAGCTCAGGAGGCGTGTCTCAGCTCTCCCTATCACAGCTCAGGAGGCGTGTCTCAGCTTTCCCTATCACAGCTCAGGAGGCGTGTCTCAGCTTTCCCTATCACAGCTCAGGAGGCGTGTCTCAGCTTTCCCTATCACAGCTCAGGAGGCGTGTCTCAGCTTTCCCTATCACAGCTCAGGAGGCGTGTCTCAGCTCTCCCTATCACAGCTCAGGAGGCGTGTCTCAGCTTTCCCTATCACAGCTCAGGAGGCGTGTCTCAGCTCTCCCTATCACAGCTCAGGAGGTGTGTCTCAGCTCTCCCTATCACAGCTCAGGAGGTGTGTCTCAGCTCTCCTATCACAGCTCAGGAGGTGTGTCTCAGCTCTCCCTATCACAGCTCAGGAGGTGTTGTCTCAGCTCTCCCTATCACAGCTCAGGAGGTGTGTCTCAGCTCTCCCTATCACAGCTCAGGAGGTGTGTCTCAGCTCTCCCTATCACAGCTCAGGAGGCGTGTCTCAGCTCTCCCTATCACAGTTCAGGAGGCGTGTCCATGTTCTCTCTATCACAGCTCAAGAGGCAGTTGAATAATGAAACTGAGCATGTGCGGCCTTCTCAGTGAGCAGGTCAAAGAAATAAGAAAAAAACAAAGCAGGTGGCGCTATACAGATACATTTTATTGACCAACTCAGGCTTCATTCACATCACCGTTAAGCCTTTCCGTTCTCATGCTCCGTTTAGGAGCAGGAGAACGGAAAGGACGGATTCGGCACATAACTGAGCCGAACGGAGCCTAAGGGACCCCATAGACTATAATGGGGTCCGTTAGGTTTCCGCTCAGAAGATGATTTTTGAAGCGGAGACAAAAGTCCTGCATGCACAACTTTTGTCTCCGCTCCAAAATCATCTTCTGAGCGGTAACATAACGGACCCCATTATAGTCTATGGGGTCCTTAGGCTCCGTTCGGCTCAGTTATGTGCCGAATCCGTCCTTTCCGTTCTCCTGCTCCTAAACGGAGCATGAGAACGGAAAGGCTTAACGGTGATGTGAATGAAGCCTCAGTGGCTATGCTAAATTTTTAATTATATGCAAATACAAAAGTAATCAGATCCAGGTGCTGGTTTGAAAGCTGTAGAGTATTTTATTTTTTACTTTAATTAAAGGGGTTATCCAGGAAATAATATTGCTGACCTATCCTCAGGAAAGGTAATCAATATCAGACTGGTGGAGGTCCAACACGGCGTGGCCTCTTCGACACACAGTGCGTAGCCTTTTCGTAGGCCATGTGACGTCACATTGGTCATGCGGCCTAGTTGCAGCTCAGTCCCATTGAAGTGAATGGGGCCGAGCTGCAATACCCAGCACAGTCACTATACTATGTACGGCGCTGTGCTCACGCTCCCTGAAACAGCTGATCCTGAGAATAGGTTATCATTTACTGGAAAACCCCTTTAAATTTCTACCTCTTGTCAGGAAGGTGAAACAAAAACTGTCCTCCTACTGGGACCCTAAACAATTGGCTTTGATCTGTGGGGAAACTTGGCAGAAAGTGTTCAATTTTTCTGCAGCGCCAGCACAGGGCGCACTAGGCATTACACCCTGCCCATTCAACTCAATAGGTTGCCTGCTGAAAAGGGTTTTCCAGAAATAGAAAAAAAAAATGCGCCAGCATCAATTAAGGCCTTAATACCTTTAATTAGCGAGGGCTCGTTTTGTCTAGTGGGTGCAGTTCATTAAAGTGGCCGCCGTAAACAGAATGGGCTGTGTGTGTGGAGGGAGGCAACACCGCCTGCTGGGATTTTGGAGACACAGATCGCGGCTGCAGCATCAGTAAGGGTATGACCACACTGCGCGGTCGTGTCACGGACGTACTGCATTCAGGTATCGCGCCGCAGTGGGCTCTAATTAAACTAAACAAATGAAGAGCGAGCTGATCAGTGGGTCTGTATTGTTAATGAAGGTGCTGCGTGGCCATGAACAGTACGATGCGGTCTCATTAGTTTAATTAGAGCCCGCGGCGGCCCTACGGCTGCGCAGTACGTTAACCCAACGCAACTGAGTAATAAACAGCGTATAACCGCGCCGCATGTCGTATCCGGCGCACAAATCAGCTGTTCCACAATCCGTTATACAATTATTCATTCACTGCAGTTTTCAAGAGCTCTGCTTCCTGTTATCCAATAGGAACCTTTACTTCCAGATAAGAATCCGTCCTGCTCACGTGGTGGACGCAGATATCGGACCTGTGTATTGTAACTGTCAGTACAGGAGGGATCCTATCACAAGACAACAAGCAGAGATTTTACCAGCAAGTCTGTCATTTACAGAGAAGGTATATTAGAAGATTGGAACTATTCATTGCATTGCTGAATTTTCGCCATTTTCGCCCTAGAAGGACCCATCAGGAGCACCACAGGGCAGGTAAGAAATGATCCGGAAACCCCATGGACATGACAGATGCTGCATCATCTGTACAACGTGATCAGAGAGATAACGCAGCGGTCAGCTGGAGAGGACATGGACGTCAGCCACTCAATCAATACCCCTCACTCACCGCTCACAAAGGACTTCTCAGGGACACAATGAGGACGTCTAGAAGAGCTTCAATAGTCACAAGAAACACGCCTCTAATTAAAGGGACTATTCAGTCCTACAGGGAAAACTTACCTGCGATTCATTTCTTTCAGTTCTTGTTCCTTGGCAGTTTTTTTTTTAATCCGCTCCATTAGGACAGAGGTCTGACTAGGCCTAGATGGCAGGCAATTCATCGTAACGACCGTCCTGCTTCTCTTAGCCCAGTGATACGCCCTCTCTCAAAGTCTGTCATCTGGGCAAAATGTCTGGGAGTGCTTTGTAGAGGCCTCTCACCAAGAGGTACACTACCCAAAAGTAGCCTCTGAGAGCCTTTTTATAGTTCCATTAGGACAGAGGTCTGACTACAGCTCAGCTACAGTATCTACAGGAAGTCTGAAGTAGTCTAAGACACACACCCTGTCCCACCATTGGTTCAGGTTGACAAATAGTAGCTTTTAATTTAAAATCACGTATCCATTGCTTCTAAAACACCTAATAGCTAGGTCGGAACGGCCTAGATGGCGGCAATTCATCGAAACGATGTCTAGCGGTCAGTGATCTCTCATCAAGAGGTACACTGCCCAAAAGTGGCCTCTGAGAGCCTTTTTTTATAGCTCCATTAGGACAGAGGTCTGACTACAGCTCAGCTACAGTATCTACAGGAAGTCTGAAGTAGTCTAAGACACACCCCCTGTCTCACCATTGGTTCAAGTTGACAAATTGTTGCCTTTAATTTAAAATCACGTAACCATTGCTACTAACACACCCAACAGCTAGGTCTAGATGGCGGGCAATTCATCAAAATGACCGTCCTGCTTCTCTCAGTCCAATGATGCGCCCTCTCTCAAAGTCTGTCATCTGGGCAAATGTCTGGGAGTGCATCGCAGTGGTATCTCTAGCTGTCAGTGATCTTTCACCAAGAGGTACACTACCCAAAAGTAGCCTCTGAGAGCCTTTTTATAGGACAGTGGGGTGAAACACTTTTACGCCGTCTTGTAGCAAGACTCAGGGGGTCATTTATCATCCAGAAATAGACCTCTATTAGGCGTATTCCTAGTGCAGATTATGGCGCAACCGCTCCAGGTCTAGAAGAGTGGGCATGGCCTGGGCGGGGAAGGGGACGGACCAGCAGGCTTGTCTCATTGGTCATTTTCTACGGCTGTTTTAGGCGTAGAAAATGGTCTAAATGTAAAACAACAAGGAAGCAGCCTTACATTTAGACTGATACTGGATGCGCCGAAGTTATGTAGAAGCCTCTTCATAACTTCGTTGGATGCGCCGTCAGCGCAGGGGTTATTTAAGGGGTCCTCTCACGTCAGTAAGTGGCATTTACCATGTCGAGAAAGTTAATAAAAAGCACTTACTAATGTATTGTGATTGTCCATATTGCTTCCTTTGCTGGCTCAATTCATTCTTCTATCACATTATACACTGCTCGTTTCCATGGTTACAGACCACCCTGCAATCCATCAGCGGTGGCCGTGCTTGCACACTATAGAAAAAAGCGTCAGGCTCTTTGGTCACCGGGACCATGGGAGTGCACATAGGCTGGTGCCTTTTCCTATAGTGTGCAAGCACGACCACCACTGATGGATTGCAGGGTGGTCTGTAACCATGGAAACGAGCAGTGTATAATGTAATAGAAAAATGAATCCAGCCAGCAAAGGAAGCAATATGGAGAATGACAATACATTAGTAAGTGCCTTGTATTCACTTTCTCTACATGATAAATGCCACTTACGGAGGTGAGACAACCCCTTTAAGGCCATACCTGTAATCATTTACATACCTGCCTGAGACACAACTGCACGAAGAGTTTGGCAGAAAGCCAACATTTCTATCTGGACGCATTAACTTTTTACGTCAGTGTATTTTCTGTACAGATTCCTCAATTTCAAGATCTCTGCTTGCTCTCAGTGAATCTCAAATATCTCTAGTGATGAGAAATTCTACAAATATTTCCATACACAAGTGACCAATATCAGCAGCTCAGGATAGGTCATCAATATTAGATCACTGGAGGTCACTTTCCTAGCGGCTCCACCTCTCAGCAGCGCCATACATTATATAGTGGCTGGGCTTGGTACTGCAGCTCAATCCCATTCACTTAAAGGGGACTGAGCTGCACAATGGACATGTGATGACTCAGCGCCCACCAGAACACCGTGGCCCCTTCCAACTGCTGATCAGCGGTGGTGCCGGGAGTCACACTCCCACCATTCAGACACTGATGACCTATCATGAGGAAACATCATCTATATTTAAATTCTGGAAAATGCCTTTAAAAGGTCAGTGACTATTTAAAAGGCTTTGTTCAGATTTAAAAAAAAACATGGCTGCTTTAATACAGCAACAGCGCCACAGCTCTCCATGGGTTGTGTTTGGTACTGCAGCCACATTGAGGTGAATACGGCTAGTGTTACAACACCACATAACCTGAAGGAAGCAGCCATGTTCAAGAACATAAAGGATCCTTTTTCTGCAGGATCTCTACAGTTCTTAAGTTGCCATTTCCAGGCACCGCCACTTGGGCCAAGGAATTCGTGAAATGATCAACCCTTGTAACATCTCATTTCTTGCTCCGCCGTCCTCGTCTCTTTAACAGGAGTATGAAACATCATCTGTTCAGTACTTCTGATGCTGCGTGTTCTGAATTCACCCTCTTCTCCTCGCCATATGCTGATTCATCTCATGCAGTTCTGAAAAATACCTCTGGCTCTGTCATTTTCTATTTCGGCTTCGCAGTGTAGACACATAACATGACTTATCCTGTCCTGATCCCGCGTTACATCATGTATTATACTCCACAGCTGTACTCACTATTCTGCTGGTGGAGTCACTGTGTGCATACTTTACATTACTTATCCTGTACTGATCCTGAGTTACATCCTGCATTATACTCCAGAGCTACACTCACTATTCTGCTGGCGGAGTCACTGCATTACATTACTATTGTAACTCAGGATCAGTACAGAATAAGTAATGAATGTACACAGTGACTCCACCAGCAGAATAGGGAGTGCAGCTCTGGAGTATAATACAGGATGTAACTCAGGATCAGTACAGGATAAGTAATGAATGTGCACAGTGACTCCACCAGCAGAATAGTGAGTGCAGCTCTGGAGTATAATACAGGATGTAGGATGAGGCTAGTCATCTTTTCATGTGGATTATATTACAATATCCTACAAGAAATACTTGATGGAAGAAACTCTTCCTGCCTACTCACTTCCTCTGATGTCTCATTGCAGGATGTCCACCTCTGTTATTCCCCTGCACGCTGCCTCATCTTCTACCTCTTGCAGTGTAGCTTACACGTGCTCCATGCAGCTCCTTGCTCTCTGCATTACACAAAGTATGGGCGGCTGGGGACACGCATTCTCACCCTGCACCCTGATACAATGGAATGCAGCAGGACACTGGCGGTGGAACATCCGAACCATCAGAAAGGTCAATGTGGGTGGGGGCAGTACCAAGAACCAAAGCAAAATCCCCATATAACACAATGAGATCACACAGTGGTTGCAAATGACAAGCTCAGCTCTGCTACATCAGTCTTTACGGAAAAAAAAAAAAGGAAAAAAATATTCTAAAAGCTTAGTCATATGATAGATGACAGCTCAAAGATTTTTGCGGACCGATTGAACTGAACGAGTCCGCATCCGTTCCGCAAAAAACGCGGATCGGAGCAAAAATACGGTCGTGTGAATGGAGCCTTAGCAGAATGTATGTACAGAATGATGAAGCAGAGCAAGGCCTGGGCATTCACCCACGCCGATAATGATGCCGCCTGGTTGTTACGTGGCAGAAGGCTCCCGACTATAGAGGCCGACTTGACCCCAATAGCTCCGTCATACCGTCCACAACAGGCCGATCCCTTCCCATAGTCATTTATAGTCCCAGTCAAGGAAGAATAAGCAGAAGGGCGTCCAGGTAAAAAGGCTTTTATGATGATTGATCTAGAAGGCGACGCAGCGCTATAAATGGCCGATTCATAATTCATAAACGCCAGACTCCTGCTCCATGTGATAGGATATAGACTGGAGCCTCCGTGACATGACGAGAGCGCAGCTGCTGCCATGAGACCGTAGACATCCTACAAAACAGTAATATTCCCAACGCCATCCTCCGACCGTCTGCATGCAATATGGCGGCCAGCCTCGTGCAGTTCTGCTCCAAGTCTTCTAGACCTGCAAACATTACATCCATACTGAGCAAACAGCTGCATAGAAATGTTCCTGCCAGCTATGTCTGCACAGTGCTTCACCCTTCAGAGCAGCATTTTGTGCTCAAGAGCTGCTCTTCCTACCGTAAATAGGGACAAGAAGCTAGCATGTGTGCGCACCCAACTGAATGCGACAATATACAGACTTGTCTTTGCTTTCCTCTCCGCCTAAAAGGGAGTCAGCAGACCATTCACTGATTAACCAGGCATGATGCCTTGTAGGCCTAGCTCAGCTGAATGTAAGAACACCTTTCACTTACCTGTTGCTACACTCTGGAAAAAAAAAAAAAAGTACTTTTAATCCTTATGCAAATGAGCAGTTAAGTGCACTGGGGGCAGACCCAAGACACTGTGCACCCCTGCTCCACTCTGCGCCTGTCAGCCCCTCCCTCTGCTTCATCAATAAGGCTAGACGAGATGACTATACAGGACTGCCCTTGACAAATCAAGAACTTCCAGCTGACAGACTCCCTTTTAAAGGGGTTGGCCACTTTACAGTTAAAGGGAATTTCCAGGATTACTATAGTTTTTAGTGTATATGCTTATGTAGTTACTTACCTCATCTACATCTTCCCTATGCTTTTCTTTTTTCATTTTGGACTCTACTCGCCCATTTTCACCAACCAATCCCTCTGGTTTGTTTCCATCCTGTATGTAGCACTTCCTGTTCCCGTATCCAACCAAACCCATGATGCACTTCTCCTTCCTCTGCCACATGTCCAGCACCGCCCCCTACAACACCCAGCTAGTTTATAGCTCCTCCCACACAGCTACTTACATAGACACTCTCCTATCACTGCCCCTAACACCCAGCTAGTTTATAACTCCTCCCACCAGCTGGTTACATAGACACTCCCCTATCATCGCCCCTAACAACACCCAGCTAGTTTATAGCTCCTCCCACCAGCTACTTACATAGACACTCCTCTATCACTGTCCCTAACAACACCCAGCTAGTTTATAACTCCTCCCACCAGCTAGTTACATAGACACTCCTCTATCACTGCCCCTAACAACTCCCAGCTAGTTTATAGCTCCTCCCACCAGCTAGTTACATAGACACTCCCCTATCACCGCCCCTAACAACACCCAGCTAGTTTATAGCTCCTCCCACCAGCTAGTTACATAGACACTCCCCTATCACTGCCCCTAATAAGCCTGGGACCACTCCTGAGACCTCTGCGCTGGGCCCACCAATGCGGTTAAATGACTCTGGATTTCAGACTCCGTCAAAATCCAATAAACAATGCGACTGAGCTGGAGTCACGGATCACAACTGTGACCTTACAAAGAGGCAGCCAAAACTGGAAAAAAAAAAAAAAAAAAATAGCATGGCCCCCCCCCCCCCCCCCACTGCTGAAATTTTCCCCTTTCCACAGGCTCTAATGTTCAGCCATCTCTACTGCATAACTAAAGGGTGCCGGCATCATGACCCACCAAAATGGCATGTTCCATAATATAATCTAAGTTATCTAGACCAAATACGTATGGCTTTTTCATATTCCATGATACCCATATGGGATAGAGCAGGGATGCCCAACCTGCGGCCATCCAGCTGTTGCAAAACTACAAGTCCCAGTATGTCCGGACAGCCTCCAACTATTAGGGCATGCACCCAAGACACTGTGCACCCCTGCTCCACTCTGCGCCTGTCAGCCCCTCCCTCTGCTTCATCAATAAGGCTAGACGAGATGACTATACAGGACTGCCCTTGACAAATCAAGAACTTCCAGCTGACAGACTCCCTTTTAAAGGGGTTGGCCACTTTACAGTTAAAGGGAATTTCCAGGATTACTATAGTTTTTAGTGTATATGCTTATGTAGTTACTTACCTCATCTACATCTTCCCTATGCTTTTCTTTTTTCATTTTGGACTCTACTCGCCCATTTTCACCAACCAATCCCTCTGGTTTGTTTCCATCCTGTATGTAGCACTTCCTGTTCCCGTATCCAACCAAACCCATGATGCACTTCTCCTTCCTCTGCCACATGTCCAGCACCGCCCCCTACAACACCCAGCTAGTTTATAGCTCCTCCCACACAGCTACTTACATAGACACTCTCCTATCACTGCCCCTAACACCCAGCTAGTTTATAACTCCTCCCACCAGCTGGTTACATAGACACTCCCCTATCATCGCCCTAACAACACCCAGCTAGTTTATAGCTCCTCCCACCAGCTAGTTACATAGACACTCCCCTATCACTGCCCCTAACACCCAGCTAGTTTATAACTCCTCCCACCAGCTGGTTACATAGACACTCCCCTATCATCGCCCCTAACAACACCCAGCTAGTTTATAGCTCCTCCCACCAGCTAGTTACATAGACACTCCCCTATCACTGCCCCTAACACCCAGCTAGTTTATAACTCCTCCCACCAGCTGGTTACATAGACACTCCCCTATCATCGCCCCTAACAACACCCAGCTAGTTTATAGCTCCTCCCACCAGCTACTTACATAGACACTCCTCTATCACTGTCCCTAACAACACCCAGCTAGTTTATAACTCCTCCCACCAGCTAGTTACATAGACACTCCTCTATCACTGCCCCTAACAACACCCAGCTAGTTTATAGCTCCTCCCACCAGCTAGTTACATAGACACTCCCCTATCACTGCCCCTAACACCCAGCTAGTTTATAACTCCTCCCACCAGCTGGTTACATAGACACTCCCCTATCATCGCCCCTAACAACACCCAGCTAGTTTATAGCTCCTCCCACCAGCTACTTACATAGACACTCCTCTATCACTGTCCCTAACAACACCCAGCTAGTTTATAACTCCTCCCACCAGCTAGTTACATAGACACTCCTCTATCACTGCCCCTAACAACACCCAGCTAGTTTATAGCTCCTCCCACCAGCTAGTTACATAGACACTCCCCTATCACTGCCCCTAACACCCAGCTAGTTTATAACTCCTCCCACCAGCTGGTTACATAGACACTCCCCTATCATCGCCCCTAACAACACCCAGCTAGTTTATAGCTCCTCCCACCAGCTACTTACATAGACACTCCTCTATCACTGTCCCTAACAACACCCAGCTAGTTTATAACTCCTCCCACCAGCTAGTTACATAGACACTCCTCTATCACTGCCCCTAACAACTCCCAGCTAGTTTATAGCTCCTCCCACCAGCTAGTTACATAGACACTCCCCTATCACCGCCCCTAACAACACCCAGCTAGTTTATAGCTCCTCCCACCAGCTAGTTACATAGACACTCCCCTATCACTGCCCCTAATAAGCCTGGGACCACTCCTGAGACCTCTGCGCTGGGCCCACCAATGCGGTTAAATGACTCTGGATTTCAGACTCCGTCAAAATCCAATAAACAATGCGACTGAGCTGGAGTCACGGATCACAACTGTGACCTTACAAAGAGGCAGCCAAAACTGGAAAAAAAAAAAAAAAAAATAGCATGGCCCCCCCCCCCCCACTGCTGAAATTTTCCCCTTTCCACAGGCTCTAATGTTCAGCCATCTCTACTGCATAACTAAAGGGTGCCGGCATCATGACCCACCAAAATGGCATGTTCCATAATATAATCTAAGTTATCTAGACCAAATACGTATGGCTTTTTCATATTCCATGATACCCATATGGGATAGAGCAGGGATGCCCAACCTGCGGCCATCCAGCTGTTGCAAAACTACAAGTCCCAGTATGTCCGGACAGCCTCCAACTATTAGGGCATGCTGGGAGTTGTAGTTTAACAGCAGCTGGAGGGCCGGAGGTTGCTGATCCCTGGGATAGAGGATGCCGGCTCCAAACTACACAGGGTTAATAAAGCAGAAATCCTGAAAAGGTGGCGCCAGACTGGCACGGATCCTGGCGCAGGTCCTGATTAGCTACGAGGTACGACCCTGGTGACGGACACAAAGGTAATGAGAGAAAACAAACACTGAGCACATCCCGCACGGTGAGGCCTGATTATCAGACAGGAGAATGCACCGGGGGACGGCAGCCATCTGACGCCAGCGCTGCACTAATTAATTTGGCCTCGGAGGACGCTCCTCACCCGGGGAATTACCGCACATATGTCTATGCACAAGGGGCTTCAATACGAAGGGAAATCAAACAGGATGAGAAAGCAGATAGACTCAGCACAGAGCACGGGAGCGTCTCCGCTGACCGCGGGTACAGGTCCGGTTATTCCCAAATCGCAGAAAAATTAGAGGCATATTATAGGTTTATGCACAGAACGTGAGATCTGCCTGTACAAATCAATTAAACTGGGACATCATGGGGAGGGATCCTTGATTGGGACCCTCCTGTATGAGCCAGAACAGAGACATGCTCTGGCGGACTCAGGTCCACCTTGTATTATGTGGACGGCCATTTTTCTGAATGGCCGCCAGGTAATACTCATTTGATGGAGAGATAGACCCCGTTGAAATCAAAGGCTATCTAATGTGATAGATAATGCTTAATTCCTGGAGCGCACCTTCTCACTACATTGATCCCCAAAATCACTACTTTAGCTCATGGCCGCCACGTCTAGTGATCCTTTACTCTGGATTCCTCTGTCCCTATCCCCACAGGGCTCTGTAGATGAACGCTGTCCCAGCAGGGAGCAATAAACTATGACGAAATCAATCTATTATTAAAAACCCAGACAGACTCCCTGCGACGATTAAATACAGGATCGGATAACTAGTGTAATGTACGGGCCTGTGATCTCCTCAAGGTGACAGATGCAGCCACGCGGAGAGTGCCACAGGCGTGACCTTTGTGTAGACGAGACGGAAATACCACTAAACATACGGTATAACCAGTTCTCCATACATACTTTTTTTTTTAGCATCTTTACAAAACTACAGAAATAAAGTTATGTAATATAGAAGTTTATAATATTCAATATTGTAGCTACTTTTACTTTATCAGAAGCTTCTGCCAAAATAGATATAATCTAATTTTATTTTTTTAAGTATTTTATTTCATGTATTTTATCATATGCATCACTACTAGCAGTTCTCCGCTTTCATAATTAATTTTTTAAAATCTGGCCAGATTACCACAAACACTGCATACTATTTGCCGCATATACCAGCACTTTCCTTCCCCTGTTCTTGGCATCGCTGCATCCTGGCAGGATGTTTACAAGAAGAACTTCCTGTTTTCATCCACTTCCTGTAGTGTTTTCTAACCAGTCCCAGCATGCTTTGCTCTGTCATGTTTCGCAGGGATAGCTCTGCCTAGCTAACATGGAGTAAACGTGTAAACAACCTGCCAGGATGTAGTGATGCCGAGAACAGGGGAAGGAAAGTGCTGAAAAGTGAGGAAAAACAGGTCTATGAGGCAGAAAGATGCAGCATTTCAAGGATTCTAGGCAGATTAAAAAAACTGGATTATATAAACCGGAGAACCCCTTTAAAATAATTTGTAGTAGTGATGCATATGATAAAATACATTAAAGGGGTTTTCCGGGATTGTACTACTGATGACTAGAGATGAGCGAGCATGCTCGGCCGAGCATGCTCGAGTGCCATTTTTGCGTACGCATTTTAAAATTCGCACGCTAATCATATGCATATTTTAATCTATACGCAAATGCGTACGAATAGCGTACAAATTCAATTTGTACGCTATTCGTACGCATTTGCGTATAGATTAAAATTACATTTTAAAATTCGCACGCTAATCATACGCATATTTTAATCTATACGCAAATGCGTACGAATAGCGTACAAATTCAATTTGTACGCTATTCGTACGCATTTGCGTATAGATTAAAATATGCGTATGATTAGCGTGCGAATTTTAAAATGCGTACGCAAATACGTAAAAATGGCACTCGAGCATGGTCGGCCGAGCATGCTCGCTCATCTCTACTGATGACCTATCCTCAGGTATCTGATCAGTGGGGGTCCGACACCTGGGACCCCCGCCAATCAGCTGTTTGAGAAGGCACCTCCGCTCCCGTGAGCGCCGCGGCCTTCTCTTAGCTTTTCCTAGGTCAGTGATGTCACGCTCATCGGTCACGTGGCCTAGGAGCAGCTCAAGTGAATGGGGCTGAGCGTGATACCAATCATAGCCGCTATACAATGTACGGCGCTGTGCTTGGTGAGCTGCGAGAAGGTAGTGGCGCTCACAGGAACGCCGATACCTTCTCAAACAGCTGATCGGCGGGAGTCCCAGGTGTCGGACCCACACCCATCAGATGCGGATGACCCATCCTTAGGATAGTTCATCAGTAGTAAAATCCTGGAAAACCCCTTTAAATACTTTTTTTTAAAAAAAGGTAAAATAAGACTGACTCCATTTTAACAGAACAGTTTCTATGTAATGAACTAAAAGCAGATATAGAATATTAAAATTATATTACAGTATTACAGTAGTGTAAAGAAGCTAAAAAAAAAATGTAGGCAAGGCCTGGTTATATGAAACATTTCATTGTGAACCATTATGAAACCAGAGAACCCCTTTAATATCAATTCTTGATGCATTTAATTAATAAAAGCAAAAAAAATAAATCTGCAAATAATAATAATAATAATAATAATAATAATAATAATAATATGTAAATATGTTTGAACTACTGAATTACAAAATGAAAAATAAAAGTTCACCTTTTGTTAAAATGTTTTGTCAAGTCTGGCCAAGGAGGGAAAACAAAAAGTTCATTTCATGTAGAACAAGCGAGTAAAGAGCCCCCACTGGGAACGGTATTTCCATTCTGTTTTGTCAGGTGCAGACAAAGGGTCCGTGACTGGAGGCCCTCCCCTGAAGCCAAAAATTCCTGCCGCTTCCGAGATAAGATGAAGAGGGCTTATTATAAAGGCAAGAAACCAGTTTTTGGGTTGTTGTTTTTTACGATACAATAAAAACAACCGGTCCCCTGACCTACTACTAACTTTAGAGAGTTAGATTTTAGGATTTATAGTATTATACAGTTTATTTGACCAAAAAGTACAATATAAAATCATCGTACCGGGTTGTGCTCCGCCGTTTCCCACAGAAAGGCCTCATGCACGCGGCCGTTGCTCGCCCGTTCTGTACATTGGGGGCCGCAATTTGCAATCTGTGCGGATTCTGCAGACGGATCCAGATCTATTCAACCTGAATGGGTCCGTGATCTGTCCGCACTGCAAAAAATGTTCTATTTTTTTTGTAGTTTGGAGACACAGAGAGGAACCCCACAGAATCGATCTGTGGTGCTTCCGTGGGGTTCCGCGCCTCCGTTGCGCAACGAACCTTTCGGATTGTGGACCCATTCACTTGAAAGGTTCGTTGCGGTGAGCACACGCCAGATGCCCGCATATTGTGGACCCAGGGGCGTAGCAATAGGGGAAGCAGCTGCTTTGGGGCCCAGACCCACAAGGGGCCCCCTCAGGAGGGAGACTAAAAGATTTTATTGTCAGGGCCCCCTCAACAGTATTATACAATGACATTATATACAGTGACACTATAGAAAGCGGATGGAGCGGCTGTCAGGCCTTGTCTGGGAGAGCTTAATCTTGACTAGCCACAAGAGTGAGGGTTGCATGTGAGTTCGGGGTTGCGAGAAAGTTTCTGGGGGCGGCCCCATTCAAAAATTTGCTGTGGGGCCCAGTTAGTTGAAGTTACGCCACTGTGTGTGGCCTGATTCGGATAGTCGTATTTTTCATCCCTATGTGCACACAGACAACGCAAAGACCTACAGAGGTCAATGATGCAATCCATACACCGTCTGTAGCGAGGGTCCGGGCACAGAAACTCAGGGCATGTTTGCATTTGTATTTGGGTCTGTGTCCTACGCGGACATACGTACCACGCGGTGTATTAAAAATTATCCGCATGTTTTTATTTTTAATATGGGCTGTTGGCTGCACAATTATTCTTGCAGTCAGCAGGACCCGAGCCGGCAGGATGCACTTGAAAAATCTATGCATTAGGGCTCATGCACACAAACAAATTTTTTTATTTTCTTTCCGTGTCCGTTGAGTTTTTTTTTTTTTGCGGACCGTATGCGGAACCATTCATTTCAATGGGTCCACAAAAAAAAAAAAAACGGAAGTTACTCCGTGTGCATTCCATTTCGGTATGTCCATTCTGCAAAAAAAAAAAAAAAATACAACATGTCCTATTACCGTCCGCATCACGGACAAAGATAGAATGGTTCTATTAGAGGCCAGCTGTTCCGTTCCGCAAAATACAGAATGCACACCGACGTCATCCGTATTTTGTGCGGATCCGTGTTTTGCGGAACGCAAAATACATACAGTCGTGAATATGTATTAATAAAAGAAGAAAAGAAATTATATGCAATATTCTCTGCACCAAATACTCTATGAGCTGTGTCAACCAATCAGAGTTCAGATCACATCTCTTTTCAACTATGGAAAAACAGAAGCTACGCTCTGATTGGCTGCTAAAGACAACAAGGCCAGCTTTCCCCATTAGACAGTGTAGATACATAAGGGCCCTATATTCCTGACTCCAGGGCCAAACGTCACCAGTGGCGGCTCTGCTACATAGCATGAAGTTATACAGGCCCAAAAGAAAATACCAGAAGCAAATCATGGTCATTTAAAGAACAGGTTTGAAGGTATTTGTTTCACACTGCTTTCTTCCCGAACCCCGGGTGGTAATACTCCGCGCCCCCGGGGACAGGCACGTCGTTAGCTGGTTTATTATAACCTGTAATTACCACTTGTCTTGAATTACAGACCTCAGTTCTGCTCAATAGGAATCGTGCAAGAAAAGATCAGACCTGGAGCCATGATCTATGTGACCGCGGCAAGTGCTAAAACCCGCAAGTTTGTTCTACCCAGATTTCCTTTTTGTTTCTTTGTGGTAAATTAAAGGGGCTGTCTCGCCAAGACTATGCCTTCTTTAAAGTCGATTGACAGTTGACATGCCGTCAGCTCATCGCCAAAGATCTGGCTCTTGGGACACCAAGCGATCACTGATCACAGAGGAGTGTCTACATCAGCCATACATTTCGCTGCAGTGGCCACTACAGGTTAAATAAGGTATTACATGCTGGATATCTTATACGTATGGCTGACCACTCGTACCCCGCTTTCCTCTTTCATTCAATAGCAAGAGACCTCCTGTATGACTTCTATGTTTCCTAATAAAGGCGTTTGCACACGACCACATGTATTTTGCGGTCCACAAAACACGGATCCACAGTTAAAAAAAAAACAAAAAAAAAACGGATGAAATCCGTGTTGCATCCGTTTATTTTGCAGATCAATTTTAACAAAGCCTGTCCTTATCCGCAAAACGGACAAGAATAGGACATGTTCTTTTTTTTTTTTTTTTGCGGAACAGACATGCGGACACTGAGTCATTTCTGTTTTCTCAAGCTCCATTGAAGTGAACGGTTCCGCATACGGAACCTGTAACAAAACGGAATGGAAAAAAAAATACATTCTTGTGCATGAGCCCTAAGACTTATAGAAAGGGGGGGGGGTCATCTTTCTGAGAGAGCAGATCGGTCAGAAGACTATGCTACCTTGTTTAACAGGGGTATGGCATGGGGGTAGCGGCAAACGGCACAAAAAGGACTGTCTGGATAAGATCAAGTGCCAAGAAGGTGACTCATGCCATTAAAGTCTATGGCAGTTATGGAAGCAGCTGGGCCGCGCTCTGATGCTGAAAAGGTGAAAGGTCCCTTTAAGAAAAATGGCTGGTGCAAAGTCATGGCAAACTCTGCAGGAACAGAAAGCTTTCAGCAACTGCTTAAAAAGCTCCTTTAAAACAATGCAGAAAACCTTCACCGCATCAAGACATGAACCTGAAATAGCAGAACCTGTACGGACGTTCACGGACGCCACGCCGCTTCCATGTTTCACAGCACAGAGTGACAGAAAATACGGAAGGGCTCTACATTACTTAGTGGGTGGCAAATTTGTCTTCTCCATTCACATCCAGAGCTGCACTCACAGTTCTGCTGGCCTCTGACCCATGGTGAGGTGCATTATGGGAACGCAGAAGACATGGAGAGCAAAAAAAAAAAATTAAAGAGGTTACCCCAGGTGGGACCCACACCTGTCTCTAGAATGGGGCCCTCCAGTTGAGCGAGGGTGCACCACGCAAGGGGAGCTGCCCTCCATTCACTTCTATGGGAGTTTCAAAATAAGTTGAGCACTTGGCCATAGAGTTGAATGGAGAAGCAGCTGCGCTTGCGCAGTACACTTTCCTTCACTTTGGGGGTCCCAATCAGGAGATAGGTGCGGATCCACCTACGGGACCTGCACCGATTGAACACTGGTGGTATATCCTAGCGATACATCACCAAAGTGCGAGATGGGCCAACCCCTTTAAGAGCTGACTGCAGAATATATTAAAGGCATTTTCCAGGCTCCGTTATGCTGATGGCCTCGATATCACACCAGTGGTGGTCTGACCCCCAGCACCCCCACAATCAGCCATCTGACCGCTTCACCCCAGAACAGCACAGCTCCGTAATGGCCGTGAACGTGACTGCAATGCTGCTCCCATTTAAAGGGATTGGCCACGTTAACAGAATACAGACTAAGTGGGCACAGTCCATGCCGTGCTCCGTGGACGGGCAGCCAGGGGGCAGTTCAGGTGAGATTACGCCAGTTACCAAAGCGTTTATTGGGGCCCAGCATAGACTGCATGCCCGTTTAGCCAATTTTCTTTGAAAGTGGCCAGCCCCTTTAAAAGCAGGTTGGCTCTGCAGTACCATTCACAGCCACTACCCAGCATATGGCGCTGTACTGTTCTTCAGTGCACAAGCCCATTTAAGCAGCTGATGTTTGGGACCTCTTCCAAAGATAAGTCCATAATATAACAGTCCCGGAAACCCCCTTTTAAACTATAAGCCATCGGCAGAATGTCTCCTGTTGCTTTGGAGGTGACTGGAGGAGGTGACGGTTGTGAGGCCTCATCAGCTCAGTAAATACCACCGCTTTACAACGAGCGTATCATCACTACCGCGCTCTGCACCGTTCTGACCGCGGGGCTGCACAGTCACGCCAGATTTCAGGAATAATCAATGAACGAGAAAACAAAGGGCTGACACATGAAAGACGTATAGATTGGAGCCGGAGATCACCCCAGGGGGGGGGGGCGTACTCATCATCAAATATGTGCTTTATTATATCATAATCTCATCTACTAACCCGGATATACAATATAAGCAGCACACAAACTTCTTACAGGCGACTCCTCGCCTCCCCTGACTGGTCTGATGTAGTAAACACTTGCATCCCCCCATGAAATAGCAATTCTGGAGCATGTTTAGCCATTCCTCTTTTAATCCTCCTGGAAATTCATGAATACCTGGACAACTTTATGTTACCATTTGGAGGTGTGAATCAGCACACTCAGACACTGACCCATCAACACTGCCAGTGTCAGGCTCTGTGGGACACCCCCCCCTGTGACAAGGGGAATGGTGGACTCCAGTTGTTAATGTATTAATAAATTTCCAAGTGGAATAACAGAGGATTAGGACAGCAAAAAGTTTTGTGAAAACATGTTCCAAAATTATTTCGTGAATATACAAGTATTTGCTAAGACAGACACGTCAGGAGGGGCGATTGGGGGGTTAAAACGGGTCCTCCGCCTCAGTTCTCAAGCAACAAAATGTCTATAGTACGTAGTATTGTGATACGTGGTTGCACCAGGACCTCCCACTATAAGCCATCAGCTCTAGGTTATAGAGGGGTGACCTGAGCTGGCACTTTTGACACTTTTTAACTGATGACCTATCCTCCAGATCTGATTAGTGGGTGTCCGACACCCAGGACCCCTTACCAATCAGCTGACATGATGTTCATGGGTCACATGGCCTAGGCGCAGCTCAGCCTCATTGACGTGAATGGGGCTGGGCTGCAATACCAAGCACAGCCACTATACAATGTACGGCGCTGTGCTTGGTGATCTCAGAGAAAGCCACGGTACTCACAGGAGCGCCTCTGCCTTCTCAAACAGCTGATCAGTGGGGTCCCGGGTGTCGGACCCCCCACCGATCAGATACTGATGATCTATCCTGAGGTCAGTTAGAGTGGGGAAAACTCTTTTAATGACATCTATAGGCCCTAACAGGACATATCCAAATTATTCAAATATACAGTATTAAAATAAGTATCCGTTAAGAAAATCGAATCCAAAGTATAAAAGATAGTAAGCACTGCGTCACTGCTCTCTCTGGCCACAGCACCGCTCAGCCAGTGCATGAACAGAATGCCAGAACAGTGAAAGCTGACACACTGGCAAAGGAGCAGAAGTATGACACATAACTAAACCAGATTCATTTTTTTGAAGGGTTAGGTGGGGACCATTCTGTACGTTCGCATCTGCGGCAGAAGATCCGGGAGGTTGTTCCGGCAGAGAGCAGCCTGCCAGATCCTACAAGTCACCACCGGATCTGACGGTGATCCGGCCACTTTCTGGCACAAATGCCGGCTGCACGCAACATTTTTTGTCCGGCTAACAATTTATCCATTTGTCCTGAACCAAACTGACATATCAGGCATGCCGTATGTGCGAACAGTCCCTAAGGCCCCATTCGCTCAACGGTATTATCGGGTCCGCATCCGATCCGTATTTTTTTGCGGATCGGATGTGGACCGATTCATTTCTATGGATAACAGGGTGGGCTGTCCGCATCCATATGTCCGTTCTGCAGCCCCGCAAAAAAAGATAGATGTCCTATTCTTCTCCGTTTTGCGGACAAGAATAGGCATTGTTACTATGGGTCTGCAAAGGGAAAAAAAAAAAAACGGATGGAACACGGACGCCATCCGTATTTTTCGCGGTCCATAAAATACAAACAGTTTTTTTTAATACGACTGAGCTCACAGCAGAATCTTTAATTAGGCCTCACGCACACGACCGTAGCAGGTCCGTGTCCGTACTGCGGACCGCAAACAGCACGGGCACCGGCCATGTGCGCACCGTATCATGAATGCGGACCCATTCACTTGAATGGGTCTGCAATCCGGGAGAAACGATGCGGTGCGGAACGGAGGCAGGGATCGGAAGCCCATGGAAGCACTACGGAGTGCGGTGCGGACCGTCGGATGCGGATTGCGGACCCCATTCAAGTCTGCAGCACAGGCACGGTCGGCGCGCAGTCGGGTGCACGAGGCCTAATACGCATTTACATAATATGCAGAACAGGAAGTATTCCAGAGCGTAAAAAAAGGAAGTGCGATCCGCGGTGAATATAAACCCGCAATCATCATGCCAACATCCAGACGCCACCTTACCTGTGTACCCCGCTGTCCAGCCCCAGGACGCCACCATCGCCAGGAGCCATTTAAACATGACCCCTTCTATATACCAGAAGAGTTTACGGTCTAGAAGTCTGAGCGGCTGTAGAGCTATTAAATAGAACACGTAGGACGGAATGGCGACCATGTTGTTGACCACCATGAAGGCGAACCGTAAAACCATTTTCAAAATGAGAAATCCCATCCTCCTGATCGCCTCCAGGGTGACGGCCATCTTGCCCGCGCAGAGCTGAACCAGTGCCTAAAAAAAGATAAAAAAATAAATAAATAAACGATTTAGAAGAAACATAATAAAAAAATAGAGATATAAAAGGAGCAGAATATAAAGACGACAGATCCAGAAATCCCGCTCCCCCGGGCTCTGAGCAGGGAGCAATCACCCAGCTTTCCCAGAAACAGATGACACTTGCCAGAAGAAGACGACTCAAAGTCTTCTATACCATGAGGGGAGGTAAGTTGTTTTAGTTCCTGGAGAGACATGCGGCTACAGAAGTGAGCTCAGCGCGGACATGCAAATCTTTATCAGGGTTACCGGGTGTTAAATCGGCCTGCGCTGGCTGCCAAAAAACGTCCTCCTCGCTAATAGGGACGAGCTCGTACTATCACAAAGCTGTGACATCCATCTTCTCACACCCCTCCCGCCCTCCCCCGGCACGCAGACAAGCCCGAGAAAAACTCATGGTGAGAATAACACAGCCCAGGTCCCCTCCTGACACCGACACAAGGTCATGCTGCACGCTCACGTGGCTACACAGGGTGCGGGTGATATTTTCGAAGGCTGGAAAGGAAAAAAAAAAATCTACTATTTTTAGGGACTGTCCAAAGTGGCGACCCTGCCTCGGGAGAGTAAAGCATGTGGCGTCCCCTCCTGCGAATGGAACCACGAGAACACCGTTATTACATGTAGAAAGCTCACAGGAAACGTCTATTGTGGAATACGGTACAAATCACATTTAAAGGGACACTACCAAATAAAAAAAAAATCTCACATATTAACAGCCCGTATGTGAGTATTCTAAGGAATAGGACTTTTTTATATATATATATATTTTATTATTATTATTTTTTATTTATTTATATATATTTTTTATTTTATTTTTTTTTAAGTCTCCATGTACTCTACTTCCTGTCCTGGCTCTTTAAAGGTGTTTTCCAGTGGTAATGATTTTTTAGCACAAGTTCCCTGAAACAAAAAAGATTCATACCTATCTGCTCCATGTCGCCTCCGCTATGTTCATCTTCTGGTCCCCGCGCCGTTTTCTTCCAGTAATGCATGGTCATGGTCACGTGGTGACACGCGGCTTGTGGCCACAATATTGCTGGAGTGGTGCACGTGACCATGCACCGGCGTATGTAAGTAGCGTGGGGACCAAAAGATAGAGACAGCGTGGCAGGGAGCAGTTAAAGGGTCATTCCCACTTTGGACATTGGGGGGCATATCGCTAGGATAAGTCCCCAATATCTGACAGGTGCAGGTCCCACCTCTGAGATGGAGCCTGCAAAGTGCCGGAGCACGCCCCGCGCATTCATTTCTATGGCACTGCCGAAACTAGTAGAGAATCATGCTCAACTATTTTCGGAAGTTCTAATGAAATGGATGGAAAGCGTACCGAACGAGGGCGGCCACCGCTCCATTCACTTCTACAGAAGTAGTTGAACCAGCGCTCCCATACAAATGAATAGAGGGCGGCCACGCATGCGCGGGGCGTGCTCTGGCACTTTGCAGGCTCGCAGAGGTGGGACCAGCACCTATCAGACATTGGGGGCATAATCTAGCAATATGTCCCAGTGTACAAGATGGGAATACCCCTTTAAAGAAGAACTCCCGCAAAAATGTTTATTCTCTGACCTGTTAGAAAGGTGCATGATATAATCTGTAGTGATTGTCATCTTCTTATCAGTGACTGTTTCTGTGAGTAAAAACCTCTCTTCTTATTGTAGCTGGGTCATGTGACCAACTCCCTGACCTCCAACTGACCCAGGACAGGAAGCCAGTAACTGCTCTATTCATTCCTATGGGAGCCTCACTTTCAGTCTCATAGGAATACATAGAGAATTAGACTTCCTGTCCACACATAAGGTGCTGTGTGAGTTGGTGGGTCTAATTCCTAGTCACATGACACAGATAAGAAACTTCAGGATGATAAGTCAAAAATTCAGCTACTGTTAAGAAAATGACATTCACTACAGATTACATCATGTACATTTCTAGCAGGACATGGAATAAATTTTTTTGCGGGAGTTCTTCTTTAAGTATGAGTCTTCTGTTTCTGGGGTCAGGCTGCGGGCACTTGCTTAAAATAAATCATTATTACCAGAAAACCCCTTTAACTTCCCCTTGTTTGGGCTTTTAGCACAGAAGACACAATCTCGCTGAAACGTTTCGACTGATGATTATTGAGAATTAACATTTGTATAAATGCTCGTTCCTGATAACTGGCCTGTGTAAAAGGTGCCAGTGATCGGGTCGCTCATTGATCGTTAGGTTCTGCTCTCTCTGCAACTGCTGCGTCTTCTCCACTTTGACTGACAGGGGCAGGCGTGATGACATTTACTCTGCTTGGCCCTGTCTCAAAGTGCAGAGGGCGCAGCAGTTACAGAGAGAGCAGAGCCTCTAGGTGTAATGGTAACGCCCCAGTTGCTCCTAGAGGCTCATTTGCATATATTAAAACATCATTTTTCTCAGCAATGCGGGCACATATGACCATGGGACCAACACAGATGTCCCAAATCATAATTTTACCTTTCTTGTGAAAATCCAGTCCCCTAATCATGAGAAATGCTCTATCTGGAGCTGAATTTTGATGTGAATTTTACCCAAATGTTTCGGTTGCCTTAACCTCTTGACTGACATGGGGTGACTATGCAGGAACCTAGGCTTCTCAATCAGGAAGGAGAGGGAGGGCCTGGCAGAGGAAGGAGCAAGGGTGCACTGAGTGGCTTGGGCCCGCCTTCTGTGCACCTAACTGCTCATTTGAATATGGATTAAAAGTACTTTTTCTCTAGAATGAAGCAAAGTGAAAGGTGTCATTACATTCAGCTGAGCTAACCCTACAAGACAGCTTAGTTTAGCAACCAATCAGATTCCACCTTTCATTTTCCAAAGGAGCTCTGAGTAATGAAAGGTTGAATCTGATTGGTTGCTAGGGGCAACAAGGCCTGTTTTCCTTTACACCAATTTTGAGAAATCTCCCTCATCAGTGAATTTCCTGGGGCATAAAAGGGGTTGTCTCATCTCAGACAAAGGGAGGCATATCGTCGCGATATGCCCCCATTGTCTTATAGGTGGGGGTCCCACTGCTGAGACCCGCACCTATATCGGGAACAAAGCGCAGCAAGGTGGTGGCTGGATGACTCCTGTCCGGGCATCACCAAGCGCTCTCCCCATAGAAGTGAATGAGAGCGCACCACACACCGCACCGGCCACCGCTCCTATTCACGGTAGATAAAATACATTTAGGGCTCATGCACACAAACATATTTTTTTGTCCGGGTTTTTTTTTTTTTTGCGGCCCGCATGCAGAACCATTCACTTCAATGGGACCGCAGAAAAACGGAAATGACTCATATGTCCATAAGTCCATTCCGCAAAAAAATAGAACATATCCAATTCTTGTCAGGGCAGGCATTGTTACCATGGATCGATGCAATGCAGACCTGTTGATTTTTTTGTTTTGTTTTTTTTGCGAATCCGTGTTTTGAGGCGCGCAAAATACATAGAGTCGTCCTGCATGGGCCCTAAGTGAATAACATGCAAGGGGCCTCAGTACAAATATGTGAGGACAGCAACCAATCAGATGACTTCTTTCACTTTCTGTCATGGAGTGGACACAAAATGAAAGTAGAAGTCCTATTGGTTGCTAAGGACGACAACACCTTTTGTCTCCACTGTTTTCTGTGCAGATTATAAGGAGATATCAAGGCTGAACCATCAGGATTTTCGGACAACTAGACGCCGGATTAACGGAATTTGACTTTCAACTCTATGGGACTGACAGAGATGGCTGAATACAGGCGCTCGGTTATCTCCGGCAGCCACATAGAGCTGAACGGAGAGGCAGCGAGCGAGCATGTCCGCCACTCCATAAACCCTCGGCGGCCTCAGTGGTCGGACCCCCTGAGGATAGGGGGATACATTGTTGTAATGGGACATCCCCTTTAAAGGGGTATTCTGTTGTCAAAGTTACACAAATCTTAAGATCTCTGCTTGCTGCCATTGAATAGGAATCCTCACTGACTACTTCCACTGTCCAGGTCGTGGGATGGACACAGCTCTGGTACGAGCACTGCAATGAACCGAGCACCCGTGTGCCCACCACATGAACAGGACAAGCAAACCATGAAGGTTTCTATTATAACAGCAAGCAGAGATATTGAAAACGGCAAGTATACTGTATAACTTTTCATTATACAAACGATAAAACATTCCTTTGCAGAAACCGGAAAAACCCCTTTAAAAAGGACCCGTCCCATCTCTGACATGTCTGTTTTTAGTAAATACTTGCTTCCCCCATGTCATAACTCTTATGACTATGTTTGTAAAGTTCCTTCATTATTCCTGCTTGAAGTTATGAATGAATTACTAGCAGTCTGCAGCGAAGGTCCAGCTGGATGTTACCAGTTGGGGGACGTGTCCCTGCACAGTCTGACACTGGCAGCACTGATTGCATAATGTCAGACTGTGCAGAGACACCCCCCCCCCAACTGGACCTTCAATGCAAACTGCTAGTAATTCATTATTTACTTCTAGCAGGAATAATAGAGGAAGGGCACAACATAGTCATAAGAATAAATGGGGAATGCATGTAGTTACTAAAACAGACAAGTCAGGAGAGGGGACAGCTCCTATTTAAGTTAATTGGTGTGGGGGGAAGTGTTGAGGGGCGAGGCTACAATACCCAGTGTATGACCCACAGCTGACTCTTGTCATTCAGCACCACAGAGCAGTATAACCTCCAGCTATGCGAGCTGTAATAACGACCAGTGCAGAACTAATCCGGCAGCCACAGTCATTTACAGTAAGGCCGGCGTGTCATATTACACTAGTCCTAGAGGTCAGCACAGCCTCCAACATCAGTCACTCTAGAGTGCAAGCTCTTTGTCACAGTATATTGTATACAACAGGACGAATGCCAGGCGCCCGGCAGCCAGTATGTGAATGAGCGCCTCAGATTGGGCTCTGACGAGTAGGGTTGTTCCTGCTGATTAAAACGATACCTGTCTTGTGAAAATCGGTTGTGGCGTTCCCAAGAAAAATGGGCTTTCATCCCTTATGCAAATAAAGGTTTCAGTGCTGAGGGGCGTGGCCTACTTCCATGCACCCCAACTTTCCTGTTCTGGCCACGCCCCCTTGTGAACCGAAGCTTTCCGTTGCATAAAGAATAAAAGTCTTTTTTCTCGGGAACGCCGCAACCAATTTTCACAAGGCAGGTATCATTTTAATCAGCAGGATCAACCCTATCAGGCAGTATACATGTTTTTCTAGGTTTAACCCCGCTGAGAAGTGCCCTTTAAGGTTAAAAATCTGCTGTAAAACTTGAGTTCTCTCTGCTCAGTCTTCTGCTTCTGATTTTGTGAAATTCCAGATTATACCACATCTGTGTTCTTGACACAAGCGCCAGATTATAAGGCTTTCTGGATTATCAAATGCTAGACTAAAGGAGTCTAATAGTTATAGCTCTCTTTTGTATGTGCCGCTATGGAAACCACAGCCGTTGTGGTGTGTACATGGGAAATATTTGGCCAACTGCAGGAAGAAGATACCGACCGATGGCCAAACCGACCAGAGGAACAGGAACCATAAGTGTCGTCACCACAGGTCCTTAAACTACGTCACAGATGGAGAACATTAGAACAGACACAGACCCCAAACCCTAATCAACCACTCAAGGCAAGAACATATTTTATGTCAGAAGCTGATTTTAGAGGACTTTTAACTTTAGAGGGTTAATTCCACTCACAAATTTCTAGGAGAAATAATAGAGGAACGCCACAATGCACAGTTATAAGAAAAGAAGCTTCAGAATTATTCAGAAATTTTTTTTATCAAGACAAGTCAGGAGTAGTGACCGGTCCTGCATCTGCTCTCTAGCACCTTTCTAATGAGTTAAAGGGGACCTCCAATCTCAGATATTTAAAGGAACAGAGATGGGACCTATCTCGAGGACACAGTGCCCGACCCCGCAGCTGCTGCGTTTGGAGAGATGGCATGCATCCACAGCTCTCTCCTTCCACTTTTATGGGGGTTCTGAGAATGGATGCGCATACTGATGACATTTTCTCTGTATAGGTCATCAGTATCTGATCGGTGGGGGGGGAGGCGACACTCGGGACCCCACTGATCAGCAGTTTGAGAAGACCGTGGCGATCTCAGTAGTGCCGCGGCCTTCTCTCAGCTAAGCCTAGGCCAGTGACGTCTCGTTCTTTGGTCACGTGGCCTAGGCTCAGCTCAGTCCCAGTCAAGTGAATGGGCCAGGGCTGCAATACCAAGCACAGCCACTAGACCACGTACGGCGCTGTGCTTGGCAAACTGTAAAGTGGCATCGCCACTCACTGGAGGTCTCCTAAAACAACTGATCAGTCAGGGTCCTAGGTGTCAGACCCCCGCCAGTCAGATACTGATGACCTATCCTGACGAATAACCCTTTTAACGCACTGGAAACATTGGCAGACGTCAAGGAGCCGATGCCGCGTTTTTAATGTGAATCTGTCACTAGTTCTGACCTGTGCAAGTAAAAAATTGTATTCCTGATTAATAATTATGGAGCATCTTTTCTTATAAGTCTGCATAGTTCCGTTACTCTATTATTCCTCGTAGAAATGTATACATGCATTGACAACTGGGTGTTAACTGTTGAGGGTGTGTCTCTAACACAGTCTGACAGCTCTGACTGGACAGTGTCAGGCAGTGTAGGGGCACAACCCCAACTGTTAACAACCCACTCAAACTGCTATGAGGAATAACAGAGGAACAGTACAATGCTCCAGATCTGCCATATCCTTGGGAATAAAATGATTTTCTAAGACAGACACCGCAGAGGAGCTAAAGAACTTATATAACAGGTGAAGAACTCCTTTAAGGCAACGGATATAGAAATAATCCATGAAGGTGGAGAACTAGAACGTGAACCTAATGGCGACTTACGCCTCCGTAACTGTCAGACTACCAATACCCACCAGTGACAACTTGGGGGAAGCGGGAATCTGTGTCGACAACTGTAATCAGTTGCCAGAACAGTCTAGAAATGTGATGGGTAACCTCCGGCACTCCAGCGGTGGTAAAACTACAACTCCCAAGATGTACAACTCCATAGAAATGAATGGAGCATGCTGGGGGTCGTAGTTTCCCCACCGCTGGAGAGCCGGAGGTTAGCCATCACTGGTCTAGTGTATAGAGCGGGCATGACTGGCGACATGACTCACCGTCATCTGCCTGCCCGCTACAAGTGAATGGGACAGGACAGGGCGGAGGACTGGGCAGTCACCTTAAAGGGGTTTTCGGACCGTAAGCATCCCCTTTAAGTTTCTATCACACTCACCTTCGAAATTAGTCTCCAGTCCCTCGTTATGGTCTCCGTCAGTTCCCTGATGGTCCAGTGTTTAGATCTGGACGTGGTGACGTCATCCATAAAGAAGTCACGTGACCTGGGCAGCCAAGTGACATCAGCACGGACGACACATCAGCTAAACACAGGACCCTAGAGAAGAGGAGATCCCCTGGAAATCGTATAAATTAATCGTAATCATGTGAACGGCGCCTGTAATAAATTCGAACGCGGCAATTCGCCATTTTCATCCTATTAATCAATTAAAATTCACAGTGATCTTACAATTTATCCGATAAACCATCTTCGGTTCTAGAGATCGCGGCGATTACGATCGTCTGGGACGTATCGGATTATCACTAGCATGAAAAAGGGTTATGTCCACGACCAGGGGGGCATGATGTCCTGCGCTGCCATGTCAGCCTCCACTGATACATACAGGAATGTAGATTACAGAGATTAGATGGAGATTACAGGGCAGGGATGGCTGACAGGTACAGGGGTGACACACAGAGGACAGTCACCCATGGGACACAGGGCGGCCAGTCACATGATCCTAGGCATGGGCACGAGGACAGGACACACAGACACACGGATGGATGGACACAGGCTGACACTACTGCGCCTGCGCACAACGCTCTCCCATGTAACGGCTCCTGGAAGACTCAATCCCGGCTCTTCCCCCCACCGCCCATCCCGAGCAGTCCCCAAGCATCCTCCGCCCGGCTCACCTGCGGGGCCCCGTATCCCGGTGTATGACCGTATCGGTTGGAGGAGCTGGCGGTGGAAGAAGCCTTCCTCCTCCTCCACCTCCTCCTCCTCCCAGCAGCACTGACTGACTGACTGAGATCCCCCCCCCCTCCAGCGCTATTCGCACTACCACAGGCCGCCTCGCTGATTGGAGGAAAGCAGCGGGGGGATCGACCAATCGTCTTGCCCTGTCAAGACCACGCCTCTGACGTCATGGAAGGGGGAAAGGAAGGGCGGAGCTATGGCGGTTTACGAGAAGTGGGAGCGCAGAGGGAGAGGACGGTGTTGAGGGAGGAAGGAGTTAAAGGATGCACAGGGGAGCACCTTATAGGTGACAGTGACTGGACCGTATGGCATGAGCTGTGGAGGGTGAAGCTGTAGCTGTTCTTTTCCTGTCATTGAGTCATGTGACTTTCGTTTTTGCCCATTTATAGAATTGGGGCATTTGTACAAAATCTCCCTTCACCTCCATGTTTAGGAGTAGGTCAGGTCCAGTTTTCTATTGGGCACAAAAGGTCTGAGCCTCTAGGCAGCTTCACAGAGAGGGCGCCGGGTCCCCAGGGTTGGGGCCAACTGGTGGCTGTCCAGCTATTGGAAGACTACAACTCCCAGCAAGACCGGAGGGGGACAGAACGCATACAGGCCCACCCCAAAATGAAGGCTTCAAGGAAATGCACATCAGGGTTGGCACTATCCCAGTAGGAGAGGGTATTTTTTTAT
This sequence comes from Rhinella marina, assembly GCA_900303285.1. Lineage (NCBI taxonomy): Eukaryota > Metazoa > Chordata > Amphibia > Anura > Bufonidae > Rhinella > Rhinella marina. Next base: position 203,959 of record ONZH01008573.1, on the reverse strand, counting down.
GTGGCACCACCATCCACCCAATATGGCCCCACTCTGCCCTTTCCGCCTAGCCTCTTGCTGCTATCTTATGTTCAGTCAGTCACTAGTAATTGAGCGTGAGTGCCTCAGTCAGTGCTGTGGCTGCTGAGTGCACTTATATGGTGCAACGCCACTGTCTGAGTGCACCGTGCCACAGAGATGGTGGACTCCCAGGTGTCCATCCAAGCCATGTGCTGCAAGGAGAACCGAGAGCCAGGAAGATGGACTGTCCCGTCCAAAAGCGACCTCCACGTAATGTTACTCTGTCCATGACAGAGTGAAGTCATATGCTGCGCAGGCGCATTCACTGGTGGCGGGCAGTTAAAGGGATGGCTGCAGGGCATGGCGTTTCCTGTTTGTGCACAACTACATCTGTGTCGTCCTGAGGAGGCAGATACAGTGGAAAGTTGTGGCGCTGTCTAACCTGCCTGTCAGGGGCCCACTTACAGGCAGGGGCCCCATGCAGCTGCGTGGTTTGCATGACGGCAAAGACTGCCATTGAGTGCAGGGAGTGCTCTATGTTCTGCTCCAGTCAGCGGGGTGTATTAGAGTGGCCTACGAGGACTCTAGCCCACCTGGCACTCGTCAGATGCCCGGCCTTGCCTCCCAGCATACCAGTGCTGATGGAAGAGTAGCTGTACTGCGCTCGGCCACCTCTCCTTGGGGCATCTGTCGAGCTATTTCTGGCCAGGTCAGGATCACAGTGCACTGATTGGAGTTGTAGTATCCCAGTAGATTACATTCTTACAGGATTACGTTATTAGGGCTCGTGCACACGACCATATGTATTTTGCGGTCCACAAAACACGGTTCCACAAAAAAATGGATGATGTCCGTGTTGTATCGGTTTTTTGTTTTGTTTTTTTTTTGCGAATCCATTGTAAGAATGCCTGTCCTTGTCCGCAAAACGGACGAGAATAGGACATGTTCTGTTTTTTTGCAGAATGGACTTGTGGACATACGGAAATGGAGTCATTTCCATTTTTTTGGACCAATTGAAGTGAATGGTTCCACGCAAAAAAAAAAAACTGAACGGACACTGAAAGAAAATATGGTCGTCTGCATGAGCCCTTACACTGTGCAAAATTTTATTACATGAAGGAGTGCCGCGGCCTTCTCTGTGTTTACCGCAGGCCAGTGACGTCACGACTAGCAACCCCTGCTGGGCGGGGCTAAGCTCTGTTCACATGAATGGAGCTTAGCCCCACCCAGGCCAGTGATACTAGTCGTGACGTCACTGGGCCTGCGGTAAACACAGAGAAGGCCGCAGCGCTCCTGCAGCGCCGCTGCCTTCGCAAACAGCTGATCGGGACCCCCGCCGATCAGATGCTGATGATCTATCTGGATAGATCATCAGTTTGAAAAAACTGCAGAACCCCTTTAAGGCCTCATTCACAAGTCAGTGTTCCGTCAGTGATTTCCATCAGTGATTTTGAGCCAAAACCAGGACAGGTGCAGATCTTCCCATTATACCTCATGTCTGTGGAGGCTCCAATCCTGGTTTTGGCTCACAGTCACTGATGGAAATCACTGACCGAACACTGATGTGTGAATAAAGCCTCAAGGGGATGTCTCAGCCCTCTCGTAGAATGAAGCCACCCCACCGACGAGCCAGTCACTGCAGGTCCAGCCAGCTGTGTGCAACCCCACATTACCCCTGCAGTGGGTCATTTAATTGGACTGGCAATTACGGCCTTCTCTGTACTTCTCTATACCCTATGTCATGGGTCATTCATGGACCGGAGCTCTACAGGAACCTAGAGACTGGGACGTCACCCTCCTGTGATGTCAGGCAGTTAGCCAGAAAGCCCACCTAGAAAAGTATTCATGGTGGAATCTGACACCACTCCCCATTCAGTACTTACAATGGCAAATTCCGGTTCTTACCGCTTGTGATATTAAATCTTCCTGTCGGATGCAAGGTAGTTATGTAATATTTGCACAATTACAGACATGAGTCAGCTGTGCATGTGCGGACAATGCAAGTGTTCCCCATTCTTCTTTGCGAAACTGTTCAGTGTACACCAGGGGCGGACTGGGAACTTAACATGGCCCTGGAAAAAATACTAATTAATCGGGTTCAAATTGATGGAAGGCAGGTCCAGCAGTACCATATTGTGGCACATTATATCACCCCCAACAGAGCCAAATACCACGGTTCATAAATAAATACATCCCCAAAAACTTTCAATGGCTGGCCGAGAGGAGGGCCCAGGTGGCCCCCTGGCCATCAGCCCATCGGGAAATTTCCCTATAAGACCTATGGCCACTAGTGGAACATGAAAGAAGACCTGGCAAACTTAGTCCGACTGAGCCGAGAATGACAAAGTATAAACTGCTATGGGTGCTTGGTCAACGATCACCTAAACAAGGTGGCGCCCGCCTGCAGCAGAGTATAGGTTGAACTAAGGTCACATTATTACTGGGTGGCATCTCCTCTTACTGCGTTGCAGGCTGCCCCTCTGGCGTGGTAACGGTCATACAGATGATGGAGATCCTCCTGTGGTACTGTATATCATTCCAAGCTCTTTTAACTTGGACCCATAGTTCAGCCGAGGTGGTTGTTGGCTACTGTACATGGAGGATCCGTTGCCTCATACAGTCCCAGATATTCTCAATGGGGGACGGATCTGGTGATCGAGTTGACAGAGAAGCTCCTGGATACCCTGAAGAGCAAGTTGTGTAGTAAGTCAAAAAAGACAGTCTGACTGGTTCCACTATGTCCTGGACATACCGAAGGCTGGTCAAAGTTCCTTCCAGGAATACCAGATGGGAACAACTATGGTAGCTAATGACGCCCCACACTATGGCACCCGGTGTTGGTCCATGATGGCAGTAAAAGTTCTCCAGCCCTCCTGAGAATTCTGATGTGGCCATCAATGGCAAACCTTAGTACTAATGATTTCTGATGGCTAGAGCATCTTCAAAACAACAGGTCTTGTGGGGTGTATCCAGTATGTAGTGGTTAGTACCAGAGGCGTAGCAACCGGGGGGGCGGGGGTATGGGGGGGGGGCGACGGCTCCGGGCCCAGTGCCTCTGGGAGGTCATCAGGGATGGCCTTAGTACAATCAGGCGAATACAAGTGAGCGCTTCCATTATGCGTGCAGCGTCAGGTCATAGTGTGCGTGGGCCAGGGAAGAGAGTGGAGCGCTGGACTGGAGGGCAGCTGCAGCGCAGGACAGGTAAGAAAGGTTTTTATTTTAACCTTATGTGGCTGGGTGGGCTGATCTGAGGTCTGATGGGGGCACATTCTGCTGATCTGAGGTCTGATGGGGGCACAATACGCTGATCTGAGGTCTGATGGGGGCACATTCTGCTGATCTGAGGTCTGATGGGGGCACAATATGCTGATCTGAGGTCTGATGGGGCACAATACGCTGATCTGAGGTCTGATGGGAGCACATTAAGCTGATCTGAGGTCTGATGGGGGCACAGTAGGCTGATGTGAGGTCTGATGGGGGCACAGTAGGCTGATGTGAGGTCTGATGGGGGCACAGTAGGCTGATGTGAGGTCTGATGGGGGCTCAATACGCTGATCTGAGGTCTGATGGGGACACAGTACGCTGATCTGAGGTCTGATGGGGGCACATTCTAATGATCTGAGGTCTGATGGGGGCACATTCTGCTGATCTGAGGTCTGATGGGGGCACAATACGCTGATCTGAGGTCTGATGGGGGCACATTCTAATGATCTGAGGTCTGATGGGGGCACATTCTGCTGATCTGAGGTCTGATGGGGGCACAATACGCTGATCTGAGGTCTGATGGGGGCACATTCTAATGATCTGAGGTCTGATGGGGGCACATTCTGCTGATCTGAGGTCTGATGGGGGCACAATACGCTGATCTGAGGTCTGATGGGGGCACAATACGCTGATCTGAGGTCTGATGGGGGCACATTCTAATGATCTGAGGTCTGATGGGGGCACATTCTGCTGATCTGAGGTCTGATGGGGGCACATTCTGCTGATCTGAGGTCTGATGGGGGCACAATACGCTGATCTGAGGTCTGACGGGGGCACATTCTAATGATCTGAGGTCTGATGGGGCACATTCTGCTGATGGGGGCACATTAAGCTGATCTGAGGTCTGATGGGGGCAGGGAACTGTTAGTTTAGTGATGTAAAAACTGGGGACAGGTTTCCTTTAACATAGGAGTCCCCTTGTTTTTTACTCCTATTAATCCTATATTTTACTGCATTATGTGGTAGAGTATTTAGAGTAGGGTATGTAGAAAGTCTATTGTACTGTACTTAACAGCATAGATGATCTAGCAGTTTATACAGTCATCTTTCTAATACAGTATTATAACCACAACTAGTAGTATGTGCCTATGAAGTTAGAAACGTGCATTTGGGAAGCCACTGAGGGCCCACTCAAGTATGTTTCACCCCCGCACTCCCCCCCTCCTGTGCTGAACCTCTAGCTACGCCTCTGATTAGTACCTAAAGGATCTACTAAAACTAGTCCAAGGAAGAACAAATGGTGAAAGGGTCTTGGGCGTTAATGACGGGTAGCCCGCCTGGTCCGATCTGACTGTGGCACAAATTTCTGGAAAAGTTATCTCTGTTGACAGAGATGATGGGAGGTATGGTCCTGGTGTCTTATGTGAAGTGGAAGACATTGCTCCCATTCAAGCCTCAGGCTTTGGGTGTGACGGCTACCTGTGTTCCTCAGTAGAGGGACTTCGGCACACACGCCTGTTTGAATGGGGTTTAATGGGCCCACCTCACGTCTTCACTTCACAGGGGATGGCGTTTTATAATGAGCTTGTTGCCAAATTGCAAAGGATGCGGCACCGAGTAATTGTGTCTCCCTTTCAACTACAGTCCAAGTGTTCATGTGTAATCATCATGAACATTCTCAAGTTTTGAACTTAAGCACACTCACCTCTAATCTCTGTAATAGCACTGCTTCCAAACGTGAAATACAAGAATGCTGTGTGTTGACAGGGACATGTGACTTTTATGTTATGTTGTTACCTCTCCCAGCAGCATTTCCCCGCAGTCTGTTCCTCCTCTGCTGCTCCCATCTTCTGCCGCGACCCTGTAGGATCTGGCCACCACTTACAGACTTACTGTCTAAATGCACCCATGTCGTTGGGTTTGCTATGACAACTGGTGGCTGAAGATTGCATCAGGTCTGATGGGCTATTTAAAGGGGAACCGTCATGCCATGCTTTGCCTGATAAGTGAGTTCTTAGTTCTCATTCCTTGTGCTATTGTTCCTGGTTCTGAATACTGACTGACCCTGGTCCTGACCTTGACCATGTTTCTGGATATCTCATCTGCTCCTGTCTCTTTGCCTGGTTTGTCGTAGCCCAACCTTCCCCCCAGTGAGGACCCTTGGCTCCGTTCCTGACTATGCTACTACTGCTTTAGCTCTACTGCCACCAATACATGACTATACAGAGGATGGGTCACGGAAATGTAGGAGCCCTCCTGCAGCAAAGTAAGGGTAAAGACCAGGGGATCCCTTAGACTCCATACTATAGTCTAGCCAGTACCATATGGATTATATAATAAATGATCCATATCTCTGGCACGTGACCATAACATATGAATTGTTTGCAATTTTTAACCAAATTTGCAGATGTTCTCCTCATTGACATTAATAAAGATTAAATAGAGCAATAGAAATATTAGGGCCCATGGATGTGGTCAACAAAAAAACCTACTTGGGACACCCCTCTGGGACAAAGCAGAGAACCATTGAAAACAATGGCTTCTACACTAAGGACAGTGTGACAATGTATTACATGGTTGCCCGTTTATCGAATAAGTGCCATATAGTTTTCCAAGGCTATGACAACTGATCACCAAGCAACTTGAAGATACGTAGTTGTTCACTTAAGAGACTATTTACGTCGAACTTAACTGAGTTTGAATAAGGAACATTTGCAACGTCCACAGCTGACTCATGTCTGTAATTGTGCAAATATTGCACCTTTATTAAACACTGAACTAAGGGACGTGAATAGTTATTCAATTATTTTGTAATTAACGTAGACACCTGTGTAGGGAGGGGAGGTGTTTTCATTGTGACATTAAAGGGGCTCTCTACTTTGCACAATCCATACCAGTTAGAAGGGTCCCTTCAATGCAGGGTGATCACAAAGCATCTCCCTGCTAGGACAGACAGGGATCGCCTGTAATCTTAGGGGAAATTGGACAGTAGGTGTTCAGTTTCTCTGCAGCGCCATCAAGAAGGAAAATAAGCATGACATGTGCTCCTTGAAATAAATGTGTTGTTTGTATAATACAGGGCAGGCTCTCCAAAGAGAGAGATGCTCTTTGTAAAGTCTCTCCCCTCTGGCCAAGAGATGAGGATACTGAACAGAAGCCCCCACACACACCCTCTACTAAATCATAATTCCCATCATGGTTATGAAAAAAAGGTTCTACCCTCTTAGGTGAACGTTGTTAAAAAATAAATAAAAACATTTCCAAAAAGGGGTCACTTTTTGGGAGTTTTTACTGTAAGAGTGCATCTTCAAATGCGACATGGCAGCCTAAAATTATCCCAGTGAAATCTGCCTTCCAAAATCCATATGGCGCTCCTTTCCTTCTGAGCCCTGCTGTGTGCCCATACAGCGGTTTACAACCACATGTGGGGTGTTTCTGTAAACTGCAGAATCAGGGTAATAGTTATTGAGTTTTGTTTGGCTGTGAACCCTTGCTGGGGAAAAAATGGATAAAAATGGAAAGTCCGCAAAAAAAAAAAAAGTTAAATTTGGAAATTTCACCTCCATTTTCTTTTAATTCTCATGGAACACCTAAAGGGTTAGCAACGTTTGTAAAATCAGTTTTGAATGATTTGAGGGGAGTATTATGGTGATTTCTACTATGTAAGCCCCACAAAGTGACTTCATAACTGAATTAGTCCTTAAAAAAGTGGCTTTGGAAATGTACTTTAAAAATTTAAAAATTGCTTGTAAAATTCAAAGCCTTCTACCATCCTAAAAAATAAAATTACATTTACAAAATGATGCCAACATAAAGTAGACATATGGGGAATGTTAAGTACCGTATTTTTTGCCCCATAAGACGGATATTTTTCCCCCTAAAAGTGGGGGGGAAATGCCCCGGTGTCTTATGGGGCGAATGCTAATGAGCGCTTCCATTCTGGAAGCGCTCATTAGCACCGGAGGACCAGGAAGCGGTGAAGACTTTGTACTCACCGCTCGCTTCCTGGTCCTTGGCTGTCGGCTGAGCTGTGCAGGGCTGCGCACAGCGTGAGGGCGCTCTGTGACCTCACGCTGTGTGCGCCGGGTCACAGCTCAGCCGACAGCAGGAAGAAGAGGATCGCGTTGGAGGACAAGAGCGGCGGCGTCCAGGAGCAGGAAAGGTAAGTGGCTTTTTTATTTTATTAAATATGAGGCAATGGGGGCTGACCTGAGGAAAGGGGGGCTGTACTGAAGCAAAGGGGCTGCTCTGAGGTGCTGCGGCTGACCAGAGACTAAGGGGATGCTAATATGAGAGGAAATAGGTGCTACTGGGGGTTGATATGAGGCAATGGGGGCTAATATGAGGCAATGGGGACTGATGAGGGGCATGGGGCTCTTATCTGAGGTCTGAATGGGGGTCATTCACATTGGGGTCTGATCTGAGGTCTTCTTGGGGTCTTATTAACATTGGGAGTCTGATTGGGGCTTTGTGCTGAGGTCTGATTAAAATTGAGGGTCTGACTGGTGGTCTGACCTGAGGTTTAATTAAAAAAATTTTTTTCTTATTTTCCTCCTCTAAAACACATACATACTTACATGCTCCCGGCAGGTCTTCGGAGAGTCGGAGGGACAGGACGGCTCGCACAGGTGACGATTCCCCACAGCGCCCTCTGCTGGGCGCCTGGTGGAATCGTCATCTGTGCGCGCCGTCCTGTCCCTCCGACGCTCCGAAGACCTGCCGGGAGCATGTAAGTATGTATGTGTGTTTGTATGTCTATATGTGTGTGTATGTTTATGTGCATGTCTGTGTCTGTATGTGTCTATGTGTAGCCGGATCCGTAATGAACTCCATTGAAAGTCAATGGAGGGCGGATCCGGTTACCATTATGGTCACACCAGACGGATCCACCCCCATTGACTTGCATTGGGGGTCATTCCGGATCCGTCTTGGTGCGGATGCCTGGACTGGAGAGCAAACCGCAGCATGCTGCGGTTTGTTCTCCGGTCTGAAGACGGAACGGAATGCTTTCAGGAGCATTCCGTTGTCTTCAGTTCAGTTTTCCCCTTATTGACAATGAATGGGGACAAAACTGAAGCGTTTTATTTCGGTATTGAGCCCGTATGACGGAACTCAATACCGGAATTTTAAAACGCTAGTGTGAAAGTAGCCTTAGCCTCTTAAAATGCATTTCACATTTTTACATTTTTGTTTTTTTTACTCTTGGCCTTCCTGGGGTCATAACTTTTTTATTTTTCCTTTCACATAGCCAGCCATATGAGAGCTTAAGTTTTGCAGGACAGGTTGAACTTTCTACTGGCACCATCTGCTGTTTTTTACGATGTAGTGGGAAGCTGGAAATTTTTTGATCACTTGTATTCAGTTTTTTTGGGAAGGTGAAGTAAAAAAAAAAAACAGCATTTTTATCGAGCATTTTTAGTTTTTTTTTCTACTGCAGAATGCTTTATTTCTCCTGTGGAGGCGCTGTAGGGAAAATGAACATCTACTTCTGGGTTTTCCCCACAGATATACATTGCATCTCAGAGTTGGACTCTGTTGCTCAGGCCCAAAAGAGAACATAATTCTGAGGTCCGCCATTCATCCATATTAAAAGTGTTCACATCCGATATTAATTGCATTGTAATCCTTGTGGTTTTCGTTGTACACACAGGATGCATCATCAGTGAGATGTAATACTGTAGGTTATTTGTGGCTTATCCCATAAGAAATAGACCCTAGTGACAAGTGATTGGCTCCAAAGTCACCTCCAAATGGTTGGACATTTGTGGTCAAATCCTCTGTTCATATAAAGCCTAGGAGCACTGGTGGGCCAGTCTAACCTTGAAGATGGGGTAGTAGGTCATCATTGGTGGACCCTTTTAACAAAAAGGGACAGGGGTGCACCTAGCCTTTCTGCTGCCTGAGGCGAAAACTGATACAGAGTTCCCCCCATCCCCCTTCAATACCAATTTCTTAACCTAACCCCTTCCCTTCAGCCCATGGCCCTTCGGCTTCCCCCCTCTTGCCCCTACCTGGTGCTGCCTGAGGCGATTGCCTCACCTGGCCTCATTGGTGGTGCACCCTTGAAAAGGGATTACCCCAAAAAAATATCTCCTTAAAGGCTATGTACACCTTTGGAGGCAATTTTTTGTTTAGGATTGCATTTTACCCATGTTTGGCTAAAAATCATATTTTTATTAGACCTTTATTAAAAATATTGAGCCATTGTAACCTAATAAGGTCATAAACACATTTAAGCCCCTCAATAAGATAAGAACTGAGCTATACTGAGTGTTTATAATGTCAGAGAGCAGAGATAAGGAGTCCGTCAGCTCCCCAAATGACAGAAAAGACAAAAAATCCACAGGCAGCTAGTAGAGCATCTCAGCTCTGTACACAAAAAAGGATTCCAAATAGTTAATAAAGGCCAATTGAAAAATTATTTTAGCTCAAAATAAGTACACTGCAGTAATTATAATAAAAAAAATTGCCCCCAAAGGTGTAGCCTTTAAGAACATGACCTATTTTGGCTTTATAGGTATGATTTTATTTTTATGCTACTTTAGCTGTATGTGGGCTTTGGGGGAGCAGTACATTTTTTTCAAAGCTTTATTTGTCCGTTCACTTGAATGGGTTTGAGCTGCTCCTAGCCCACGTGACGATGAACATGACATCACATGGCCTAAGCGCTCACAGAGCGCCACAGCTAGGGGCTGATTGGCCATAGACCTTACAGGGAAATCTCCCGGTGGGCCGATGCCCAGAGGGCTGCCTAAACCCCCATCTCTGCTGCTGGCTGAGTACAGAATAAGCTATTAGTGGTAATTAACTCTGCGAGAATAAGGTACTCATGTACCCGGCCAGCGTTATGTATGTCCCGCCAAGAAAATGGCTGCTATTCATGGCCAACTCAGAGGGATGCTGTTGGGGAAAGATATTGTGTGGCACTGTGGTATTTTGTACTATGGTATTGCTGACCCCCCTACTTTTGTTACCCTGCCTCCTGTCAATTTAGACCCTCCTACCATATGAGGCCACTTTTAGGGGGTTTTTTTTCCAAGGCCACTTTAGGTTCCCAATCCACGCCTGGCCGCATCCTCTTTATACAGCTTATCAGCAGGGGCAATGGGACTTGGACCCCTACTGATTTGATATGGATGACCTATCATTAGACCATCAATATGAAAATCCCAGCAAGCCCCTTTAAGTGTATTGAATAGCTTTTATAATTTTTTTATAATTTGAGTTTTTTTGGAACTTAAACAGCAATTCTACAATTTTTTTTTTTTTTGGGGGGGGTTGCTTTTTGGGTTTAATTTTTACGGTGTTGACCATGTGGCGTATGTAAAATGCTTATTCTTTGGGTCTGCACAGCATTAAAATGTATGGGCTTTGCTGAGGCAAAATTTGTTAAGTCTGAAGTCGTGCGAGGTGAAGAACTTTGGCCTTTTCCCGGGTCTTTAAAGATGGCGCCCACTCCTGTGTGGAGCAGGTGCCATAGCTGCGGATTGCCTGCTGTTTCATACGGCAGACACCCGCGGCTAATATCTGTGACCGGCGGTAATGCTGGCTGCGGACATTTTATACTTCAGAAAAAAAAACCTTCAAAATGGCCGATTCGCTGTTTTTGTCACTTAATTTGCCACAAAAAAAATTAAATAAAAAGTGATCAAAAGAGCCCCCACAAAGCTCCGTACACATAGTTACAAAAAAGCTATAGTGGTCAAAATATGGCAACGAAAAAATAAAACTGATTTTTTTTCCAAGTTTTTTTATTATTTTATCAGTATCAAAACGCAAGAAATACTATACATATAAAGGTGTCGCTGGATTCATACTGACCTATAGAATAAAAGTCGCTGGTCAGTTTTATCGCACATCGAACGTCGTAAATTTAAAAAAAAAAACTTGTAAGACTGTGGCAGAATTGCCATTTTTTTTCCATTTTAACCCCATGTGGATTTTTTTTCCTGCTTCCCAATACATCACATGCAATATTAAATAGTGGCGTTGGAAAGTACAACTTGTCCCGCAAAAAAAAAAAAACAAGCCCCATACGGGGATGTGAATGGAAAAATAAAAACGTTATGGCTCTGGGAAGGCAGGGAGCGCAAAATGAAAACACAAAAACGAAAAAAGAAAAAACTCTGGGGGTAGAGGGGGTTAAAAAAAATTAAAACAGGAATTCGAAGTCAGCTTCCACCATGTGAATTATGTGCATTTTTTTCAGGGTGAATTTTTATGCGGACAATCCGCAGCCATATACAGTATCAGCAAAGTGAATGAGATTTGCTAAATCTTATACACACTTTTCTGAATTTATCATGTGCGTACATTTTTTTAAATCCGCAGCATGTCAATTGATTGTACGATTCTGCACAATATCTATAATGGTTTTCCTTATTGACTTCAATGAGTTTGGTAACATAAGAAGAAAAACACACAAAAATTGCAATAAACAGTGCAGCTTTTTATGGAGTTTTTTTTTTTGCAGATTTCATGTGGATTTTCTGCAAGGCGTGCAGGCAGCCTGATGGGGTTGTAGAGTGTTTACCTATTGCATTGCTTTTTTTCTTATGACACTGATATGTCAGACACATGTACAGGTATTAAACTTGCAGGTGATGATACTGATCGGTGTGCCTAGTGTAAGACGGCTAAGACTTTACACCGGTTATCTAGAATTACTTACCGCAGAGCCATCCTGCACATGTCAGGTTACCAGGTTTTTCCAGGAACCAGATAATGTTACTTTCCATCATTGCAGATCTTAACATTGAATACAGCAGACAAGTTATCTGACCTGTGACTGTCGCTTAAATTATATTGTCTAATTAAATAATAATCAAGAAAATCAAAGCGTTCCCCTCCTCACAATGTGCTGTAAATTCACATTGCTAAACCTACACGCAGGGATTTAGCCTTAGGGGGTGCAGAGGCAGCAGTCACCCTCGGGCCCCGGTGCCCAAGGGAAACCAAAAGCCCCTCTGCCACATAAGAAGACACCAGTATTATTAATAGCACATGGTAGAGGAGGGCCCTGTTACAGATTCTGAACGGGGGCACTGGAGCTTAAGTTATGCATCTGCTTATACTGCGGACAACATATTATAGATTACATATAGAACTGAAATTACATTACTTATCCTCTACTTATCCTGAGTTACATCCTGTATTATACTCCAGAGCTGCACTCACTATTCTGCTGGTGGAGTCACTGTGCACATACATTACTTATCCTGTACTGATCCTGAGTTATATCCTGTATTATACTCCAGAGCTGCACTCACTATTCTGCTGGTGTAGTCACTGTATACATTACATTACTTATCCTGTACTGATCCTGAGTTACATCATGTATTCTGCTCCAGAGCTGCACTCACTATTCTGCTGGTGTAGTCACTGTATACATTACATTACTTATCCTGTACTGATCCTGAGTTATATCATGTATTATACTCCAGAGCTGCACTCACTATTCTGCTGGTGCAGACACTATGTACATACATTACATTACATATCCTGTACCGATCCTGAGTTATATCCTGTATTATTCTCCAGAGCTGCACTCACTATTCTGCTGGTGGAGTCACTATGTACATACATTACATTACATATCCTGTACCAATCCTGAGTTATATCCTGTATTATACTCCAGAGCTGCACTATTCTGCCGATGGAGTCACTGTGTACAAACATTAGTTATCTTTTACTGATTCTGAGTTGCAATCTGTACATGTATTATACTTCAGAGCTGCACTCACTATTCTGCTTTGCATACCAAACATGCTCAAAGAAGTCCACAGGTCTATGAACACAAAACACAGATTACATTTTTCACTGATCCACTGCATAGAAAAATTATTAAATGTTTGAAGGGGAGCAGATGGCAAGTGGATCCGGCCGCCAGCGTCCCACAGGCCACAGCCTGCCCCCAGCCTTCCTAGGGCCAGTGTGCGTGTACCCTAGTTTCCTCCAGCCAATGACTGGACACTTCTGGTTATTTTAAGCACTTCTGGTTTTTACCTCTTGGAACAGCCCCTGAGGGTCAGATGCCAACTACATTGGGGCTGTTCCAAGAGGTAGCGGCCTGGTGGGACTCCTGCAGTGAAGGCCAGATCCCTGTATAGGAGTTCATAGGTGAAAACCAGCAGATTGCCATGATAACGACCTTATGTCTAGGCTGAAATCCAAACGCTTAGTTGGTACAGAGGTTCCACACCCACTGCCAGTAACAGAATATCGTCTGGAACAGGGATGTTCAACCTGTGGCCCTCCAGCTGCTGTAAAACTATAACTCCCACCATGCCCTGCTGTACGCTGATAGCTGTAGGCAGTGTGAGAATGCTGGGAGTTGTAGTTTTGCAACAGCAGGTTGGGCATCTCTGCTCTGAAAGGTTTCTACTAAATTATAGTAAGCAGAGAAGTTGAAAACTGTCAGGAATTAATACAAAAAGTATATTGAACAATGGAGTAATGGAGTGTCTCCGAAGCTGAGGACGCTCCCCCTGCTGCTTGATTGACAGGGCAGGACATCTTGACTAGCCCTGACAATCTTCTGGCTGCGAATAGCTGTGCAAGTGCAGATGCGGTGAACGCCGTAACAGAAAAAAAGGAAAACACACACGATTTGCCATTTTGTCATCTTGAATAACAGTGATCAAAATGTCTCACATACAAAAATGAGAATACAGGGTGGGCCATTTATATGGATACACCTAAATAAAATGGGAATGGTTGGTGATATTAACTTCCTGTTTGTGGCACATTAGTATATGGGAGGGGGGAAACTTTTCAAGATGGGTGGTGACCTTGGCGGCCTTTTTGAAGTTGGCCATTTTGGATCCAACTTTAGTTTTTTCAATGGGAAGAGGGTCATGTGACACATCAAACTTATTGAGAATTTCACAAGAAAAACAATGGAGTGCTTGGTTTTAACGTAACTTTATTCTTTCATGAGTTATTTACAAGTTTCTGACCACATATAAAATGTGTTCAAAGTGCTGCCCATTGTGTTGGATTGTCAATGTAACCCTCTTCTCCCACTCTTCACACACTGATAGCAACACCGCAGAAGAAATGCTAGCATAGGCTTCCAGTATCTGCACATCTCGTATCTTCACAGCGTCGACAATTGCCTTCAGATGACCCCAAAGATAAAAATCTAAGGGGGTCAGATCAGGAGACCTTGGGGGCCATTCAACTGGCCCACGATGACCAATCCACTTTCCAGGAAACTATTCATCTAGGAATGCTCGGACCTGACACCCATAATGTGGTGGTGCACCATCTTGCTGGAAAAACTCAGGGAACGTGCCAGCTTCATTGCATAAAGAGGGAAACACATCATCATGTAGCAGTTGAATGGCCCCCAAGGTCTCCCGATCTGACCCCCTTAGATTTTTATCTTTGGGGTCATCTGAAGGCAATTGTCTATGCTGTGAAGATACGAGATGTGCAGCACCTGAAACTATGGATACTGGAAGCCTGTGCTAGCATTTCTTCTGCGGTGTTGCTATCAGTGTGTGAACAGTGGGAGAAGAGGGTTGCATTGACAATCCAACACAATGGGCAGCACTTTGAACACATTTTATAAGTGGTCAGAAACTTGTAAATAACTCATGAAAGATTAAAGTTACGTTAAAACCAAGCACACCATTGTTTTTCTTGTGAAATTCTCGATTCGATCCAAAATGGCCGACTTCAAAATGGCCTCCATGGTCACCACCCATCTTGAAAAGTTTCCCCCCTCCCATATACTAATGTGCCACAAACAGCAAGTTAATGTCACCAACCATTCCCATTTTATTTCGGTGCAACCATATAAATGGCCCACCCTGTAGACACTTGATTTCTTCTTCTTTTTCATTGTTACTTATGCCAATTGCATGTATGATATAATTGACGTATTTGTATAGACATACACTGCTTCATAGTAGTAAGCGAGGTATATATTTTGTTTTTTTTTATAATGTCAGATACATGTTTATTTGGGTCCTGCGTGACCTCTTGAGTCGTTCGCTCAGTTGCTTGATGATTTCCATCTGATATGTACCTTAAAAATTAATAAAAACAGAGTAAACATCTCTGTCTCACATACAAAAAGTCTCACATACTACAAAAATGGTACCAATAAAAACTACAGTTTGTTATGCAAAAAACACGCCCTCATACAGCTCTATAGACTGAAATGTAAAAAAAAAGTTATGGTTGTCAGAATATGGTGATGCAAAGAAAATTTAGATTTTTTTAAAAGTAGTAAAACAATAAAAACTATTCAAGTTTGGTATTGGCACGTTTACATTTATCCGCAGAATAAGGACGTCAGGTCATTTTTAGTACATGTGTGAACGTTGTGATATCAAAACCCCAAAAACCTTGCCTGAATTCTGTTTTCTTTTCAATTTTGCCACACAAAGAATTTTTTTCCCCGTTTTCTAATATAAGACATGGTGAATTAAATGATGGCATTAAAAAATGCATCTTGATACCGCAAAAAAAAAAAAAGCCCTCATATAACTATGTGAACTGAAAAATAAAAAAGTTATGGCTGTTGGAATGTGGGGAGGAAAAATCCAAAATGTAAAAGGGGTTAAATAAAGTAGCAGAGGGAACGTCCTCAGCTTCGGGGACCACTGCCGATTTGCTCATCTCTAGCGCAGTCCATCAGGGGTTAACGTATGCATGTTACATCATGTTACCACATGTACTATGATATTACTTAATACACTGTATACTAATCTCTCCAACCAGTAGTGATTGGCACATTTTTTTCTTTCTGGCAGTGAAGCGGTAAGTCATCTAGCATTGTATTATGTACTTTGGATGCCGTCCTCCCGCTATACCATGGGCTGTCAGTCTTTTATGTGATATAATGTAATGTGATTTAATGGAAGGCTGCTCCTAGTGCGCGAAAGTATGTGCATGTATTATTAATACAAAGACACTGTATACAAATGTAAATGGGGAACGTACAGAAAAACATAAAGAAATAGATTCTGTTATTTGCAGAGGGTAGAATGTATGAGCGAAGAATAAAAATTGTATCCACAATAAAAGCAATATAAACTCATAAAATCATCATGATATAATAAAGCTGTGGGGTCTTCAAGTGCTGCATTATTGAATAAAGCCTCATTCACACATCCATGTCCGTCCAAGTCCGTCCAAGTTTTTCTCTTCATGTTTTTTTTTTTTTGCTAGGGAGCCTTTTTTATTAAACTTTTTATAATTTTTTATGCAATGTATCAGTGAAAAATGGTTCCCGTGTTCTGTTTTCATGGACTCCTGAACTTCTATGATCATATTTGGTATATATGTGTGAATAAACGAGCCCTAAAATCAATGGACGTGTGAATAAGCCCCGACACCCAAGTTACATTAGAGTACTGGATAATGGAAATTGTAGTTTTTTGAAAGTTGGAGACCATATTAGTAGTAGAGTTGACTTCCCAAAATTGGAGGGATAAAGAACCCTCCCCCCTCCCCTTCCACACACACACTGATATAACAGATGTGTAGCGTCAGACTGAAGTTCCTTGAGTCCATCAGAGGAAAAGATTCGGTGGGCCCACACTCTATGTATACAGGACACGTGCAGGTCCACGTGCAGGACTTATCATCAGTAAGTTTAATAGGATACCTGGTATTCTGGTTATTGGTTTCACCAGGGGCGGACTGGGAGAAGAAAGTGGACCCATTTTGTAGGCTGGTCCAAATTAACAGAAGGCGGGGCAACACAAGTAGGCAGGGTCAGCAATACCATAGTGCAAAATACCGCCCCAGCAGAACCAAATAACTCAATGTAGCACAATATACTGCCCCAAAGCTACCCCACTGTGGTGGCCATCAATAACTACGATCTTCTGTCCTCCTCCTCCAGTTGTCTATGGAGCAGAGGGCTTAGGAGGTGAGATGAGGCCATAGCAGATGAATTCAGGAGGGCATGTGCAGTCGCTGGCTGGGTACATGAATATCTGATTCCCACAGCGTTAATTACTGTTGAGAGCTCATTATGTACCAAGTCAGCGGAAGAGAGGAGGACTTGGTTGGCCCCCTGGTGCATCGGCCCACCAGGAAATTTCCCTGTCGGGTCTATGGCCAATCCGCCCCTGGGTTCCACAGTCAGCTCCAAATGAGATTGGCTACTGCTAGACCTTAAGGGCCCTCTATTATTGTCAGAGCTTTGGCCCAGTAGAGGATCCTCTGGTACACGGATGGGCCAGTCCAAAACGATGGAATCCATGATGGAGGTTCCTAATAAAGCCTCCAATATGTATGTGAACAGAGCCACAGAGACAGAGTAGAGTGGTCCCTCATGATACAATATTTTCAACATTCAATGGTCTTTTTTGAAGACTGAGTAGTTAGCTAGATAGTGGAGGTGATTGGTGGTAGTAATAAGGGTACAACGCCTCAGGGACTAGCTATGGCATCTGAAGCTGAATTTTCTGACGTTTGTGGCTGCCTGATTCCTTCCGCCATCCAGAGCACAGAGCCGTTCTGGGTCAAAAGATCATTTCTGTAAGATCTGACCTTCTTACACAAGTCTATACCAATGTGTAGTCCATAGTGCCTCAGATTATAGCAATGCTTTTGCTTTGTGCCCACACATACTTTTACCTACTTATATTAATCATGTCTTTTGTGCTCAATCCCATTAATAGTGCCCCCACACACCATAGGTGACACAGTAATATCATTGCTGGTGTCCTCAGCATGCTCTTGACCTCTTGTAGGCCACAGATCTAAAGCATCCTGTGGCCCACCAGACTAAGGCCCCATTCACACGACAGTATATTTGCGGGCCGCATTACTGCGGACCTGCAAATATACGGGGGCTGCCTGGCGTGTGTTCCGCACGCTCGGAACACACGCCGTGCGGCCCCATTGAAAATGCCTATACTTGTCCGTGTGTACGGACAAGTATGGGACATGCTTCAAAAGAGCCGGTTCCCGGCCCCATAAAAGTGAATGGGGCCGCATCTATGCCCACAATTTTGCGGATAGATACGGCCCCATTCATACGGTCATGTGAATGGGGCCTTAATGGTAATGTAGGGAGCCAATGGATTCATCCCTAAGGATGCAGTTTCAGTATAAGCTCCCTTCCCCTCTGGGTTTGGACCGCGATTATTACACCACTGATGATGAGTATCATGATGCTGGACACAAAAAGCAGTGTAATCCAAAAATAATTTTTTCAATCTGTGTAGAAGAAATTACTTTCCTGAACTTTGAGTTGTGAGGTTCTGAGTTAACTTAGGTTAAAGTTAGTAAAATGTGGCAGATGTGTGTAATTTGAGGAGGTCTTTTGTTCAATATCTAGAAGAAAGAATTTTGGACAGTAAAACTTAGAAGATTCTCCAAGAAATAAACATTACTGGAAGAAGTTCCTTGATTCATTGTTAATGAATGAATCAGGCCTAACTCAAGCATATTGACACTAAATCTAAAACTAGAAAAAGCTGGACTCCATAGCAAACTAATTCATTCCCCCTTGGTCTTGAAAATGAAAATTTACCATCTCCATGTGAAAGTTAAAGAAGAACTCCCGCAAAATTTTTTATTCTCTGACCTGTTAGAAAGGTGCATGATATAATATGTAGTAAATGTCATTTTCTTATCAGAGGCTGAAATTGAGAGTTTCCACTCTCTTCTTATTGTAGCTGGGTCATGTGACCAACTCCCTGACCTCCAACTGACCCAGGACAGCAAGCCAGTCACTTCTCTATTCATTCCTATGAGACTGAGAGTGAGGCTCCCATATGAATGCATAGAAAATTAGACTTCCTGTCCACACATAAGGTGCTGTGTGAGTTGTTGGGTCTAATTCCTAGTCACATGACACAGATAAGAAACTTCAGGATGATATAACTCAAAAATTCAGATACTGGTAAGAAAATGACATTTACTACAGATTACATCATGTACATTTCTAGCAGGACATGGAATAAAATTTTTTGTGGGAGTTCTTCTTTAAGGCAAGAACACACTTTTCTGTCTGGCTGTGTTTTAAGATAGTGTACCGCCGAGTGTGCATCTGCCCTTACAGGTTTAGAAATAATGTAACTGCATTGGCTGATTTTTGGGGGTGAGGTATCACCACATGTTGCTGCTCTCTGGAAGGAATGCTAAGTTGTGGTGTACCACAATGGGAAATAAGTCCAGATGGTCATGGTCTGCAGTTAACCAGTGTGCTTCTTTATTGGAGAAGCTCAAGTGCAAAACAATACAGGCATGGAACTGAGCTGGATTCTCCAGTCTCAGATCCAACCAATCAAGGCCACTTCTCTGGTAAAATATCTGTATTAGATGCTGGTTATCAGCTATTCCTGAATGTTATATGTAAGGACTTGTTTTATCTGTCTTAGTTATCTGCCTATTTTTCTTAAAACTTTATTTTCTCTTATCTTGGATGACATTTTGGGGCTTTGGAACCGATTACTGAAGTTACAATGGTTTCAACACAAAATGGTCTTCGTGGAACCAATTAATATTGTAACTTGAGGGAGCACTGTATACCTTATTTACTGCTTAAAGGAAATGTGTCATCAGTAAATGACCTATTGTTTAAATCAAGTTTTTATGTTTAACATAATTCAAAAATGTTTTGCTGATGCTATTTTCAATTTTCTATGTCAATATCTATAGTTGAACAAAAAAATCCTGCAGTTTTTGCACTGTTCACAAAGCTTCTTGGTCTGTACAGATCACTTTACTGCAGTTACCTGCTTATCTGTCCTTCTAATCCTGCCTGTAATGATATCACCTCTGTGTATAGATAAGACAGGATCCACCATGCACAATAGATGATTGTCAAGGCTTATCTATTCTTCCCTTGTACAATGACCTCTGCACAGGTCACAGAGCATGCCTAGAAAACTCTCCCATAGAAGTCAATGAGGTCCCTTCCTGACCATTGCGTCTATGGCCCATGGGGATGACGTAAAGCAATTTTCTAGATGCTGTTAAGAACAGCTCAGGCAAGATGGCCGCCCCCATAGTCATGTTCAGGAAATAGAATTAAAAAATCTGTAATCAGAAAATAAAAACAGATTAGAAAAAAAATATGGGTTACTATCTGGTTTTAACTGGCAGAAAAAAAATGTTGGTGACACATTTCCTTTAAAGGGATTTCCTTCGAATTAAAGACTGATGAACTATACTCAGGATGGGTTACCAATAGCTGATTTGTGGGGTCTGTCTCTCTGAACCCCCACCGATCAGCTGTTTGAAGGGGCTGCAGCGCTCCAGCGAGCATTATAGCCTCATAATGATATACCAAGCACAGCACCGTACATTGTATAGCGGCTGCGCTTATTATTGCAGCTCTGGCCCATTGACTAATCAAATTCAGGCTTATTCTGTGCACCACATTTACTATTTGCACCTTGTCCCTGAAGAAGCATGATTTAACAGGAAAGGGACATGACTTGTGAGGTGCTACAGCGTTCCAAAAAGTAGGCGTAAAGTAATATTCTGACATAAAGTAAAAAGATTGGCATGCACATCCACATGCCATGCGCTGATCTATTGCATCTCTGCATAATTTATGAACTGTACATCAGGTACATTGTATACATTTTGATCTAAATGAAAAAGCCAACGTGAAGGTGACCTCTTTCGAGCAGGTCCCTAATCTAAATTGGCGCAACGTCGTATGGGGACAACCACTGCCACAACACGCACCTGCAGGCAGAGCAACCCTGCAAATCCCACAGGCACAGCGCCCGCCATGCAGCACTGCCCTACGTGAACAGATCTTAAAAACTCACCTCTTCATGTGGTTTCAGAAACTAACTGAAACCAAGTAGGAATTAAAGGGTTATCCCCAGCACATACAATGGGGGCATATCGCTAGGATATGCCCCCATTGTCTGAGGTGGGACCTGCACCTACAAGTAGAACGAAGCGGGGAGACTTGTGGCTGGAGGACTCCAGGTTTCCCGGGGTTTGGCCACCACCAAGCACTGCTCCCGTAAAAGTGAATAGGAGCGCACTGCGCATGCACGGCCTCCGCTCCCATTTATTTCTATGGGGCCAACAGAACAGAAATTAATTTTCGGCGGTCCCATAGAAATGAATGGAGGCTGGCTGAGCATGCGCAGTGCGCTCCTATTC
This sequence comes from Rhinella marina, assembly GCA_900303285.1. Classification (NCBI taxonomy): domain Eukaryota; kingdom Metazoa; phylum Chordata; class Amphibia; order Anura; family Bufonidae; genus Rhinella; species Rhinella marina. Next base: position 182,653 of record ONZH01008573.1, on the reverse strand, counting down.
ACTTTCCACTCTCCATTCTAGTTGTAGGTGCGGGTCCCAGAGGACACCGCGGACACCATGCAAAGAAAAAAGGTAGCCATGCAATATTCTGACGTATGGTGTCTGCACTCCTCTCATTCGGCCCAGCTGTTTTTAATCAGCAGGAGACTACATAAGGGTTAATTCTTACCTGTGCCATGGGAGGCTTAGTCTCACAGCAGGGGTGTTGTTGGGTTGCCGGGTTGCACTGCCTGCGGGTGCAGTGTTGCAGCGACAGTGGTCGCCATGTGGTGCTACGCCTGTTTAGACTATGGACCTGCTCATATTCGGTCACCTTGATGTGGTAAGTGGGCTTATGCATTTTGATCAAAAAGTATCTCATGGACAGTGTATAAGGCTGCTTTCTCACTTGCATTTTTGCCTGATCCGGCAGGGATCAGCAAAAACGCGTCCGTCATGATAGTACAGCCAGCTGCACTTGTTATGAACGGATCCGGTTGTATTATCTTTAACATAGCCAAGACGGATCCGTCATGAACTCCACTGAAAGTCAATCGGGGACAGATCCATTTTCTATTGTGTCCGAGAAAACGGATCCAGCACCATTGACTTGCATTGTGTGTCATGCCTGATCCGTTTTGCTCCACATCCCATGCCAGACAGAAAACCGCAGCATGCGGTTTTCTCTCTGGTATGGGAATGCAACCAAACGGGACGGAATGTATTCTGGTGCACTCAGTTCTGTTCCGTTCAGTCTTGTCCCCATTGACAATGAATGGGGACAAAATGGAAGCCTCTGCCGGATCTCAATACCGGAAACGTTAAACGCAAGTTGTGCTGAGAAGCAATGGATCAATGCATGGTATTTTTTTCTTTCTGTCAGAATAGGCATAAAGTAAATCAACCAATAGATGGTGTAAGTGTAGACAAAAGTGACTAGGCATGCACCAAATATATCATCCGGCTGGAGCCACTGTATAAATTTGGCACATCTTTATACCGCCTGGCCAATGTTTACACTGTCTAAATAACAGACAAGCTTAGTAAATCCGCCCCGTAATCTCCAGAAAAACCTGAGTCATTTTATAAATACATTCCTTTGTTAAAAAAAAGATCCTTCAGTTACAGCCTGTATTATACTCCAGAGCTGCATTCTTAATTCTGCTAGTAGTTGGAAACATTCTGCAACTTTGTTGACAACCCCCTCCCCTCCCTTAGCCATTTATTTACTTAATGTAGAACCAAACACCTCCTGATTATACGGAAGCCAAGGTTGGCACATAACAGGTAGGAAATAGTGTTAGGTTCCCGTTCTACAGAGATCACCTTGATGATTTGATGGACGCGCCCAGATAATTTTGCACAAAATATATTTGCCAAGAATCTCTAATTTACTAAACAAGCATAGCATTAGCTCCAGAATACTTCATATCTCTATGGCATTTTGTGCTTTATCTGGTTAGCAGTGTGCCGTTGCATTGTATGTATTTTCCTTTCCTGTGCATTTAGCCATAGCAACGTGCACCTGCGCACTTGGATGTGCTGACTGAAATTCCCCCTTTATTTACTTAAGCTTCTGTAGTGTGGGGGCAGTTTTATTCCCTACACTGTAGAGTAACTGGTGCAATGAAGACACAGGGGGGCATTTATCCATTTAACATCCATGTTGTGCAACTTTTTAAATGCCCATGTGCTTAAATTTACACCGTCCTTGCCACATTTACCCCATTTCCAAAAATGATGAGAGATTTGAGCTCTGAAGCCTGCAGGATTGTGAATGCAGCTCTGGTTCATAATACAGACTGTGATCAGAACTCACGGGAACCCATCAGCCACTGCAAATAGACCTCATTCAGATGGCTAGAGCTTGGAAAGATGGTGGACCAAGTGCTGTGACCCCTACTGAAGGGGTACAAGCCCCCTACTACTGTCTATCTGCAGTCCGATGTGTCACGTGGGACATTGGGGACAATGTAGTCAGTGATACATATATTACATTAGTTACATTGTCTGACGGCTGTTTCCCTCTTCATTGTCGTTGTGCTTTCACCATAGTAACTTTAATATTTGACTGCAGAGTAAACAGGAATTGTTACTTCATTTCCTGTGTGTATCACAGAGGACAGGGGGTCAGAGTTCTCTTATATCTGTCATGTCACCAGGAACAGTGAGGCTGCAATTATGAAACATTTTCCATTAAGCTTCCTCTCCATGTGACATGTCATTTTAGGATCCCCCGTGGTACCGAACGCTGTTACTGTTGCTTTGTATTGTTTTGCGCTGCAATGGAAAATGTCTATATTTAGTAGTTTATTTCAAATCCTACCTATATGCCTGCCTAGCTTCCGGCCATATTTTTTTGTGGTCTCCAGAGGGGGTGAGGTTTCGGTAACAGTGATGTTTCAGTCTCCCAATACACCAGACTTATCATTTGTAGATCCAAAATGATGTGCTGATTAATGGCTTCATCTGTCAGCAGATTTGTACCTATGACACTGGCTGACCTGTTACATGTGCACTTGGCAGCTGAAGACATCTGTGTTGGTCCCATGTTCATATCTGCCCGCATTGCTGAGAAAAATGAAGTTTTAATATATGCAAATGAGCCTCTAGGAGCAATGGGGGTGTTACCCTTACACCTAGGGGCTCTGCTCTCTGCAACTGCCGCTCCCTCTGCACTTTCATTAACAAGGCCAGGTGTAATCACATTGACACTACTTGACACTACCTGCCCCTGTCAGTCAAAGAGGAGAGGGTGCGGCCGTTGCAGAGAGAGCAGAGCCTCAAGGACAGGGGTGGGGAACCTTTTTGCTGCTGAGGGCCATTTGGATATTTGTAACATAGCTCGGAGGCCGTACAAAATTCTCAACTTAAAAATCTGAATGCTATATTTGGTCAAACATATAATTGGGGTAAGTTACATAAATTGTGGTTCAATTAAAAAAAATCTAGAGCGCTGTATTTTTGCAGTACAAAATGGAGCCTGCACTTTAGATATTACATATAGTACGGGTGCCATTTGACCACACATAGCGGTGTAATTTTTAAGTTCAGAATGTTATGTATTTAGTTCTTTATTTGGCATTAATGGCAGCCAAGTTAAACCTAGGGGGGTCCAGAGAGGGGTTCACCCAGCTTCCACTCTCCCTGCCACTGTCCCTGCCTCTTCCTTTACAAGTGTCCCTGCTTTTGTCCCTTTCTCAGCCTCAGATCTGCCCCCCACATCAGCCTCCTATCAGACCCCCTAGTCTACATCAGCCTCAGATCAGACCCCCCAGCCTCAGATCAGACCCCCATCAGACCCTCCCCAGCCTCAGATCAGACCCCCATCAGACCCCTCAGCCTCAGATCAGACCCTAATCATAACCTCCCCAGCCTCAAATCAGACCCCCAGCCTCAGATCTGCCCCCCACATCAGCTTCCTATCAGACCCCCCCAGCCTACATCAGCCTCAGATCAGCCTCAGATCAGACCCCCCAGCCTCAGATCAGACCCCCATCAGACCCTCCCCAGCCTCAGATCAGACCCCCATCAGACCCCTCAGCCTCAGATCAGACCCTAATCATACCCTCCCCAGCCTCAAATCAGACCCCCAGCCTCAGATCTGCCCCCCACATCAGCTTCCTATCAGAATCCCCAGCCTACATCAGCCTCAGATCAGACTCCCATCAGACCCCCCAGCCTCAGATCAGACCCTAATCAGACCCTCCCCAGCCTCAGATCAGACCCCAGCCTCAGATCAGAACCCCATCAGACCCTCCCCACTCTCCATTAGCCTCAGATCAGCCCCTATCAGACCCCCTCCCCCCCCCCAGCATCCAATCAGACCTCAGATCAGACGTTTTAAAAAATTAAATAAATAAACTTGACTCTCCAGCTCCGGACGGCGCTGCCACTTGGCAGATTCACTTACCCTCCCTGGTCTTCTTCCCACCGCGCTGTACTGTGACCTGACAGCGCACAGCGTCAAGTCATAGTGCGCGTCTACATGCACTATGTCCTGGCAATGTATGTGTCAGGACACAAAGCGGAGCCAGAAGAAGACAAAGGAAGGTGAGTACAGCCAGTGCAGTACTGTTATCTTCCTGTGCCTTCCACATGCTCATGACCTCTTCCATAATGGAAGCGGTCATTAGCATTTTCATTATATGCTCTGGCAGGGGGCTGGGGGCCACATAAAAAGATCCCGCGGGCCACATACGGTTCCCCACCCCTGCTCTAGTGGATGGTGAGATATGGAGCCTGAAAGTGAAAAGTTCAAAACATTGTTACCCTTTTGCTCGTCAGTGTATGTCATCGATATCGCAAGACTGGTGCTGCAGCCGTGACATATCTGACTGCCCCAGGTTACCGCTGATCCTAGTGATTGGCTGTAGCGATCATGTGGAGTAGTTGGTGACATCATTGCTGCAGCTCCAGAACAAAAAACAATTTTTTTTTAAGGTTCCGGAGAACCGCACAGGATAGGGGATGAGTATATAATCATTGGGGTCTGACTGCTGGTATCCACATGCACACCAGTTTTGGACCTCCATTCTTGGGATTGGTGGGGCGCCAGTGGTCAGATCCCCAGCAGTCACATACTTATCCGCTATCCTGTTTATCAAGGGGAATTAGAAAAGCACCAGGGGGCGCCATAATCTGCAACGGTAATATCTAGACACAGAAACAATGTTCTCAGTCTGTCATCAACAAAATCAGTTTTAAACTGGCTGCAATATTCCATCCCCATCTTATGATCTTACATTTATGTGCCATGACTGATACTGCAGTCAGGAGAAAAAAAAGCTTTTATCCAATATGCTAATTAGCTGTTAAGTGCACCAAGGGCAGGGCCGAGCTATTTTGTGCACCATGGCTCTGCCCCTTCCCCCTTACTGTTATTGCACCTGGCCGTGTCAATCAAGCCGAAGAGGGAGTTGCTGGAAGGGGAAAGGGCTGAAGCGATGGTACACAGAGTGGCTCGGGCCCATCCAGCATCAGTCCTGGCCCATAAAATTATGATTATAACAGGAGAAGGAACCTTACCCAGCATTGTGATAAGTTAAAAAACAATTTTGTTGATTACAGACTCTCTTTAACCCCTTACCGACATATGTCTTAATGCTGGAGCTAAACCCACTCCATACATGGTGGTTGTGTAATGCCCTGGAGCAAGGGTTCTTCAGACTGTGGGCATTTGTGCCCTTATTGCTACTCTGCAAAACCATCAACTTCCTACTTTATTACACTTTAAAGGGTTAACTTCCACTGGGATTTATGTTGTTGTGTGCACTGGAGGAGAAAAATCAGACACACTGAACTTCTGATTGTCTGGTTTAGCTGTGTTGCTTATGTCTGGAAAAACTACTTATTCATTCCCATAGACTTGCATTGAAGTTCTATTCAAATGTATGATAGACAGACAGAAATTGTAACAATGTTTCTGTTTAAGATGTGCTTCTCCACTCCTCCCCTCCCAGTAGAAGGTTCTAGTTCAGCTGGAAACTGTATATAAGGAGAGCATTCAGAGCCCCTAGTTGTCTGCAGATAGAGAACAGTGCTTAGTAGAAGAGACTCTGCCAGACTACATGAGTGACCAGATGGGGATGCTGAGCCACAGACCCCAGGTTGCCAGCCTTTTGGCCAGGGAGCCAGCCTTCTGAGAGACATGGAGATCTAGCTCAGGCCTTTCCTAGCCTGAAACCTTCTTCTGGAGGAGAGTGCCTTGCCTGTATTGTTTTGCACTTCAGTTTCTCCAGTACAGTAGCACACTGGTTTAATGCAGACCCTGACTGTTGATATCACCAGCGCTACTGCGAGCATCGATGTCTTCTCAATCAGCTGATCGGCGGGGATCCCGGGTGTCGGACCCCCACCGACCAGATACTGATGGCCTATCCAGAGGTTAGGTCATCTGTTAAAAAGTCTTGAAAAACCCCTTTAGCATACTTTTTATAGCACTGTGAATACAATGAAAACAAAACTTGAAAAAATAGAGGTCAACAGGTTTATTTTATATGTTTCTCAAGAATGGTGCTTTTAAAAATGACAACTTGTCCTGAAAACATCAAATCCTCATACATGTTGGTAGAAAAATTAAATAAAAAATGATGTCTTTCTGAAGGATGGGAGGTACAAAACGAAACCAACTCCCGTTTTAGTGATTGATATACTGTGTAGATGCTCCTGAAGTCCCTTTGATTTCACATTTCCATCACACTGTGACATTCACTGCAGTGATACAGTATGCCATGTCTGTCTCTTGTAATGGAATGTTTGCCTCCTGTATGGCATGTCTGTCTCCTGTATGTCGTGTCTGTCTCCTGTATGGCGTGTCTGTCTCCTGTATGGCGTGTCTGTCTCCTGTACAGCATGCATGTCTCCTGTATGACATGTCTGTCTCCTGTACGGCGTGTCTGCATCCTGTACTGGGTGTCTGTCTCCTGTACGGGGTGTCTGTTTCCTGTACAGCATGTCTGTCTCCTGTATGGAGTGTCTGTCTCCTGTATGGAGTGTCTGTCTCCTGTATGGCGTGTCTGTCTCCTGTATGGAGTGTCTGTCACCTGTTCGGGGTGTCTGTCTCCTGTATGGGGTGTCTGTCTCCTGTACGTCTCCTGCTTCCTGCACGCTACGTTTTTCGTCTCTCGGAATGTCTGCCGTGCTGCAGCCGGATCTTCTGCTGGTCCCCATTATAGTGAATGGGGCCAGGGTTGACCTCTGGCAGCACACGTGTGCAAACAGTATTACAGATTCGGAATGTCTGCCGTGCTGCGGCCGGATCTTCTGCCGGTATCCCATTATAGTGAATGGGGCCAGGGTTGACCTCTGGCAGCACACGTGTGCAAACAATAGTACAGATTCTGAATGCTGTTCCCCTGCTGGAACAGCCTGCCAGAAAAGTGTAACGCCAATGTGAAACTGGCCTGTGTCTCCTGGCGTGTCTGTCTCCTGTACAGGGTGTCTGTCTCTTGAACAACATGTCTGTCTCTTGTACGACATGTCCCTTTGACTTTTATACTTGTTAAGATCTTGATTGAAAGAAATGACACAAAATGCGATTAGAGATTTTGAAATGACCTTATCTTTCACCCTAATAGATTTCGGCATTGTACAGTGACAGAAATTTATCATTGCATCAAACAGAGAAATATGTGATTTATTCATGAATCAGACAACATCAGATCCATTTCCTAAATTCTTGAGTGAAGAGGCCGGAAATCAGCCCCGTCCAGCCGCTGATTGATGGAGGGCGAAACAAAGCGTCGGCCATGTACCTCCATAACACAATGCTGTCCTTCTAATGAATGTTTCATGTTATAAGTGAGACGAATAAAATATTAAGAGCACCAGAATGAAATAGTAAAAGGCAAATCGCTTCCATGCAAGGTCCCTGGTAAATGTATTCTCCAGGCTTAAACTGATGCCAAACAACATTTCTAAAGGATTATCTATTGTCAGACCTATATTTTTATTTGGTAATTTTTTTGATAAACGTTTTTTGTCATTAAAGTATTGCATTTTTCACATCGCTAATAAGCTTGCTTCTCATTATCATCAGAGGACAAGATTACCATGAACGATAACATCTCTGGAAGCAAATAAGACAAGATCCACCATTAACAATAGGAATGGAGACAGCTCCTGCTCCTGTCACAGAGCATGCCCACAACACTCTCCCATACCAGTCAGTAGGTTGCCTTGTGTCCTTTTTGTCTACTACCATAAAGGAAAAAATATTCTGCACTAGTTTTTGACCGTACAGATTTCATTGTTTGGTTGGATGTCCACTGCTGTGTTGTTGTGGCCAGGTATGTGCAGGGCTGAGAATGTCCGTCACCTCCTCCCCCTCCCTGCACAATGATTACTGCACATATCACAGAACATGTCCAAAATACTCTCACATTTAGTTCAGTAAGTATTTTTTGGAATGAGTTGCATTTTTTTCCCTGGTGTCTACAATAAAGCAAAAAATTCTGCATTCGTTTTTTGATCATAGAGACAGGGTTGCCAACCAGAAATTTTTTTTTTCAGGGCAACTTATCCCAAAATCAAGGACAGCCAACATTTTTTACCGACAAACTGGAAAACCATAATGAATGAAAAAAGATTATAAGTAATCCATGTCTATAGCTCAACATATTGATAACACTTCATTACCGCCAATTTCTGAGAGCTGTAAAATGATGATAATTACCACCAAAATAATCTAGTTAGCCTCAAAGAAATCATGGACACATATATTTTTGTCACGGACACAGGAAAAAAGTTGCCTATTTTTATGAACTGTCCAGAAATTTCTTGGCAACCCTGCATACAGATGTTGTCGTTGGTTGGTTGTCCTCTGTTGTGCTGTTGTTGCCAGATATATGTATACACAGGGCCGAAAACATCCCTCACCTCCTCCCCCTCTCTACACAGTGACTACTACGTCACAGAGCATGTCCACAACACTACCATAGCAGTAGTAGTAGGTCATTTTCGGAATGAGTCCTTGGTTGGTTGCCCACTGCTGTGCAGTTGTGACCAGGTCTGTGCAAGGTTGAGAACATCCCTTTGAGGAGCGGGTGCAAGCAAGTTGCAATTAAATGGTACAGAGGCAGTAGATGCAGTAAGCAACAGTAAACTTTACCGAGTGAAAACAACAGGTCATCAAGCTGCCAAATCATGAGCAGTGCTCTTGCCATTGATGGATAAGTAACAATCTTCTCAAAGGTAGAGGCACATTGACATCAAAACCATCCAACTCACAATACAGCAGTAGTGGTTCAAATTGTAGGTTTTCGTTATGACCTGCTTGTAAGGGGGTCAGTCCTTACAGTTTATATTGGCCCTTGAGGCTCCACACGAAGATAGTAGATACACACATAGCCAGTAACATCAACAGGAAGACATACTTATTTGGTATAGGGTCAACTAACGTGGTGGTTATAGACTCTACAACTCTCACAGAGGGCACAGGCTTAATGGTTACAACACAACAACACTTGACGGTTACACTTCTTATTTGAGGTATTATACTCCCCTTAGCAGGTCGTACTATTAGCAGGTCGTAGGCCACAATTCATCACACAGTATCAGCCAAAGTCTCAGAGTGCATTGTCACACCACACACCATGTCAGTACAGTTTTACCCAATTTCACCCATTCGCAAGCGGGCAGACTGGTTGGCACACTTTTGCATTAGGTCACAACTTTAAGGCTTCACCCACTACAGTGGGTTGTAGACCAAGTGTGCTGTAGTCCATAATCAGTCCAAGTTTCCTTTCTCAGACACAGCTCTCAGCTGGAACTACCAAGGTTGGGATTTGGTTCCCAACCAATTGCAGGCTCCATGGAAGTAAAGTTAGCCCAATCATATAGTCCAAAGCCTGATTTGGTTTAGGGCAGATCTCCTCACCCCATCAGATCTAGGGAAAATCAACCAAGTTCCACTGCTCGCTGCTTGTTAACTAGCCATAGACAAGGGAACTTTCAACATGTGTCTCTCTGCCCCTCACTCTCAATAGAGACCAGGGGTGGACTGGCCCACCAGAGTACCAGAGGCCCAGTCTATGAAGCCATGATGATCCCAAAGACCCAAGAAAAAAATTGCATTCGGAGTTGCCTTTTGAGCTGATCACTGTCCACTTGGGTCAATATCTTAGGTTTCGAATCAATTAGACTTTATTGATGCTATACGGTTGGGCCCTAAGAGTAATTTCCTCTGGTGGGCCCAAGGAACCCCAGTCTGATGCTGCTAGAGACTCCAATTAGGTGTGCTAAGCATCCTCCTCATATAACTTGTGACACTCTACGGGCTTTCTTGGGGCCAGTCTTAGTGTGCGTCCATGTGTGACCAAATCCAGGGGTCGATATTACACATATAACAGTACCAACAGTCTCCTCCACACCATACAGAGTTAAACATTCAGTCCACACTTGTAGCACTATGTGGTATGAAAGTCGCCCACCCTTTGCCCACCTCATGGTCTATATCCTCCACCACATCGACTGCTATCATTATGACTACTTTCTAACCTGCTTCTATATTGCCATGCCTGCACATTATTGGCCCTCACTAACCTCCTTTCCACAGATGTCAGTATGAATCATATCAATAAACACATGAATAATGTACGAAATTATGAAATAAATGAATGCCAGAAGTCATCTGGGCTAATTAATGAGATCTGATTAGCATATTCAGATCATCTAAGGTCATTGAATCAAAGCAATGAAGCAGAAGATTATAGGTGTAATAGAATAATGTTCATTATAAAAATGGTCGTATGAACAATAAATTTATCGATAAAACGAAGTAAAATACACTACTCACAAAAAGATAGGAATAATTGGCTTTCGAGTGAAATCTATGGAAAACGTAAAAAGTTCATGCTCCGGTGATATTGTATCATGAAAGTTGGGCATTTAAGTAGAAGCAGCAATGGTGATTTCTTCATCTCAAACAATTTATTGAAACAAAAGCCAACACCGGTGGTGGGTATACCGCCACAAAAATGTCAGTGTCTCAGAAACTTGTCACGTGGCTTGAGCATCAATTATAGCTTGACTAGGACGTCTCCTGCTGTTCACAAGTTGACTTATTGTCTGCTGCCGCATGGCATCCCACTCTTCTTGAAGGGCGGCCCTAAGGTCATTGAGGTTCTGGGGTACAGAGTTACGAGCCTCTACATGGTGACTCAGCTGATCCCATAGGTTCTCAATGGGACTGAGGTCTGGAGAAAGTGTAGGCCGCTCCATTTGAGGTCCCCCAATCTCCAGCAGCCGTTCCCTAATGATGTGACCTTGATGAGCTGGAGCATTGTCGTCCATGAAGATTAAATCAGACCTGTGTTGTTCATACAGAGACACAATGACTGGATTAATGATGTTATTCAAGTAGTATGGGCTTGTCACTGTACCATTCACATTGACTAGACACACCTGACCACACTGTAACACCACCAAAGGCTCGTCTGGTGACAACAGTGGCTGATGCATAGCGCTCTCCTTGACGTCTCCAACATCGTAGGTGGCCATCATTTCTGCTCAGCGTGAATTGATTTAATCAGTGAACAGCACTGAGGCCCACTGCTCCCTCGACCAGCGTAAATGCTACCTGGCCCATGCAAGACAATGACGACTGTGCCTGGTGGTGTGGTCAAGTACTCTTGCAGGTCGTCTAGCATGCAGACCATGCTGATGTAAATGGTTTAGAATGATCTGACGTGACACTTGGTGCCTCTCTCCTCCCTTAAATGTGCCTGGGGTTGTGTTGCATTCACAATGAAGCGGTCATTAGTGTGGGATGTGGCCAAAGGACGTCCACTTTTATGCCTTTCTGTTTGTACAAGAGCATCAAGTAAACATCCACACTGCAGTGAGAAAAAGTAAGTGAACCTCTGTGTTAATGTCTTTTGTAAGAGCTAATTGTCAAAACATGTTCCAGTTAAGGAGATAATATTGGAATTGTGAGCCTTGTCATTGGAGCTTCGTCCATTGAATACTGTAAAGGCACACAAAGCCTGGTTACTGACAAAGAAAAATTGGTTAGAGTGAACAATGCATCAATGCAAACAACTTTCAGAAAACCTCAGAAGATGTGTTACACAGATGCATGAAGCTGAGAAAGGCTACTAAAGAACTGCTGGATACCTGGATGTGCATGGTTAGACAAATTATCTACATATAGAAAAAATGTAAGGCTCCTGCTACAGTGGATATCCTGTTAAAAGGGGTTATCCGAGACCAAATCATACCTCCAGACTTGGCTGTTCCGCGGTGGTGATGATACTCACCTGGTCCGAGCTACACAGATTGAATCCAGCTACGGGGACCATCAGCACCGTGGGTCGGCAATGTCTGGAGGTCTGATTTAGTTTTAGATAACTCGTTTAAAATATGTCCAAGAGCACAACCGGCAATCCTGAAAGAGGTGAGAAAGAACCAAGGGTAACTGTAGATCTACAGAAGACTCTATAAACTGCAAAACCTCTGTTCATGTGTCCATTATTAGAAAACCACCTTCCATGAATGATGTTCATGGAAGGACATCACCAACGAAGCCGCTGCTGTTCAAAAAACCCAGTGTGTCCCATTTTACATTTGTCCTAGACCACCTGGATCTTCTACAATGCTTGGGAAAATGTTTATAGACAGATGAGACAAGTGGCACCAAAGCACAATGCTATATTTGAGGAAAAGCACTGCACACCAGTGGAGTACATAGAGAAGAAAGGGCCCCATAGCAAGTATGAAACCAGGCCCCCCACACAGGACAGAAGGGTTTCTGCCTAAACCCTTTTCAATGACCCTTGGGCCATTTTTTCCACTGCCTCATTTTCTAAAAGTTGTTCCTTTAGAGGGTAGAGTCCTGACCAAGTTTTCACCTTCAGTAGAAGAGGAGATGATCCCAACTAAGACTGGGTCCCCTCTTGCCCTGGGCCTCATAGCCGTCGCATGGTCAGCCGCTATGGTAGTTACTCCCCTGCTGCACACCAAAAGCTCATCCCAACAGTTCAGCATGGTGGACGGAGCAACATGGTTTGGAACTGCTTTGCTGCTTTTGAGACCAGCATGGGGGGGCTGATGGTCTGACAGATGGGCCCCCTGATAAGGTATTAAAGTGCCAGGATCAGAGATATCTATTGGGGAATCCATACTATTGTCATGGGTCATCAAGAGATAAATTTCAAGGGTCACTAAAGGTGGATTTTGAATTGAGCAGGCAATTATCGGGAAGGAACCGTTTCTTCCCGATAGTTGCTAGCTCGTCAGTATTTACATGCAGCTGTTGCATCTACTGTATGGGGGATAAGAGATGGCGACTGTCATCACCCGTCCTCATATAAATTGACTGTTTCTGGGCAGGGCCCAGTAGCAATGATTTAGGTGTCTGCATGAAAGATCACCCGATAAACTATCTCATTCCTCGTTTTTTTTACATTTTGTCTATAATGGTCACTTAGATCAGTGATTTTCAACCAGTGTGCCTCCAGCTGTTGCAAAACTACAACTCCCACCATGCCCTTCTGTAGGCTGATAGCTGTAGGCTGCCTGGGCATGATGGGAGTTGTAGTTTTGCAACAGCTGGAGGCACACTGGTTGAAAATCACTGACTTAGATAACAAACAGACCACATTATATTATATGTATATAAACAGACTTTTATTTGAGGCTCAGTTTCTCTTTAAGGGAATCTCACTCGTAATAGTAAAATTCTGAATGCAGATCTTGGTATCTCAGCATGATCTTTTTACACGTAATTGCATAAGAATTCTGTCACTGGCCATAGTCCAGACTCAGATTGGGTTATAATGTACTTAGTGGCTGAGCGGAATGAATGATAAGATAGCCGGCCTCTTTCGGATTAGCCTATCTGACCCCATACTTGTAGATGTGACCCTGTCAAGCCTGGATGCGCAGCACTTTATCATGTCCCCTCCTTTATGAGTCTCTGTTATCCACATGAAGCCGTGAACAGTTACCGGGAAAGACCCATTTAGATGAAGCAATTATCGCAGAGATCCAGACAATTATATGCGTCCCGTGTAGATGAGCAAATGATCAAAAATGACAAATAGCATTATCACTGACTAATTGTTTTTGCAAAAACAATTCAAAAATCTTTATTTGTAGGGTTCAAAATGCAAATTTTATTACCCCCATCACTATGGGCCATAAGGTCTCATGCACACGAATATATTTTTTGTCCGTGTCCATTCCGTTTTTTTTTCCGGCCTGTGTGTGGAACCATTCATTTCAATGGGGTAGCAAAAAAAACGGCAAGTCCGTTCCACAAAAAAATAGAACATGTCCTATTCTCGTCCGTTTTGCAGACGAGGACAGGCATTGTTACAATGCATCCGCAAAAAAAACGGATGTAACACGGACGTCACATGGATGTTATCCTTTTTTTTTTTTCTGATATGTGTTTAGCGAACCACACAATACATACGGTCGTGTGCATGAGCCCTAATACTGATGTCTTCTTTTCTGGGTCTTTGGGCCCCCTTAGGAACCAGGGCTGGGGTGTGACTGCTATCTCTGCACTCCTTATTTCCAAGCTCCTGTATTTGACTTTTGCTTATTTTTATTGCTGGAATGCTCAGTAACCATTCACATCACTCATCTGACAGAAGCAGCAGGAGAGGAGTGTGTCTATTTTGTAGGAGAAAGCGACTTTACTCCGCTGTGTGATATATCAGAAAGTGGGCTTAAAGAAGAACTCCAGCAAAATTTTTTATTCTCTGACCTGTTAGACAGGTGCATGATATAATCTGTAGTGATTGTCATTTTTTTTTTTATCAGTGACTGTTTCTGTGAGTAAAAACCTCTCTTCTTATTGTAGCTGGGTCATGTGACCAACTCCCTGACCTCCAACTGACCCAGGACAGAAAGCCAGTAACTGCTCTATTCATTCCTATGGGAGCCTCACTTTCAGTCTCATAGGAATACATAGAGAATTAGACTTCCTGTCCACACATAAGTCTCTGTGTGAGTTGGTGGGTCTAATTGCTGGTCACATGACACAGATAAGAAACTTCAGGATGATAGAAGTCATAAATTCAGAAACTGGTAAGAAAATGAAATTCACTACAGATTACATCATGTACATTTCTAGCAGGACATAGAGTAAAATTTTTGTCGGAAGTTCTTTAAATATTATACCATGGGAGATTTATGAATTCTGCTGGAATAATGCTCCTGCTACTTTATGACAGGTTGCAGGGGTAGATTGAGTACTCAGGCAGTAGGGTAGTATCTGACTGCCCACAGACTGGCTGAAAGGGGTTGTCCCATTAGAAAGCATATTGGATAAGGGTCTGATTAGCAGGGTAAGGGCTCCTGCACACGACCGTATGTATTTTGCTGTTTGCAAAAAACTGATCAGTAAAAAATACGGAACGGAACAGCTTTTGGAACTTGTAGTTCTTTGGCACCAGTTTCACATATGGGCAAAATTGTTGGTACCCTTCTGTTAAAGAAAGAAAAACCCACAATGGTCACTGAAATAACTTGAAACTGACAAAAGTAATAATAAATAAAAATTTACTGAAAATCAACTAATGAAAATCAGACATTGCTTTTGAATTGTGGTTCAACAGAATCATTTTAACAAACAAACGAATACAACTGGTCTGGACAGAAATGATGGTACCCCTAGGAAAGGTTGAAAATAATTTGACCATAGGGACCTGTCAAACCAAGGTGTGTCCTGTAATTAGCATCACAGGAGACAGCTGGAGAAGTTTGCTCACGAGGAGTGGCTCAAAATACCTGTGGACAGGTGCAGAAGTCTCATTGAGAGTTACAGAAATCGCTCGATTGCAGTGATTGCCTCAAAAGGTTGTGCAACAAAATATTAAGTTAAGGGTTCCATGGCAAGTTTCATTAGTTTGTTTTATAAATTATTCTGTTGAAGCACAATTCAAAAGCAATGTCTAATTTTCATTAGTTGGTATTCAGTAATTTTTTACATTTATTATTATTTTTGTCAGTTATTCAAGTTATTTCAATGACCATTGTGGGTTTTTCATTCTTTAACGGAAGGGTACCAACAATTTTGTCCACGTGTGTTTACAGGGCCGTCGTGGGGCGGATTGATCATAGACCTTACAGGGAAATTTCCCGGTGGGCCAATGCCCTGGGGGCCACCTGGGCCCTCCTCACAGCCTGGCAGTGGAGGTTTTTGGGGATGTATTTTGTGATGGACTGTGGTATTTTGCTCTGTTGGGGCGGTATAATGTACCACAATATGGTATTGCTGGCTCTGCCTTCCATCAATTTGGACCCGACTACAAAACCGGGGCCACTTTTAGTATTTTTTTCCAGGGCCACTTTAAGTTCCCAGTCCGCCCCTGGGGCCGTCAACTACTATGTGCTGGACATGGCATTCAGATTTCCGAAATGAAGGGTTAGCCAACCAAAGTGTTGCCTTAAAGGGGTATTCCGTTTATAGAAAGTTATCCCCTATCCACAGGGAATACTCAGCTATCCCTGGCGTTTCCATAGAAATGAATAGAGCAGCGGCGCACTTTTTGGACCAGCTGCTCCATCCATTTCAGGGGGGTTCCATGGGGTACAGGACCCCTGTTCTCGTGGGGATCCCCAGCGATCTGATAGTTATCCCCTCCTGTGGATAGGAGATACGTTTCTATAACTGGAATACGCCTTTAAACCAGCATGTGATAAGGATTATTAATAAGATTTCACTCTGAGCATTTTACCATATATGGAGTAGTGTCCTGTTTTCTTTTTCTGTCTAGATAATGGGAATGATGATAACAGTAGCACAAGAGTGTGCAGATCCTGTAGGAGGGCAGTGACCAATCTGCTCGTGTGATTATGGGCTGCAGTGGCCAGTCTATGCGTGATTAGGGATGATGCATCTGTATATAAAATGGGTTGTGTTATCCAGTGGGTGGGGATAGAATACTATGATGCCAGATATGGAATGATCACAGCAGCAGGAGTGTGATGATACTGGGTGAGGCAGTGACCGTTTTGATTTTTGGCTTTAGGCCAAAAAATTCCCGTTGGATCACATTATATTTTCAATTTTATTTTATATACCGTTTGCAATTTTTTGGTATGATATTTTACAAAACTTGTGGAAGATTTTTCAATTCAGGAACTCCTGATCAGGGCTTAAAGGACACCTGTCAGCAGATTTGTCCCTATGACACCGGCTGACCTGTTACATGTGCACTTGGCAGCTGAAGACATCTGTGTTGGTCCCATGATCATATGTGCCCGCATTGCTGAGAAAAATGATGTTTAAATATATGCAAATGAGTCTCCAAGTGCAACAGAGGCGTTGCTGTTACACCTAGAGGTTCTGCTCTTTCTGCAACTGCCACGCCCTCTGTACTTTGATTCACAGGGCCAGACATTTTCAAGGGCACGGCTGATGTGGGGAGAACGATTATTTAAAACATACTCCATTTAAGGAGAGCTAACAGGTCTTTAGTGCCCACTTTTTCTAACTTTATTAAAGGCAGGGTACATTTGGTACAGCACTCAGTGAGGTTTGGGTTTCCTTCTAAGTTTTGCTTTGGAATGTTATAACTTCTTTGTAGGCCCCATCATGGCTGGATACTGTCATGCAAAAGCAGAACACAAATCGTGCCTTCTGTCACATCACAATCAATGCTGATAAACTGGCTGTAACAACAGCCTGAGTGTTCTGCCATCTAGTGGCTAAATATAAAACTGCATGGTGTCACACAAATGGTATATGGAAATTGTATAATGTTACAAGCAACATATCCAAGGAAATAAATGAAGGAACTTTTTTAATTCTCTTATACCTAAGAATACAGCCACACGTTCAGGTTTCTGCATGCTGTTCTAGAAGCCAAAATCAAAAGTGGAAGATAAGGCTGTATCCTTATGCCTTAAGATTCTAGGGCCTGTTTTGCTTAATAATAATAATAATAATAATGATCTTTATTTATTTATTAATAATGTATTTTTATTTATTTATAATACTTTATAAAAGTCTTAAAGTCGCCTCTCCTCACATGTCTGTTTTAGCAACTAATTGCATCCCCCATGTTATAACAATTCTGGAGCATCTATTCTTTTGATTCTGTGTCATACCATTCCTTTATTGTTCCTTCTAGAAGTTACGAATGAATTGCTAGCAGTTTGCAATGAAGGTCCGGCTGGGAGTTACCAGTTGGGTGTGTCCATGCACAGTCTGACACTATCCAATTAGTGCTGCCAGTGTCACACCCCCAACTGGTAACACCCATCTGGACCTTCATTGCAAACTGCTGATAATTCATTTAGAACGTCTAAAACAAACATGTCAGGAGAGGGGACAGGTCCTCTTTCAGGGGGTATTTTGCTTGTTAAAAGTTATATCTGTTATATAGGTGGGGGTCCTACAGTTGAGACCCCTGATAACAAGAATGAGGGCTCTGTGCCCCCACAGAAATGACTGGAGCAGCCGGTTGGACATGTGCGCGGATGCTCCATTCACTTCTATGGGAGTTCCGGAGATTGCCCAGTACAGCGCTCACCTATCTCTGGAATTCCCATAGAAATGAATGGAGTGGCCGCACACGACTGTCCGCTCTGGTCATTTCAGGGAAAATACGGGGGTGGGGGGTTATGGGCCCAGGTTCTCATGATCAGTGAGGGTCCCAGCTGTAGGACCCCCACTGATCTAATAGTCATCCCTTATCCTGTGGTTAGGGAATAACTTGTACCTACTGGAATACCCCTTTAAGTGGTTGAAATACTGACAAATTAAAATCTTCTCATTTAAAAGGTAACTTTTTATGTCTCTTTAAATCAATGTATGTACCAGACACCATTACTGCATGCCTTGTATAGTATTACATAGGTATCTAGTTTCTGCTATCCATTACGGAATATCAGCTCTCTATCAGATTGTCTTTCATTGTTCAGATTTTCTAATAACATTAGGGAGAGATATTGGCTATTACAGTGGGCTCTGCTGATTTCAGAGATGTATCACACCGTAATTACCCCGCTTCATCTTCTCTAGTATTTCTATGGGGAAAGTGAGTTGATTTACAACCCCAGGTAACCAAAAATTCAGTTAATTTAAATTTCACAAAAATGGCTTTAGTGCATAATAGAATGTTGTGCAATTTTCCAATATACCTTCTATAGTGATCCCTAAGGCCCCTTTCACACGAGCGGGAGACTCGCATGTCTCCCGCAACGGATCTACAGGGCTGGACTCCGCACTGACAGGGATCGCATAGCATTATATGCGATCCCTGTCCGTGCGGAGTCCAGCCCTGTAGATGCGTTGCGGGAGACATGCGAGTCTCCCGCTCGTGTGAAAGGGGCCTTACAGTTTTCCAAACCTCCGCTTGTAGTCATTGAATGGATGGTGCATGGTCTGTTACAAAACACTGTGCTGTAATGAATCAGGTGCCTGTAATTTTTAGCCCCTGGAAGAAAACAATGAATGTTAGTTTTGAATTGTAAGACAAGCGGAGATCTTGATACTGCAGGGAATTAACATTGAAAGCGTATTGGAAAATGATAAAATGGAATATAACAGCACTAAATACAATGGTTATATATGAACTAATACCCCCTTTTGATATGCTAAATTACTGTGAGCAAATATATTTTGATTAAAACACATCTGTGCCCACCTACCACAGCAAGGTGACCTCAGTCCAGACAGGAACCTATTCAATTTAATACCTATTTCTATGCCAGTGGGCATCTACATTCAGGAGGGCAGAACCTGCACACAGCGGCGTACATAGAGAAGTAAGGGCCCCATTGTCAGAATATTATTATTGCTTATCTTGGCAGATTTGTCAATCAGGTGTGTTGAAACTAGGTGACGGGTCTGTGAGAGCTGTCCTGGCGGCCATATTGGTTGTCACTAGAGATGAGCGAGCATGCTCGAGTGCCATTTTTGCGTACGCATTTTAAAATTCGTACACTAATCATACGCATATTTTAATCTATACGCAAATGCGTACGAATAGCGTACAAATTGAATTTGTACGCTATTTGTACGCATTTGCGTATAGATTAAAATATGCGTATGAATAGCGTACGAATTTTAAAATGCGTACGCAAATACGCAAAAATGGCACTCGAGCATGCTCGCTCATCTCTAGTTGTCACTCATATATTCTAAAAACGGATATAACATGTAGAAGGAAATGCAACTAGTAGCGCTCGATCCAGGCTGAAATTTATCTACTTTGGCATCTTGGTCCTATTTTTCTGCGCAGTCTATGTGCTGCCGATGTACAGAATCCTGTGGTTAACTATTGCATCCTGACTACAAGCAGTCTCCTCTGTAATCAGATTCTAATAGCACAACCCGGTCTTTGTCTTGACCTTGGAACACATATAAAACTAGATTATCAATAACTGATGTATGTAGATTGGGTCTGGTAATACAAGTCAACTGTTTGGGGTACAAAAAACACATGCTTTGGGGGTCATTTACTATCCAGAAATACGCCTATATTAAGCATATTTCTGGCGCAGATTGCCGTCTCATTCATCATTTTCCACGCCTGTTTTAGGCTACTTTCACACTGGCGGCACCAGGGTCCGGCAGGCTGTTCCCCCACCGGATCCGTGCTAACGCTAGCCCACCATGCCACCGGAGGTCCGCTCCTGCCTCATTCACAATAATGGGGAGAGGGCTGAGGTCCGGCCGCAGCATGGCAAACATGCCGAGAAGCAGCCCGTCAAAAACTACAGCAGTTTTTGTCCAGCCGCCTCCCGGTTTGTTTGCCGTGCTGCGGCCAGAGCTCCGGCCTGCTCCTATTATAGTGAATGAGACCAGAGCGGACTTCCGGCAGCACGGTGGGCTATGCTGCCGTCAGTGTGAAAGTAGCTTTAGGCATAGAAAATGGTCTAAATGTACACCAGCAAGGAAGCTGGCGTACATTTAGACTGGTGCTGGATACGTCAAAGTTATGCAGAGACTGACACCTCTTCATAACTTCGGCGGATCCTCTGCCAGATATAGGGGTCATTAAGACCAGCGTCTAAAACGCCTTTCTTAATAAAATACACCCTTTATGCCTTCCTGCCCCCTTTTACTGATTTCTAACCAGAATAGGATGCATTCTCACAAGGAAAGTCTGTCCTGGTGATGGGTTCTCTTCAGACGGGTTCTTCATTAATGCCAAACTCAGAAGAATGAGAGCAGTAAACAGCAGCATGACTGTATGGTAAATGCTATGCAGGTATCTGTATAGGGAATGAAATGCCAGTCCTATATTAACTATTGAGCATTCGACAGTTAATGTCCACATCTGTGTCATTATGTGAAACCTTAGCCAGTGTTTCGTTTCTCAGGAAAGAGGAAGTGCCACCCAAATCAGGACGTCCGTATATCTAATGGATGTATGAATATCAGTCATTGCCATGCACAGCGAGCTGGGAGCTTATTGGACATGACTACACTAGCACTGGAGAAAGCAACGTATCTTAACAGTGCTACGGCCTAAGGGTACTTAGGTAACAGTACTTGGGCACTGTGCCCACTGATTACCACTTGCTCGTTTGACAAGCCAGGAGTATGTTTACCCAAATCTCCATGGGCCACCCAGGCCAGGAATCTGCCTAGGTTTTCCAGGTATTGACACTGGCCCTGTTCAGAGTCTTCATAGTCCAGGAGCATGGCTGACAAACTAGTAAATTTGCTGGAGCTGGAATTCCAGACCTAGCATGGCCCCCAACATGCACTCATTCCGCCCATCTGTTGGCATTAGCAACAAAATATTTTCTCGTTCTGGCGTTAAAATAACAGCAAAAATGCCCTCTGATATGAACATAATAAATAACCCCCTATGGCTTTTGAAAGTAAACCATTATCAGCTGCTGGAGGGATTGTTAGCAGGGGTAACCCACTGATTCTTGCAGGAGCAGCCAACTGTATAATGCAGGGCTGGCCAACCTGCGGCTCTCCAGCTGTTGCAAAACTACAACTCCCAGCATGCCCAGTCTGCCTACAGCTATCATCCTACAACAGGGCATGGTGGGAGTTGTAGTTTTACAACAGCTGGAGAGCCTCGGGTTGGCCAGCTCTGGTCTAATGTGTATGGGGGACTCCCGACTCTTCCTTGGATTTCAACTTCGCTGATCTTTGGCAGCAGCTTTCTCCTCATTGAGAACACATGCATGCTCAGAAGAGGCGAGCGTGCATGTGTATAAGGGGATAGACGTAAACCTTGTCGATATGCTTTATAAGCTCCTCGGAGCAGAAAACCTGGTCTGAATCGGCACATTATAGGTTACAATAGCCACAATGATCCAAGAAACAAGCCTGGCGAAAATGTGTCCGTAGCCAGAAATGACGTGCGGCCAAAAGGAAGGACAGTAGTCACAACGCACTCACGCAATTTCTTTTTTTAATTCGGAGTAAGGCCTCTTGCACACAACTGTGTCCGTATTTCGGTCGCCTTCTGTGTGCAATCCACATTTTTTCTCACTTCCATCACTAGAAATGACTCTTCTTGTCCGCAAAACGAACCAGAATAAGACATGTTCTATAATTTGCCTAATAGACATACAGATGCGGACAGCACAGAAATTACATCCGTTTTTCTTGAAGACCTACAGAAATAAATTGGTGTATGTGTGTGTGTATGAGCTCCGCAAAAAAATGCTCATCGGACATGGACGTGTGCATGAGGCCCAAGACCGTGCCCATAGATTGTTTACAACCATATCGACAAGATACAAAGCTGAGCCTTAGACCACTTAAGGGCAATATACATCCAATTGTGCTACTAATTAGCTGTTACAGTTGCACATCCCCAGGACACCCGGTGTATGTCCTCTATAATGTGTCACTATAACAATTATCCCTAATACGAACCAACTCCGGCTACTTTCACATCTGCTTTTTTGCCGGATCCGTCATGGATCAGCAAAAACGCTTCCGTCATGATAATACAACCGTCTGCATCTGTTATGAACGGATCCGGTTGTATTATCTCTAAAATAGCTCTAAAATTATTGCAAGTCAATGGGGGACGGATCCATTTTCTTTTGTGTCCGAGAAAACAGATCCGGCATCATTGACTTACATTGTGTTTCATGCCGGATCCGTCTTGCTCCGCATCCCATGCTTGTTTACAGCGTTTTTCTGCCCGCGATGGGAACACAACCAATGGAGCACTCCGTTCCATTCAGTTCAGTTTTGTCCCCACTGACAATGAATGGGGACAAAATGGAAGCGTTTTCCTCCGGTATTGAAATCCTCTGCCGGATCTCAATACCGGGAAAAAAAAAACACTGATGTAAAAGTAGCCTCACATCGTGCCTACGTTGGTTACCAACATATCCAACCTGACAGCTATGTAGCAGCAGAGAGTTACGTTATGGCATCTACAGGATGTGCTACCCATGGTACACCAGAAGGAGGCAGAGTTGTAAATATACTATCCAACAGACGATAGCCAGAGGATACACATCAGTGTCTTCAGGATACTATGTTGGTGTATTGCTCTTATCATGTGTTCAACTGAAGAGCACACTAGATAATCTCAAGGTGCCTTCAGGATACCGCACTCGGTTTACCAGTATCTTCAGCGCACTAGATGTTGTCAAAGCTCCTTCGGAATAACATGCTCAGTATGCCAACAGAAGGGTGCTGTAATTGCATTCAACTCCTTTCAGGATACCCGACTGTAGAGGCTCTTTTTATATTATATATATCATTTTTATATATTTTTTTAAACTTTTTTACACTTTTTTTTCCCCCCATAGAGGACTAGAACATGCGATCACTTCTCCCATAGACTGCAATGAATTGATATAGCCGCCTATGGGAGATTGTGTGCTCTTATGGAAGTCTGCCATACACTGCTACAGCTATAGACTTCTACACAGCTCCCCATGGCTAGCACAAGACGCAGGGGGCATATCAATCAGCTGAGCTCTTCTTTGTAGCGGTCACTGGGGAGGCTCGCCACCCTGACTCCATCTGCCATATCAAGGCAACCTGATAGTGATGGTTCCCTACAGTAAGGCCCATTCACACGTCTGTATTTTTGCACATCCTGGAAAACGATCAGTTTTTTGCGGATCCGTTGTTCAGCAAAAAAAACTCTGTTTTTCCAGGACATCCGTTCCGTTTTTCCGTAAAAAACGGAAAGGATGTATCCATAAGTCGCAAAAAACGGAAGGATGAATAACATCTTTTTTTTCACCCCTCCTGGAACGGAATCCGCAAATACGGATGACATGCGGATGCCTTTCCGCATGTCTTCCGCATTTTTTGCGGATCCATAGACTTTCATTGTGCTACGGACCGCAATTCGGGAGAAAAGTAGGACAGGAGGATTTCTTTATGTGGACAGTCGGAACGGACACACGGATGCGGACACCACACGGTGTACTGTCCGCATTTTTTCGGGACCCATTGAAATGAGTGGATCCGCATCCTATCCGCATAATTGTCCACAATTGCGGAAAGGATGCGGACACATTATACGAACGTGCGAATGGGGCCTAAATGGATTAAACACCAATGTCATCTTCTGATATGTGACATTTCTAAATATGGAGATCCCTTTAAGAAAAGCTAAATGCAGCCATGCCATGATACCTTTGACTGCCAGCCTGGCATGCGACTAGGAAAACAATCCAGGACATGGTGCATAAGACTGAATAAGGAAAGACCAAGGTTTCATGCACCATTGCTCTGCAGGTTTTCGGGGCCGGCGACCCATCTCCAGCTGGTTTTACCCCAACTTTACTAGAGAAGTCAAGGTTGGCATTCATGTATGATGTCAAGTTCTATAACTGTAATGAATGTGATCAACAGATACAAGACGTGTGCCCGTGAGAAGTAATACAGAGGGCATGAACAGTAGAACAAAGGAGGATGATGACAAGGGGATGTGAACACAGTGAGCCAGGTTTAGGCCCCGCTAGCACCCAGCTATGGTGTGCCTCTCCCTCTTCTGTCTAATATGGATTTGTACTAATTTTAAATCATGCCAAGTTCTTCATAGGCATCAATGACCTCACAAGTGTTTCCATAGAACAGGCTGTCATGGCTGCCATCTCATACAATGCAGCTGACCTCGAAGCAATCTCTCTGTATGGTAAGTGTGACGCTGGAGTGCACTCCTGGTTCTGAATGAAATAAACAATGCACACAATGCTCGGGTATATTACACGGATATTTTATAGAAAAAGATTTTTCTACACTTGTGAGAAACATAAAAAGGAAATCCATTCATTCAGCAGGAACAAAGCCTTCCCTCTGCCCGCCGGATCCTTAGAATCTCGAGTACGCGTTTCGCTGCGGCGGCTGCTGCGGGGGCTGCTGGACCTGGGGCTGTTGCTGCAGTCTTACTTGCTGAGTGTAAGGGTCTTCCAAGGACTTGACAAAGATGGTGTTCTTAGGGCCCGTCTTCCACAGGATGCCGTTGGAGTCCACGACAGATGCTTCTACGGTGATCTGGTGCGTTCCGAGGACAGCCAGGTTTAACAGGAACTGGGTGCTGAAGTAGTCGTTGTGGGGTTCGACCCGCTGCTCTATCTCACTCCTCACACCTTCTGCTGGCAACTAAATATGAACAGAAAATAATTAAGTCTTGTCAAAGCCAGAGGAATTACTCATTTTAACAGGACTGTCTCTTTAAATGCTATGTACACCTTTGGAGGCAATTTTTTTATGATTGCATTTAACTTATTGTTAGCTAAAAATCATATTTTCAATTGGTCTTTATTAAAAATATTGAGCCATTCTAGCACAAAAAACTGGTTCTTTCACTTTGTGCCGGTCATCTAATAACCCTTATCTCTAAACTACTGAGAGGTCAGAAACACTTATTTAAGAGCCACATTCTTATCAGTAAGATAAGGATTGAGCTTTAACCCCTTCGCGCCCAGCGCAGTAATAGTACTGCTCTGGGCGTGTCTTTAAAGATGGCGCCCGCTCCTGAGCAGAGCGGGCGCTATAGCCGCGGGTGGCCTGCTAATTCCTACAGCAGACACCCGCAGCTGATGTCCGCAACCGGCAGTAATGCCGATCGCGGACATTTAACCCTCGGATGCCGTGGTCAATCCTGACCACAGCATCCGAGCACTCGAAACACCAGAAGCGCACGCTTCCGGTGTTGCTCCGGCTCCCCCGTGTGGCGATCGGAGGAGCCGAAGCGTGTATGCAGCAGCCCCTGTCTTTGTGAATGGCAGGAGGCTGCTGCATAGTATTTCCTATGGAGCCCTTGCCTGTAATAGGGCTCTATAGGAAACTAGTAAAATCATCATAGACTCCAATGCAAGTGCATTGGAGTCTATGATAACAGCAATCAAATGATTGTTTGTAATAGTTCCCTATGGGAACTATAAAAAAGTGTAAAATAATTAAAGTTTAAAAAAAAAAAAAAAAAAAAAAAAATTCAAATCACCCCCTTTCCCCAAAATAAAAATAAAAAAAATACACATCATGGGTATCGCCATGTGCGAAAACGCCCATACTATAAAAATATAAAAATTTATTTCCCATATGGAAAACAGCGAAACCGGAAAAAAGCGTCAAAATGGACGATTAGCCGTTTTTGGTTGCTTTATTTTCTAAAAATAAATAAAAAGTGATCAAAAAGTCATACACACCCCAGAATGGTATAAATGAAAAGTTCAGATTGCCCCGCAAAAAATGAGCCCTCGTACAGCTCCGTACACATAAATACCAAAAAGTTATAGGGGTCAAAATATAGACACGAAAAAAAAAAAAAGATTCCAACTTTATAATTATTTTATCACTCTACACTTTTATCAAAACTATACATATTAGATATCGCCGGATTCGTACTGACCTGTAGAATGAAAGTAACTGGTCAGGTTTATTGCACATCCAATGTCGTAAATAAAAAAAACCCGCAAAACTGTGGCGGAATTGTTTTTTTCTTTGTTTTTTTTTTTTTTGCAATTTCACCCGATTTGGAATATTTTTTGCCGCTTCCCACTACATCATATGCAATATTAAATGGTGGTGTTGGAAAGTACAACTTGTTCTGCAAAAAACAAGCCCTCAGACAGCTATGTGAACAGAAAAAATAAAAAAAGTTATGGCTCTGTGAAGGCAGGGAGCGCAAAACGAAAACGCAAAAACAAACAAACAAAAAACCTCCGGGAGTGAAAGGGTTAATGAGTGTTTGTAATGTCAGAGAGATAAGGAGTCTCTCTGCTCCTCAGATGACGGAAAAGACAAAAAAAAAAAATCCACAGTCAGCTAGTAGAGCATCTCAGCTCTCTACAGACAAATATTGTTAATAAAGATCAATTGAAAAAAAAAAAAAAAAAGAATTGCCCCCCAAGGTGCACATAGCCTTTAAATACACTTCAAGAGCCAAGAGCGGTCACTCTCAATTTATGTCTATGGGAGATATTTTATTCTTTTATACAGCACCAGCATATTCAGCAGCAATGTACAGTGACAGGCCTCCTGTACTTCGTTATCTGTCCACATTCAGGCTCACAGCATGAATTCCAAATTAACCTAACTTTTTGGTTTGTGGGAAGAAACCCATGCAGCCACAGGGAGAACATACAGACTCCATTCAGATGCAGGCAAGGCATTGGTGCTAACTACTGAGCCACCATGCTCTATACCAGAAGCAAAAAAATGTTTACATTAGAATTTTTATATTTATATCCTGCACCCCCAGACATCAGTATTGTGAACAGTTCCGTCAGGTTATACATATCTATGTCTGTGAGGAACCTTGGCAGAGGAGCAGTCATGGTGGGCGACACTTTTAGCTACTGACCAACAGACCATAAATACTACTGCCTTTCTCTGCCGGTGGGCCGATGCCCAGGGGGCCACCTGAGCCCTCCTTGCAGCCGCTAATGGAAATTTTTGGGGATGTATTTTGTGATGGACTGTGGTATTTGGCTCTGTTAGGGCGGTATAATGTGCCGCAATATGGTATTGCTGGCCCTGCCTTCCATCAATTTGGACCAGGCGACAAAACGGGGGCCACTTTTAGTATTTTATCCAGGGCCACTTTAAATTCCCAATCCGTCCCTGAGACCGGCAGACTCTATGCCATCGCTGTGGAAAATGTCTGGAAATGTCCCTCATTGTGCAGCCCTGTAACCCCCCCACCATTACATCTCGGCTATTTCTCCTTCGATTAACCCTTCACATGACAATCCTGGTAAAGTTCAGTTTAATAAGGCAAGGCTCAGCGAGGAGCAGCGCCGGGAGGAAAATCTGCAAGGGCTGCAGCAAGGCATCGCCAATGAATACAGCTCCAAGACATGTCGCTTGGCATCAGGGCGCCGTCGGCCATGTGCTGGTTTAGAGATGAAGCTGCCTCATGAGGTCTTGCTCCGAGGCCAGAAATCTGTGACGTTCTGAATACATGAATGTAAAATAACTCTTCACAGCGGCAGCGGAGCACAGACTTCTTTTTATGCTAAAAATAAAAATCTACATATATAAAAGAAGCCTGATGCTAATTTTGTAACACATTTTAATGCACAGTAAATACTGTAGCTTTCGCTAGGGCCAGGCGATGATTTTAGACAAGGGGAACTGATAAGGTGTTGTCACGCATATCTTAATTGCTCTGGTGGCAATCCAGAAGTGAATGGAGTCCATGGGGTGCTCACATTCGAATGCAACATTTTAAAGTCACTTCTACTGTAAAGTCTTATGGAGACGGCTATAATAGTGCTCCATATGGGGGCTGTATATTTAGCATTATAGGCAGCCAGGACAGAGAAACCTTCCCCAAACAAAACCTTTGTCCTTAAAGGGGTCCTCTCACTTCAGTAAGTGGCATTTATCATGCAGAGAAAGTTAATACAAGGCATTTACTAATGTATTGTTGTTACCCATATTGCTCCCTTTGCTGGCTGGATTCATTTTTCCATCACATTATACACTGCTTGTTTCCATGGTTACAGACCACTCTACAATCCATCAGTGGTGGTCGTGCTTGCACACTATAGGAAAAAAGCACCAGCCTATGTGAACTCTCACGGTCCCGGCCACCAGAGAGGCTGATGCTTTTTCCTATAGTGTGCAGGCACGGCCACCACTGATGGATTGTAGGGTGGTTGTAACCATGGAAACAAGCAGTGTATAATGTGATGGAAAAATAAATCTAGCCAGCAATGGAAGCAATATGGACAGTGTTTTCAAACCAGCACCTGGATCTAAATACTTTTGCAATTGCATGTAATTAAAAATGTATTATAGATGCTGAGTTATTCAAGGAAATCTATCTGTATAGCGCCATCTGCTGTTTGCTCTTTTTCTAATTTCTCTGTTCTGCTCACTGAGACGGAAGCACATGCTCAGTTACATCCTTCAACTGCCACCAGCTGCAGCAGAAAGGATACGCCCCCTCTAAGCTAACAGCTTGAAATAAATCTAGCAGAACAACTGGAGCAATGAATGGGGAGCCCTATGGATCCTTGTGAGGTACAGGGCTGGTGGTTATAGGTTTGTTAAAAAGAAGTTGTCAGAAGGTATCACTAGATTATGTATGGCTTTAATTTTTTGAATTATTCATGGGAAAACCCTTTTAAGACCACCCCCATGTATAGCTGTGACAGTGTACTACGGCTCAGAAACCATTCAGTTGAATGTAGTACACCATTAGGGCCACTATACAGTGGACAGAGCCTTCTGCTTCCGGCTTCATAAGTGTTGGAGGCAGCTGGGTGTCAGACCCCCACCAATGTGATACGGATTACCTATCTAGAGGATAGGTCATCAATATCTAAAAGGTGGAAAATCCGTTTTAACGATTATTCTCCTCTGGACATTTATGGCATATGCACAGGTGGGGAGACCCGCATCTATCTTAATAACAGGGCCCCCATTCTTGTAGCGGCTGTGAATGGAGAGGTGACACATTTAGTCTCTCCATTTACTGGTGTGGGCACTCTGAAAATAGCTGTGTAAGCATGCTCATCTATTTTCAGAACTCCCATACAAGTGAGTGGAGAGAGCAGTGAATGTATGGCCACCAACCCATGGCAGCTGTGAGGCGAGGCCCCATTCTCAAATCCTTTAGATATGATAAAAATGTACTGATGGGAATACCATTACAGGCATTCTCTGTTCCAGTAATAAAATTTTGTTTTATCTGCCCACAGTACCCAAAACTTTGTATATTTTTGCCCCATATATCCATTTTTTATGTCATTGCTTTCCTTCCCATGTTCTGGGCATCACTGCATCCTGGCAGGATGTATACATGTAGAACTTCCTGTTTTCATCAGCTTCCTATTGGGTTTTGTAACCAATCCCAGCATGCTTTGCTCGGTAATGTTTCACAGGGGATTTGACTACTGCAGTGGGAACAGTGTGGCAGGCGGGGCAAGTCCTGAGAAACATTACAGAGCAAAGCATGCTGGGACTGGTTACAAAACCCAGCAGGAAGCTGATGAAAACAGGAAGTTCTGCATGTAAACATCCTGCCAGGATGCGCTGATGCTGAGAACTGGGGAAGGAAAGTGCTGACATGGAAAACATGTATATGGGGCAAGAAGTATGCAGTGTTTGTGGTACTCTGGGCAGATTTTTTTTTTTTTTTAAATGTGGAGAACCCTGTTAAAGAGAAATCTGAATTTATACGGTATACCCTGCACCGACACATTCCTTACATTCTGTCCTTGTAGGACAACAAATCACTTCTCTGAAATGACCGAAATCACAATAAAAGCTCTTTCTATTGTCTGGAAACTAGTGGGTGTCACAAGCTAGAGACTAAGCTGGCAGATCCACTGAAGGGAACATACTTTGAGCTAGGAGACCCTCCACTTACTTTATAGTCTTGTCCCGGTTTGCTCTGCAGTGTGGAGGAGACGCTGAGGCAGACAGACTGGATCTTACGGAACAGCCCCGGTTTGGAGCCGTGCTGAACCACCCCTTCCACCTTCAGCGCCATCTGCTGGTTGCTCTGTACAGCTATAGGCTCTGTAGGATTTCGTGGTGATGGAGACAGGGCCAGCTAATCCAAAAGAAAGAAGATGCCATTAGTTGTAGTCTGCACAGATAAAGCTTTAGGTAGGTGGCCGGTATGGACACACTTTAACATAACATCATGGCTATCTGCAGTTAGATGAAAGAGGATACAAGTTAAAAAAAAAAAAAAAAAAAAAAAAAAACAGTTACTTAGGACACTAGACCAGGAGACTTTTTCCATTTACTGTGCAGCTGAGTGCAATCTATTGCTCCCTGTTATCAGGCCGACTATACACTGGTAGTTTTCTTCAATGGAATAACTTATAAGAAGTCCAGAAGAATCCCAGCTCCTGTGATCTTTACTTTATCTCCTATTTCCAGCTCTGAGAACCTCCAGGAACATTTATACACAACTGTGTGACACCTATCATTTCCTATATCTGCTGACAACCAGTTTGGTGTCCCTTAAAGAGGACCTGTCGCCTCTCCTGTTTACTTGTAAATCTGTGCCGTTTCTCTGTTGTTCCGTCTGAAAATCGGGTGTTATTTACGCACTTATGTAGCGCTGACATATTCCGCAGCGCTTTGCAGACATTATCATCACTCACTGTCCCCAGCAGAGCTCACAATCTAACTCCCTATCAGTATGTTTTTGGAGTGTAGCCAGAGGAAACCCAAGCAAACACGGGGAGAACAAATAAAACTCCATGCAAATTTCCAGAAGTAATAACAGAGGAACGGCACATCTAGATTTACAAGAAAAGATCTTCCAGGACTGTTATTTTTTTTGAGGAATATATGTCGTTACCAAAACAGACACGTCAGGAGCGATGACAGATCTTCTTTAAGGGCGACATCATACTGATAATCAGCAGATATAAAAAATAAAAAAAATTGAACATATCACACAGTTGTGTATAAACGTTAATGGTTAGATGTTGCACGGCACCAGTGCTGGCCACTGAGCGGCCGTGCCGTTACCAGTTGGGGGTGATAGGGCAGTGTCAGTGTATAGGGACACACACCTAGTTGGCAATTTATTCTTAAATTTCCAGAAGGAATAACAGAGGAACCACACAACGCCGCCATGAGAAAAGATACTCCAGACTTGTTACATAATGAGGAAGGCGATTATTTACTAAAACAGACATTTCAGAAGAGCGGACAGGTCCTCTTTAAAGGTAGTGTCCAAGGTTAGATATGAAATGACCGGACTCTGCGGTTACGGTGGATGTTCACATCAAGTTTCTTATTTAGTGTGTACACGAGGAAACCTACCAATGTGCCCATCAGCTTCCACTGACAGACCGAGGCCAAGGGCCTCCTCTGTGCCCAGTATATATTACACTACATGAGATAAAAAAAAGGTAAGGAGTAGAGGTGAGCGAATTGACTTCACATGAAAGATCCGAAGTCGATTCGCTAAAAACTTCATTGTAATACTGTATGGAGTTCCCGCTCTGTATAGTATTAAAATGTATTGGCTCAGATGAGCCAAAATTATTACTTTGTGAAGTCTTGCAAGACGTCGTGTAATAATTTAGGGAATTATTACTGTAAAAAACCTTGGTACTGAACCCGAGTTCGGCTCCAAAGTTTTTTACAGTAATAATTAATTCCCGAAGTTATTACACGAAGTTTCGCGAGACTTCACGGAGTAATAACTTCGGCTCATCGGAGCCAATACATTCTAATACTGTATAGAGCGGGAACTCCGTACAGTATTACAATGACGGTTTTAGCGAATTGACGTTGGATATTTTCATACGAAGTTGATTCGCTTATCCCTAGTAAGGAATAATGAAGACGACTACTCTCTTTTACCCCCCGGAGCCCAATAATAAAATGTGTACGTTAAACAGATCCTGATACCCCAGAAGGTTACTAGCCTCCATTAACCGGACTCCTCATGGACAGGGTAGACAGAACAGAGGGGTCCCCAGTAGATATATGAAGAGCTGGAGAGTGACTATCCTGTGAGAGGCAGGGGCGGACTGGGAAATTAAAGTGGCCCTGGAAAGAACTAAAAGTGGCCCCAGGTTGTAGGCAGGTCCAAACTGATAGAAGGCAGGGCCAACATTACTATATAGCGGCACATATTACCACCCCAGTAGAGCCAAACACCACAGTACAGCACAATATACTGCCCCAGCAGATCCAAATACCTCCTCAGTGGTGGCCAGCAACAGGGGCGGATTGGCCATAGACCTTACAAGGAAATTTCCCGGTGGGCCGATGCCCAAGGGGCCACCAGTGCCCTCCTCACAGCCGGCCAGTGGAAGTTTTTGGGGATGTTTTTTGTGATGGACTGTGGTATTTGGCTCTGTAGGGGCGGTATAATGTACCACAATATGGTATTGCTGGCCCCGCCTTCCACCAATTTGGACCCCACTACAAAACGGGGCCACTTTTAGTATTTTTTTCCAGGGCCACTTTAAGTTCCCAGTCCGCCACTGGCCAACACCAGCTGCTACATTCTGTCCTCCTGCTCCAGTTGCCTCAGGATGGCAATACAGTTGAAGTAGAGAGTCAGGAGGGAAGCATCAGATTATTCCTTACCTGGCTGGTGGCCCTTTGGGCATCAGCCCCCCCGGAAAGTTTCCCTGTAAGGTCAATCCTCCCCTGGGGAGAAGAGCTCCAGTCTGCCCTGCAGGAACTAAAACCGCTTGTCCGAGCACCTCCAGTTCCCTCTTTGCACCCTCCTCCACCCTACCTGCTCAAAAGGAGCAGCCATGAGTACCCCAATATCGTTGCCTGCTGTTAAACCCCTCAGTCTGGTCAGGGAAGGGTTAATACCGGCAGGCAAGCAGGCTCCATAAGCGTGCCCGGATGTGTGTATAGTCTTCCGTGCTCTCCCCACGGTGTGGTCCTGTGTGAATCCTCTGACCTCTCCCCTCATCTGCAGCCCTGATGCACGAGCTGTGAGCTCACCATGTGCAATGTATGAGGATCCATCAGCTAGGGAAGGGTTAAGTGTACGGAAAGGGTTGAACGAGAGACTGCCTATACATTGGGAAACGCTGCAGCCTGCTGTCGGAGGTACAGATCAGGAGCGCTCTGATGTGTACCATCATACTTACAGGAACAGCCTAGATTCAAGAAATCCAGTAGTGAATATACCACATTTTTCATTTTCTCAGTGGACTAAACAAAATATATGATTGCAAAAATAAATAAATAAAAAATAAATAAATATGTAAATTGTAATAAAGAAAAAAGTGGCGCTCTAATTTCACAGAGCGAGGTACGCGGGAGAAAAATCATTTGCAATGGACTGATAAGCAGAGTGGCAGAGTCACATTTTGTCTCCCCAGTCCCCCCAGTGAACCACCGTCAGTGTTCCCCTCCGCAGCCGATGTCCGCAGTATATGAAGGGACACACGCTATCCTAAGGCAAGACCCTGCTGGGATTACGACCGGTGGCCCAGTTTCTGAAGAGTCAGGATATTTTAACTTCAAACATTGCAGATTCAGCTCGGATAAAGAGATGACCGGGAGGTAACCTGCTTTCACCTCCGCCATAGGGCAGTTTATAGACGCGGCTATCACATGTGCCTGCCCCAGTGGAACACTCAGAAATCACGATGGTGACATATTTTTAGCAGAAACAATATATTTTTTCCAGCACAATATGATGTCCAGATAAACAATCTCTTTATTGGATCTTCAAATCTTCCAAAGCAGGGCAACATATCAGGTTTATGTGTTTCGGCTAGTTGCCTTAAAGAGTCCCTGTACTTTCACACTATTTCATTTTCTAGTTCCACCACCATTAACTTCATTTAACCCTTAGAAGACCCTGCGATTTTCTGTTTTTTGCATTTTCATTTTTCACTCCCCTCCTTCCCAGAGCCATAACTTTTTTATTTTTC
Organism: Rhinella marina; assembly: GCA_900303285.1. Taxonomy (NCBI): domain Eukaryota; kingdom Metazoa; phylum Chordata; class Amphibia; order Anura; family Bufonidae; genus Rhinella; species Rhinella marina. The sequence goes on along the minus strand of ONZH01008573.1, from coordinate 148,423 downwards.
CGTTCACATAGGCCCTGATTTATCATACCTTCACTCCAGCATTCTGGCATCAAAAAGGTCGCAAAATAGGGCTTATGCGACTTGTTTGCACTCCCTTGCGCAAAATGTATGCGATTGCGCAAAACTTTGCGCCTTTTTACAGTCACTTGCGCAAAATTTAGCGACTTTGCATGTGTACATAACTCACTCCACTTTTGTAATATGGGTGGAAAAGTGGGTGTGGTTAGCTATGTTAATGAGTTTCACTCCAGATTTATCATTGCGACTTTTTTAAAAAGTCACAAAATAGTCACAATCTCACTCCAGGAGGAGGCTAGAGTAGGTAAAGTGGAGGAAATGTTAGGTTTAAGGACAAGCAAAAGTTATCAAACAACATGCACCATTTGATAAATTCCACCATAGTCTTATGAAGGCTTTTATTTTTTTTTTTTGCTGTACGTTTGCTGTAATTTGTACGCTTTAATGTCACCATTTAAAGGGTTTCTGTCACCAGTTTTTTCGGTATGAATCAGGCTGACATTAGAGATGTGCTAATGTCACCTGATTCCAAATATATATGTGTTTTATTTACTGCTGCCCCCATTTTTATATAAAATGAACTTTTATTTTATGCTAATAAGGCCTCTAGGTGCAAGGGGCGTTACCTCTGCTCCTAGAGGCTCTGTTGATTGACAGGACCAGGCAGAGAAGAAACACTCCATTCACCATAGCTTGCAAGGACCTTCAATGATGTCATGACCATGTGATCAGTCACATGGTTTAGGAGGAGACAGGCTGTTTGTGTGATCCTAACCATGTGACTGATCACATGGTCATGACATCATTGAAGGTCTTTAAAAGCTATGGTGAATGAAGTGTTTCTTCTCTGCCTGGGCCTGTCAATCAACAGAGCCTCTAGGAGCAGAGGTAACGCCCCTTGCACCTAGAGGCCTTATTAGCATAAAATAAAAGTTCATTTAAATATAAAAATTTGGGCACCAGTAAATAAAACAGATATATATTTGGAATCAGGTGACATTAGCACATCTCTAATGTCAGCCTGATTCATACCGAAAAAACTGGTGACAAAAACCCTTTAATATTACATAGGATGTAGGGGGAGTTGGGAAAAAAATCCAAATGGAGTGGAATTGGAAAACAACCACAATTTTGCAACAGTTTTATGTTTAGGGTTTTTTTTTTTTACGATGTTCCCTATGTGGTAAAATTGACCTGTTATCATCATTCGCTAGGTCAGTACGATTACGACAACATCAACCTTGTATAGTCTTTAAATACTGGGGGAAAAAACCTAGAAGAAAATTATTTTTTTCTTTTCATCGCCATATTCACACCTATAACTTTTTTATAGTTAAAGAGGACCTTTCATTGGTCCAGACATTATGAACTACAGTAACTAGCAGGTTATGTAGGGCATAGTGTAGGGATGTAATATCACTTATTAGTTTGTCTGTCCGGCGCTCTGTTCCCCTGCTGTGCGCCCTGTTCACTTTTCCCGCCTGGTAAGCTAATGAATAGCATCAGTACAGGGAGGAGGAGACTGCCTTGTTTCTCAATGGGCGTCTCCTTCTCCCTGGCTGTAGCGCGGTCCAATCACATTGGAGAGCATCACAGCCGGGGAGAAGGAGACACCCATTGAGAAACAAGGCAGTCTCCTCCTCCCTGTACCGATGCGATTCATTACCAGGCGGGAAAAGTGAACAGCGGGTAAACGAAGCGGCGCCCAGACAAACTAGTAAGCAATATTACATCCCTGCACTATGCCCTACATAACCTGCTATTTACTTCATAATGTCTGGACCCATGAAAGGTCCTCTTTAAGTGTACGGAGCTGTGTGAGGGCCCCTTTTTTCCCGGGGGCGATTTGTATTTTTTAGTGATACCAATTTAAGTGTGTGCCTTTTAATCACTTTTTATTAAATTTTTGGGGCCATTTTTATTTATTTTTTGTCAGGATAAATATTGTTATATTTGAATAGTATGGGGGAGTTCGCATGTGGCGATGCCCAAGATGTGTATTTTTTTTTTTTTTTATAGTTATGTATTTTTATTTTGTGGAAAGGGGGTTGATTTGATTATTATTTGATTATATATATTTTATTTAAAGGGAACCTGTCATCAACTTTACGCTGTCCATACTAACAGAAGCATAAAGAACAGACAGGTGAGTTGATTTCAGCGGTCTGTCATTTATAAGTTAAAAGTTAGTGGTTGACGAGAACCAACATCACAATCATTGCAGACTGGGCCTGGAAAAGAGTCCCGGCCACCTGAGAAGAGTCCTGGTTATTCATGAATTCCTGCTCTCCCTGCCCACCTGCTGATGACTGACAGGCTTCTACCTAGTTTTCTCCCTTTCTCTCTAGGAGAGAACTGACAATCATCAGCAGATGGGTGGGGAGAGCAGGAGATTAGGAATAACCATGACTCTTCTCAGGTAGATTTGACTCTTTTCAAGGCCTGGGCTGCAATGATTATGATGCTGTTCTCGGCAACCACTTACTTTTAGCTCCTGACTGACAAACCGCTAAAATCATCATTTCTGTCACCATTTTATGCTGCCCTCAGTGAGGTCACTATAAAGTTGATGACAGGTTCCCTTTAAAGACACCCTGGGTGACTATAACTGGCAATCATTAGACTGCCCATCATAGAACATTCCATTTACAATTTACCAATAAAGTGCTGCCACCTGCTGCCCTGTATTGGTATATTCTAGTAATAGCTACTGAAGCCTGCTTGAGGCCTCTGGCTATTAATATACTGTAACATCTTCCCCCATCTCAGATGGAGAACGCTGTTACAGGCGCAGGCTGCGAGAGCGACCAGATTCCACTTCCAGACAGCTCAGATGCCATGGTCAAATTTGCCCACGGCATCTGAGGGGTTAAATGTATGCGATCAGCCACAGGGCTGATCACATACATCTGTCGCGGGTCTCTGTTGTTTGAAACTGCAGAAACCTGGTGGCTATGGAGTCATCTTTAAAGTGGCGACTTCTGCAGTACATGTACGGTGAAGGTCATCAAGGGGTTGAAAAATATGACTGCATCCACCAGAAAAAAAGCTGTAAAGTCATGGCTCCTAGGGTCTCACTTCCCACTAATTTGTAGTCCACCTCAGGCAAGATCCGTTCCTAGTAACGGACACACAAAAGACAGCAGAGAGGAAGTGGGGTCGTGTCAGAGCTAGCTGAGCTTCTACACCGTTTCTGAACATCACATGAGTCTCCTGTGCGTCTCTAAGTGTGATTTCCCCACCTTATCTGTTCTGCGAGCTCCGGAGCTAAAAACAAACATTGCAGGAAGTGAGGTCACTGCAGTACAGTGCTGGCAGATTCAACAGAAGGGAGACGCCCCCAACTGCTGAGAGAAATGCATCTAGATGTGCAGCTGAAGAGGGGAATAATCAGGCTGAAAAAACATTAGGAAAGCCCAAACAAGACCTGTTCCTTCACGGTTTTAATTTTACAAAGAAGCACAACCATTATGCAAACGTTTTTCAAAACTCAGGTACGCTTTAATCATAACCTACTGGGTGATGATTAAAGCAACTTGCCGAGACCCATAAACCTAATATGTTGCACTGCTGATATGGAAGGTTTGAAAAGGTATCTGCAGTGAAAATCCATGGATTTTCTGCACCATAATGAGCACACAGCAGATTTTAAACACTCAGTGTGCTCATTTTGCTGTGCAGCATTTTTCTGCTATATTTGGATGGGGTTTTCAGACCCCATTCACGTGTATTATTGTGAATTTTCATTATGGAATCTGTACTGCAAATCCACAGCAAGTCATCTGAAGTAAATCCTTTATGTTTCAGCATGGTGATGCCTAGGCATGAGGTTAGGACTTCTTAATTTCACCTGGGGCAAAGTTTTGAGGTCTGATGAAGACTGGGGATCTGATTTGAGGTCTGATGAAGACTGGGGGTCTGATCTGAGGTATGATGAGGGTTGGGGATCTGATCTGAGGTCTCATGAAGACTGGGGGTCTGATCTGAGGTATGATGAGGATTGGGGATCTGATCTGAGGTCTCATGAAGACTGGGGGTCTGATCTGAGGTATGATGAGGATTGGGGATCTGATCTGAGGTCTCATGAAGACTGGGGGTCTGATCTGAGGTATGATAAGGATTGGGGATGTGACCTGAGGTTTCATGAAGACTGGGGGTCTGATCTGACATATGATGAGGATTAGGGATCTGATGTCTCATGAAGGCTGGGGGTCTGATTTGGGGGTTTGATGAGGATTGGGGGTCTGATCTGAGGTCTGATGAAGACTGGGGGTCTGATCCGAGGTACGATTAAGATTGGGAGTATGATGAGGATTGCAGGTCTGATGAAGGCCGGGGGTCTAATCTGAGGTCTAATGATGATTAGGGTCTGATTTAAGGTCTGATGAGGATTGGGGGTCTGATCTGAGGTCTGATAAAGACTGGGGGTCTGATCTGAGGTCTGTTGAAGACTGGGGGTCTGATGTGGTTTAGGGGTCTGATGTAAATTGGGATTCTGGTGAAGATTGGGGGTTTTATCTGAAGTCTGATGAGGACTGGATGTCTGATTTGGGGGTCTGGTGAAGATTGGGACTGATCTGAGTTATCATTTGAAGATTGGAGTTATCATTTGAGGTCTGATGAGGATTAGGGGTCTGATCTGAGGTCTCATGAAAACTTTTTTGTTATTTTCCTCCTCTAAAAAATAGGTGCATCTTAGAGAGTGAAAAATATGGAAATACCTTTACCGACCATACTTTACGTAAAAGCAAAAAAAAAAAAACACTTAGGTATCCACATGACCGAAATAACCTGAATAAACCACTTAACAGGTTATTCAGTGTGAAATATCTAGTAAGCAATAAATCCTTATCTATATCTGCAACGCAAAAAAAAAAGATGTTTTTGTTTTATATAGCCAATTACTTCCACACATTTGTCTATTCTGTGTAGGATGTCTTTGTGGTACATGTGGTCCACTGCCGGCATCCTCCATTGTATGCCTTTTTGCTGGGGATTCCTGTCGGCAGCAGATCACATGTGCAGGATTTGCTCCCCCCGGTTAGAAATGAGCAACAGCATATGGGGTTTTGAGCATTTTCTGCCATTCAAGACCACTTTATTCTGTTATCTTGTTAATTTATTATGTACCCTCAAACAGCACCAAAAAACATAATTTCTCTAGCACAAAGCTAGGCCTCATACAGCCAGGTCAATGAAAAAAAAATAATAATAAAACTATGGCTGCTTAGCAAAAACTGAAAAAGATTGCTGCTCACTAAGGGGTTAAGGGTACTGGGTGAAAGCAATAGCGGGCCGTCCTCTGCAGGACGTCGTGTATGAAGAGCGGGATTACATCTCTTATGTGCGGCATTAGAAATAAGTAGCAATCCAAAAGGTGAAAACCTCATTTTCGTGCACTGTGTCGCTCCTAGGAGCCCCTGTGTAAGGAGAATATTAGCGGTAATTTCCCACATTACATCAGAAAGGAGCGGATTATTTTTAATTCTCGTTCACTCTGCCCTGAATGCTCTTCTCTCACATTTACGGATTCCTCCGGCAGCGAGACACAGAGGGATAATCAGTACAAGACCTCTCCTCTACAGAACAAATTTACAAATGTAATGCCGCCATTAACTAAACCAGACACATGTTTTACAAATCTAATCATCTCAGGCGCCCCCCATCCCCCCTCTCCATTCTGCGCCCCGGCTCGAAAGGCTTTTCATCAAAGGAGCAATTTTCCTTCTCCAAAAATAAGGTGGATATTGCGGATGTAAAATGCATGCGAGCTCTCCTGGAGGATATGCAGCTTGCCACAACACATTACCATATATATAGGAGTGGGAGATGCCTCCTCCCTGCAGCCGCGCCGCGCGGAATACAGAACGCCGACCGCCGACTTACCTTGATGCTTGTAGACTGCAGCTTCTGGAAGAAATACCTCTGGAAGGAGAGAGGCACTTTCAGGAGGCGGATGACTGCGTTACACAGGCACGAGGTGTGCTGAAAAACAAGCAAAATAACAGGAAAAACGCAGGTTACCGCACAAGATATCCGAAATACTGTACACTTTAACCCCTAAATGACCAGGCCTGAAAAGGCCTTAAAGGGGTATTCCCATCTTAGACAACGGGGGATATCGCTAGAACCCGCACCTATATCAAGAACGGAGCGGGGAGCGCTGCACCTGGAGGACCCCAGGTTTCCAGGGGTGCGGCCACCACCAGGCGCAGCTCCCATAGAAATGAATTGGAGTGCACCGCACAAGCACGGCCACCGCTCCCATTCATTTCTATGTAGCTGACGGAAATAGCCGAGCACATGCGCAGTGCGCCCTCCTTCACTTTGGGGACTCCATTCTCAATATAGGTGCAGGTCTCAGAGGTGGGACCCGCACCTATAAGACAATGGAGGAATATCCTAGCGATGTGCCCCCATTGTCTAAGATGGGAATAACCCTTTAACCCTTTCTGCTCCAGGCGATTTTCCATTTCTGTACTCTCTGCCTTCCCGGAGATATAACTTTTCTATTTTTCTCTTCACATAGCTGTATGAGGGTTATTTTTTTAGTTCTTTCTAACGGCACCATTTGATATTGTATACAATGTAGCGGAAAGCTGGTATTTTTTTTTTTTTACAGAGTTCCCTATGCGGTAAAACTGACCTATGCCCTTCATTCTCCAGGTCAGTACGATTATGGAAATACCACATCTGCACAGTTCTTCTTTTGTTTTAATACAGGGATGCCCAACCTGTGGCAAAACTACAACTCCCAGCATGCACGGACAGCCTATAGCTATCAGCCTACAGCACAGCATGGTGGGAGTTGTAGTTTTACAACAGCTAAAGGTCCACTGGTTAGGCATCCCTGTTTCAATACATAAAAAAAAAAATTGCAAATTTTTTTGCAGAGATCTGCAGTTTTTCTTGATACTTTTTTGCGATGTGTGACCTTTTGATCACTTTTTATTCAATTTTTTTGGAGGAGGTGCGTCAGTTTAGATTTTTTTTTTCCCCATTACGCGGTATGGGATGAATATTTTACACCCTTCTATTCAAAAAAATTATATCAAAGTACCCCCAATGCTCCCATTATGATGTGCTGCCTATTTAATCACTTAAAGGGGTTTTCCGAGTTATATATATTGATGACCTATCCTCAGGATAGGTCATCAATATCAGATCGGCGGGGGATGAGCTGTTTGAAGAGAAGGCGCGCGCCATATCAGCGCTGCCTCCTCTTCACTGTTTACATGCTGGCCGTAACGGGGTAGTGGTGAGTAGGTGTAATTACACCTCACCGCCCAATACATTTCTATGGGAAGAATCGCTTCCATAGACTTGTATGGAACCGATTCTTCCCATAGAAATGAATGGGGCAGTTAGGTGTAATTACACCTACTCGCCACTACCCCGTTACGGCCAGCATGTAAACAGTGAAGAGCAGGCAGCGCTGATACGGCGCGCGCCTTCTCTTCAAACAGCTCATCCCCCGCCGATCTGATATTGATGACCTATCCTGAGGTCATCCAGCTGATCGGTGGGGGTATTTTAATCGTATGGGTGTTTGCGGATGCAGTGATAACTATGATATTTATATTTTTACATTTTTTTTTACACTTTTTAAAACTTCCACTAGGGAACTTGCATAAGAGATCATTAGACCCCTCCATCATAGACTTCAATGAATTAGCATTGAAATCTATGAGTATTTAGCGATGTTCCTATGAAGTCCTGGCACAGACAGGGTCTCCATGTGAACATAGCTGTGGCAAGCTGTTCCAGCACTGTTTTATTTTTTTTTTAAGCTCTCAGATGCTGTGGTCACTTTTGACCATGCCATCTGAGGGGTTAAAGGGGTTGTCCGAGTTATTTTTTTGTTCTATATATATATGTTTCTAACTTGTCAGGTATAACAACTTTCCCATATACTTTGTGTTTCTAAAGCTGCTGGTTTCTCAGAGTTGACTGAGGGTCACATGACCTGTGATGTCAGCTTATCTCCCTGGTCTATGATGTTTGGTGTACAAGCCTCAGAGATCAGATAACAGTCTGTACACGAGACGTCACTGGCCACGCCCCCTTTCTTTGCCCGGCTGCTATCTGCTCTCTCCCTGGATTCCTTCAGATAAAACATTAACCCCTTCAGCCAGAACACACTGAGGGCTCAAGGCTTTATAACAAATAGTAGCTGCAGCAGTGAGAGGAGACAAATGCTGGGCAAGGAGCTATAGAGGAATTGTATTGTACAAGAACAGGTAGGGAGAATTTCCTGTGTGTATCAGCAGTGTCATTGTACAGCTGGGACTTGTAGTCCTACACAAACAACATGCTGCTGAGTATCCCAGCAGGCAGACATGTACTCACAGCACTTATATTCACTGCCTTTGCAGAGAAGGGGGGAGGGGCAGAGATTGTTATTACTGCATGTAAACAAAGGCTAGAAAAGAACCAGGGAAATGAGGAAATATAGATTTTTTTTGCCTAAAACTTGCTGAACTTAGTTATATATTGCTACCCATCAGATTTACAGTGCTATATTTTTTTTCCATAACTTGGACAACCCCTTTAAATGTCTGTTAGCCCCAGGCGTCTGCTGTTAAAGGGGTTCTCCAGCATTTTTTTTTTGCAATTTGTCCCCAGCCTGAAATATCTGTGGAGAAATGTATTTTACCTGCTCCCCACCACTCCGTTCTGGCTCCCTGTGTTTCCTCTCCAGACTTTTGGTCCCCATCAGTGAATTTTCACATGGAGAGGGTGACATGCACTGCTGAAGTCAATGACTGGCCTCAGCGGTGATATGTCCCCAAGTGGCACGTGACTTGGCAGTGATGTGCTGCTTGAGGATACGTCACCACTGAGGCCAATGACTAACTAAAGATTCAGGCAAGATCCGGTTACTTAAAGGGGTTGTCTGTGTTCAGAGCTGAACCCGGCATAACCCGTTCTTCACCCCTCCAAGATGAGTACCAGAGCATTTCTTGCTCTCTCTTGCCCTGCACTATGTAGATGGCTTTTTCTTCATATCCGGTGACGTACCAGGCTTCTGCTAGGCAGAGGCTTCCGCCTAGAGGTGAGCCCAGTGATGTCATTTGCATATATTAAAACATCATTTTTCTCAGCAATGCGGGCACATATGAACATGGGACCAACACAGATGTCTTCAGCTGCCAAGTGCACATGTAACAGGTCAGCCAGTGTCATAGGTACAAATCTGCTGACATGATGTCCAGATACAACAGATGGGAGATACCCTCTGCTTGTGAGAGAAATGCATCTAGCAGTGCAGGTGAAACAGGGAATAATATGTCTGAGGAAGATATTAGGGAAGCCCAACAAACACATGCTCCTTCACAGTTATGATTGTACAAAGAAGCACAGCCATTATGCAAACTTATTATTTTTTTTAAAACTCGAGTACGCTTTAAGTAATCTGGGACAGGTTGGAGCTTACTGTTATGGCTCAGAAGACCACGTTATTGTTCATCTTTTACACTAGAATGGCTGGTTTTTAACATGGCGTTATAAGTCATACTGCCAGTTATGACAATAGAAGGAAGGGGAGGCTCGCCTAACTGGTTGTAAGACATCACCATTGGTGCGGAAAGGAGCCATGCCAGCAACTCTGTGGTGCCTCTTCGGCAATGAGGGCTGTGCAGTGGCAACCACCAATGTGATTTAGAAAAAAAAAACGCATAAGAAATGCTCTTTCTTTAAAGGCCTGTTTTAAAAAAGCAAAAACGTTATATTTACTATCGTTGGGTTATAGCTCCTATAAACAATAATATCCACAAATCACTATAAACATACTTCTTTATTGATTAAAAAAAAATCAAGATAGACATAATAAACACATATATAGCAATATGGTGGACGTACATAGATAGGGGAAATGTACAAAAAAGAAAAGAAGAGGGCGCCGTCCTGCGGGAATGCACCACACCGCCAGCCAACAACTAAACAGTGAGACCAGTGTAGCGTGCAACAAGAATTACACCTGGCATAAAAATAGCCATGGTACCAAATGACAAGCACTGAACACAAGACTCCAGAAACAGAACATCAATATCAAAAGGAAATTTGAATACCAGAATCAAGGTGGCAAAAAGAGGTGTGCAGGCCCGCAGGACAGCGTCCGTTCCCGACGCCGTTTCGCCCAAAGGCTTCTTCTGGGGAAATCGTTGGGTTATGTTAAAGGAAATGCTCACCTTTACAAATTTGTATTTGCCCAATGTATGTACAAAGAAGCAACTTTGCAATTAGTCTCTATAAAATTTCCTATGTTTTGTGCCGACAGCTGCTATACAGAAATGTGCGCCTTCATGGTGTCAGACGACAAGCAAACATTTGGTATATTAGTGGGAAATAGGGGACACATGGAAGAGTGTATGATGCAAGACCAGAGTACACATAGGTCTGCACAGTAGCTGTATGCTCAGAATGGTAGGTAATTTTTAATCAAAACTGTACGCAAAGTTGCCTCATTTTTAGAGGAATTAAAGACGTAAAAAACTTAACGGGGTCTTTAGCTGGAAGGCATTTCCCCGAGTCACTGCACCCCAATTAGTTTTGATCTGGGGGATGAATGAAATACCATAATGCAAAAAGTTCAAACTTTTAAAGTGAACAGTGCCATCCAGTGGCCACATTATGATATTACATTACTATAATGGCAGGCAGGCAGGTAGGCATACATTATAAGGCTGCACACACGTCAGTCTAATGTGTAACGGCGGCTTCCTGCTTGTCTCCCAGCGCCAAATATGGGGGGTAAACGAGGACTGAATGCTTTGGATTTTAACATACCCAATCCTTCTGTTCTGAGGGAGGCAAATACTGTAAATCCATATGCTGAATTGAATAAACACGCATGCCTGGTCAAGCTGAGTGTATATTGTTATGGGGTTCGTCGGGGTAGACTGATATCTTACACAATGTGCTGGCTTAAAGGGAACTGAACAAGACTGTATGCAATTAGTGATTGCTCAGAACAGGTTTATGTGATGTACCTTGAAAACGGCAGCAGGTCACCCTATCACAGCTTAGCTGCATTACTACAGTGGGGAAAAGCCACGGCATTAAAAAACATAGGTGTACAGTTTTTTTGAAAATGTGATACCCCAATAACACATTTCCAACAACGGCTTAAGGGCTCATGCACACGTGCATCCTGTGCCCGTATTGCGGCTCGCATACAGCGGATCCGCAATATAAGGGCACTGGCCCGGTGAACTCTGTATAACAGATGCGGACCCGCTGACTTGAATGGGTCCGCAATCCACAAGATACGGAGCGGTGTGGAACGGAGGCACGGATCAGATGGCCATGGAAGAACTATGAAGCGCTTCTGTGGGATTTTAGTCCGTGCCTCCGTGGTGCGGACAGTCACTTGAGGATCCCATTCCAGGGGAACGGTGCCCATGCATTGCGGACTGCAATTTGTAGTACACAGCACGAGGCACACACGTTCTTGTACATGAGCCTAAAGACACTGTCAATGCCAAATGGCAGTAATTTATATGCAGTTTCTGGATGAGCTCACAAAGCACAGCAGTTAGTGAGATCAGTGTTTCTCAGCATGCCTAAGCCAAAAGCACCCTTCTATTCAAAAAAATTACATCAAAGTACCCCCAATGCTCCAATCATACCCTGTGCTGCCTATTTAACCACTTAAAGGGGTATTCCATTAATTGAATATTGATGTTAACGGTAAAATTCTGGAAATACCCCTTTAAAGGGGTACATATTACCTTTCATTTAGTTATAATGGCTCGTTTTGTCTGGGGAGCAATCATCAGGAGAAACAAAATGGCCGCCGTCCTATTAGTACACACAGAACCTGTAATAATTACAGGGCAGGACAAGTTACTTCACAACACTGAGGTAAAGTGCTGCCTCTCTGCTCTGCTTGTCAGGGATTATGATCCTGAATACAGATGATAAGATCTTCAGCTGAATCTCTGTAGGAATGGAGTTCATGAGCAGATGGAGCTAATGAGCAGCAGCACTCGTATGCAGTCTCCATTACCACAGTCTGTCCTGTCCTCTCTGTACTTCATGTCTCCTCATGAACTCCACTCCCACAAAGATTCAGCTAAATATAATGTTAAACTGTAGTCAGGATCATAATCCCTGACAAGCAGAGCAGAGAGGAGGATGAGGCAGCTCTTTACCTCAGTGTTCTGAAGTAACTTGTCCTCCTGTGTGATTAGGACAGGTTTTGTGTGTACTAATAGGACGGCGGCCATTTTATTTCTCCTAATGATTGCTCCCCAGACAAAATCAGCCATTATAACTAAATGAAAGGAAAGTGGGAATATATTTTTAATAAAGTAATATTTACGTATTTTAATTTTCTTAATTCCCGGAGAACCCCTTTAATGAAAGTTGCCCAGTGTATTCTCCAGATTGTGACTGGAGCGAGGCAGTAAAAAAAACAAAACAGCTGGGCATCTGATAGGATCAGAGATAAACGCCATAACTCCTTAGATGCCAGGGTTCGAGACAGGGAGGAGGCTCTGTCTGTCAGCCACTCAATGCATTTTTGTAATGACCCATAAAATAAAGTATAACTTATTATTTATAATGCATGTCTATTTCCTCATTTTCCCCACCAAAGAGGTCTAAAAAATAGTCAATTTATTATACATATCCCCAAACAGTACTTTTAAAAACTGCAACCCACGCTGCAAGAAACAAGCTCTCATACGGCTACCACTGGATGCAGGATATCTGCAGCATACGCACCCCGCATGGACGTACATTTATGTTTTGCATTCAAAGCAACTTCACAATTGGCAACAATTCATTAAAGAAGAACTCCCGACAAAAATTTTATTCCATGTCCTGCTAGAAATGTACATGATGTAATCTGTAGTGAATGTCATTTTCTTACCAGTGTCTGAATTTTGACTTCTATCAGCCTGAAGTTTCTTATCTGTGTCATGTGACCAGCAATTAGACCCACCAACTCACACAGAGACTTATGTGTGGACAGGAAGTCTAATTCTCTATGTATTCCTATGAGACTGAAAGTGAGGCTCCCATAGGAATGAATAGAGAAGTGACTGGCTTCCTGTCCTGGGTCAGTTGGAGGTCAGGGAGTTGGTCACATGACCCAGCTACAATAAGAAGAGAGGGGATAACTCTCAATTAGAGTCCCTGATAAGAAGATTGTATTCACTACAGATTATATCATGCACCTTTCTAACAGGTCAGAGAATAAAAAATTTTTCAGGAGTTCTTCTTTAATGAGCAGCACTAAAAACTGTCTGGTACTGCGCCCCATTACATGCAATCTCTTCTTACCAGGTATGAGACCGGCTGATGCTTTCTGCTCAGTAGCTCGACCTCCTCCAGAACCTGGTTGAAGACAGACATCATCCTGCGCTCGTACTCGCTGTCAGCTTGTAAAGACCCGCTGAAACCGCTTTCCTGGAAACTACAAATGGCAGAAAATGATAGGAACTGAAAGGGCAGGAACAATCTTGATTTAGAGGACTAGTAAGCAAGGGGGACCCCGCCTATTAAATCGCTAGGATATGCCCCCATTGTCTGGTACCCACACCTATGTCGTAAACCCAGCCGGAAAAGTCCTGGAGGGCGCACCATGCATGCGCGGCTGCCCTCCATTCATTTCTATGGGGCCGCTGAAAATAGGCGAGCCAGCTATTTCTGTCGGCCCCACAGAAATGAATGGGAGTGGTGGCCGCGCAAGAGTGGTGCGCTCCCATTCACTTCTATGGGGAGAGCGTTTGGTGCTGACCTGACCTGGGGTCCTCCAGCCAACACTTTCCCCACTCCGTTCTCTATATAGGCCCGGGTCCCAGGGGTGGGACCCGCACCTATTAGACAATGGGGACATATCCGAGCAATATAACCCCATTGTCACAGATGGGAAAACTCCTTTAAAGAAGAACTCCCGCAAAAATTTTTATTCTCTGACCTGTTAGAAAGGTGCATGATATAATCTGTAGTGATTGTCATTTTCTTATCAGAGGCTGAAATTGAGAGTTTCCACTCTCTTCTTATTGTAGCTGGGTCATGTGACCAACTCCCTGACCTCCAACTGACCCAGGACAGAAAGCCAGTAACTGCTCTATTCATTCCTATGAGACTGAGACTCCCATAGGAATGCATAGAAAATGAGACTTCCTGTCCACACATAAGGTGCTGTGTGAGTTGGTGGGTCTAATTCCTAGTCACATGACACAGATAAGAAACTTCAGGATGATATAACTCAAAAATTCAGCTACTGGTAAGAAAATGACATTCACTACAGATTACATCATGTACATTTCTAGCAGGACATGGAATAAAACTTTTTGAGGGAGTTCTTTAACTACAATTATGAGTAACTCATTTCACTGGGATGCAGTGCAATCCACTAGTGACCGCGGCTCACCAGACTGGAAAAGACCTTTATGCCAATTGTAAAAGCGTAAAAGAAATGTGGCTTTATTTTCCTTACCTGCACGAGTCTGGATCCAAGATCAGAGCTTCTATAGTGTGAGAGATTAAAAGGCAGCTCTGCTGTTGTCTGGTAAAGGTTTAGGATTAAGGCAAGTAACTGGATTCTGGAGATCAGTAGTCATATGGACACAAAGAAAATGTAAATTATTATAGGAGATGGGTGACACTGCAGACTAAGGCCTCATGCACACATCTGTGGACCACGGTCTGTGAAAACCCGGCCTGCCGTGCACGAGTGCATGTAATTATTGGTTGCTATGACGCCGTGCGCTGAGCAGGACGGTAGGCAAAGTTTTTCACGGACTGTGGTCCACGGATATGTCCATGAGGCCTAAAGCAAATGCTTTTTGGGAAAGAACGTTATTACGGAGGCTCGTTATGAATAATCTGCTCATGTATAGGCGCCGTAGTTCACCTGATGAACGAGCAAAATGTTTGTTCATCTGGCGAAATAATCTTTCATGCAGCTAACTCAATCATCATTTCTGGGCAGATTGTGCTGTGTAAACAACGAAGCAATGAAACTGTATGAGGAGCGATGGCAGTAGCCATTACTATACAGTGGAGGCGATCGCTGCATGTAAATTAAGCTCTTCACCTCTGCTGCCGAGTAGCCAATTATTGTGAAGGAATGGTCCCTTCCAGATACTTGCCTACTCAGTCGAGCAGTGTAAATCCAGTTTAACCCCTTCCCGACCGGCGCCGTACATGTACGGCGCTCGGGCGGTGCGGGGACATGACGCCCGCTCGCGGGTGCGGCGGGCGTCATGGCCGGCAAGTCTCTGCTGTTTCTAACAGCAGAGACTTGCCGCTTCTTACCTCCGTCTGCAGCAACTTCCTGGGCCTTCTGATGCTGTGATCACACGTGATCACGGCATCAGGATGCGTCTGAACCCGGAAGCCTACGCTTCCGGGTGGTGTACAGACGCCCCGATTGGCCAATCGGGGTGTCTGTACACCATATGAAAACTGGTGAGGATTACCAGTTTTCAAACTGCAATTCTTATTCTGGCCACTAGATGGCAGGCCAGTATAAGAAATGAGCAATTCATGGATTTAACTGCATCTAGTAAATCCATGATTGCTCATAAAGAAAAAAAAAACAAAACACAATATATGAGCTCATATTTGAGCTTTAAAATAATCACAAAAAAATTTAAAAAAAATGTTAAAAAATATATAAAAAATAAAAAAGATATAAAAGTTCAAATCACCCCCCTTTCCGTATAAGTAAAAAATAAATACCTAAATAACAATAAATATAGACATCATGGGTATCACCGTGACCGAAAACGCCCGTACTTTTAAAATCTAAAAAAAAATTCCAATACAGCGAATTGTGTGGCAGAAAAAAGCGTCCAAATGGCGATTCGCCGTTTTTTTGTCACTTTTTTTTTCTAAAAAAAAATTAAATAAAAAGTGATCAAAAAGTCATACACACCCCAGAATGGTATCAATAAAAACTTCAGACCGCCCCGCAAAAAATGAGCCCCCATACAGCTCTGTACACATAAATACCAAAAAGTTATAGGGGTCAAGATATGACAAGGAAAAAAAAAAAAAAAAGGACAACTTTCTAATTATTTTATCACCATCTAAATGCAGGAAAAACTATACATATTAGGTATTGCCGGATTCGTACTGACCAGTAGAATGAAAGTAACCAGTCAGTTTTAATGCACATCGAACGCTGTAAATAAGAAACCCGTAGAACTGTAGCGGAATAGCGGTTTTCTTGCAATTTCACCCCATTTGGAATTTTTTTCCCGCTTCCCACTACACCATATGCAATATTAAATGGTGGCGTTGGAAAGTACAACTTGGCCCGCAAAAAACAAGCCCTCATACAGCTATGTGAACAGAAAAATAAAACAGTTATGGCTGTTTGAAGGCAGGGAGCGCAAAATGAAAATGCAGAACCGAAAAAACCTCCGGGGTAGAAAGGGTTAAAGTGTAACTGTCATTCTTTTATTTTATTTGTGTAACGTATAGGGGCAGTGATACTGACCGTTTTTGTAATATACATTAATTACTGAAATTGGACATTTCTATTGGAAAAATAGCTCTAAAGTCGCCCATCTTGAGCCTTAGCAACGCTCCTCTGTCTTCTGTTTACATAACACAGTCAGTGTTGAGCATGTCTCCATTATTATGTAAGACAGAGGAGCGTTGCTAAGGCTCAAAATGGGCGACTTTAGAGCTATTTTTCCAATAGAAATGTACGATTTCAGTAATTAAAGTATATTACAAAATGTGACCTGTGCAGAGGTCATTGTACAAGGAAAGAATAGATTTGAAAATCACCTATTGTGACTGGTGGATCCTATCTTATCTTTACACAGAGGTGATATCATTACAGGCAGGAATAGAATGACAGATAAGCAGGTAACTGCAGTAAAGTGATCTGTACAGACCAAGTAGTGTTGCCCATTATAAGGCTCAGTAACCAATATGAAAACTGTAGGATTTTATGGTTTTTGTTTAAATATAGATATTGACATGGAAAATTAAAAACATAAAAAATTCTTTAGAAATATATTAAACATAAAAACGTGATTTAAAATAATAGGTCATTTTCTGATGACAAATTCCCTTTAAGTTTTGACACAACCAGATTATGTCCATGTGAGGAATTGTCAAAGAGCGTTTTCAAGGAAGGAACGACTTCTTCTAACCATTGTTACTACACAAAGACTATCCACAAAAACAGAAATCATATTCAATGTTCTGGATACATTTCTATGTTTCTGAGTGTTGTAGAATCAGCATCAAAAGAAGATTGATAGAGATCTCCATAGCGTGTGGCTAGATTCTTGAAATCCTCCATAGACTGCTTCATCTGAAAAAAATAAAATAAAATAAATAAAATGACTATAAATGTCACCCAAACATATAAAGGAAGCATAAAAAGTATAAGAAGTTGACTATTGCAGGCTCAGTAATAGAATGGATACCATTTGCATATAGGAAATTAGGATCTATTCACAAACCATTCAGTGGCATCTGTCGCCCACAGACTCAAATGCATTTTTTGTGGCATGATCCTGTATGGAATATCTGCAGCAGACGGACAATTCAATACAGATGAAGTTAAAAAAAAAAAAAACAACATACTGACATGTCTGACGCAGACCAAAAAGGACATTCTGTCATGTGAATGGGGCCCTATGGAGACGGTGGAGGTATCAGGGGTTGGATGCCCACCAGACACTTATCCCCCTGTCCTATGGACAGGTGATGAGTTGAGATTCTGGACAACCCCTTTAAAGGAACATTCCAGGAAAAAATGATACACTATGTTATGGTACTACAGGTTTGAGAAGGCGGAACGTGGCATGAGATTTAAATATCACCAATGAGACTCCCTGTGTCATGTTCCACACTAGGTATACTAGGTATTGGACCACATTTATTAAGTGTCCTACATGGGGGGGCTCGGCTTTGCAAGAATGGGTGGGGCTTAGTGATGGAGGGCATGGTCTAAGATGCAAATCATAGCTTCATGCAGCAAAAGTTTGCCACACAATTCTAGCAGAAAATAAGGCAACTAATAGGAAGCGTAAGGTTAACCGATGAGTCTAACAGTTGCTTTCTTAAGACCCAACTAATAAACCAAGCCCTAGTCACCTGCGTAGAGATGCGTCCGCAGCGCTGGAGGTCGTTGCCGGAGGTCATGGCTATTGTGGCAGCGATGGCTGGAGGAGGGCTGGTCTTCAGGCTGTTACAGGTGCAGATCAGTTGAGAAAAAGATTGAAGGAGATCAATCCTCAGCTTCACAAACTCACACTGGAAGCTGAGCGGATTCATAGGGGTGCTGGCTGCCTATAGGGACATGTAGAAATGAGTAACTTAACATAGCTTCAATGGGTGTTCTTTAAATACCGTAATACTTAAAGGGGTTGCCAGGTGTTTTTTTTTTTATCTGTCACCCAGCCAGCGGGACCTGTGGAGGAATCCATACTCACCTGGTCCTTACTGTTCCTGGGTATTCTTCACTTGACTTGCGGCGACTGTCTGTCCTGAACTGGCCTCAGTGGTGATGTGTCCCCAAGTGGCAAGTTACTGCTGGATTACGTGCCACTTGGGGACATGTCACCACTGAGGCCAGCCACTGGCTGCAGCAGCACATGTAACCCCATCTTTGCAGGATAGACAGGGACCTGGGAGCCAGGGAGCTGGAACCACGCGGCAGTGACTAGGTATGGATTTTTTTCACAGGTCCTGCTGGCTGGGGGGCCGATTAAAAAAAAAACAAAAAACTGAACAACCCCTTTAAGGAGACTGTTCAGCCATGAGCTCACAAATTATATAATCTTTAGGTCAAAGAATACTAACCAGTTCAAAACTTGCATCAGGACTTGCTTTGCTCCATTAGAGCAGAGCTATGATCTGTGAATACAGTTTAGCTATGGTAGTCTGACACCTCCTGCCTCATCAACGTGTCAGGAAGTCAAAGCACGAAGAGTGGATTCCCATTGCAGAATGATTATAAAGTACCACCTCAAGGGAAACCAGCTAATAATTTATTTTTTAATTAAAGGGGTTGTCCGTGCTTTTACTATTGATGACTTATCCTCAGGATAGGTCATCAATATCAGACTGGCGGGGGTCCGACATCCGGAACTCCCGCCGATCAGCTGTATGAGGAGATGGCGCGCACTGTGTGCATGTGCTGCCTCCCATCTCTCTTCCTGTCCGTTGCTGCTGTCTATGGTCTTTGTCATAGACAGCAGCGGTGACCAGGAAGAGAGATGGCATGTGTGCACTGCACACGCTGTCTCCTCATACTGTAGACTGCCGGGGGTGCCAGGTGTTGGACCCTCGCCGATCTGATATATCCTGAGAATAGGTCATCAATAGTAAAAGCCCGGACAACCCCTTTAAGGCTGTGCATAAAGTGGGGTCTGTTGTCTCTATGTATTTAAAGGTGTGTTGTAGAGATTTACTGACCGTAAGTGAAGCTATTCCTTTGTGGTAGGATTTGAGGGAATCGGCAATGGCCGACAGGGCCAGGCCAATGTCGTCCTCCTGTAGCTGGGTCAGACATTGCTCGGCAAGAGAGAACTCCTTCAGACTGTTCAGCCAAAAGTAAAAATGTTCGGAAGCCACCTGTGTGAGAAGACTCTGATACAGCTCCTGAGCCATGTCATGGTTCCCCTGAAATACAGAAATAAGGGACAATCCTTTTTTCAGTCTTTCCATAAACCAGATCCTGTCCAATTCTTATACACCAGAACCCCACCACTAGATAACTCACTTTATCGAATGGCATTTATCATGTAGAGAAAGTTAATACAAGGCACTTACTAATGTATTGTGATTGTCCATATTGCTTCCTTTGCTGGTTGGATTCATTCTTCCATCACTGCTCGTTTTCAGGG
This sequence comes from Rhinella marina, assembly GCA_900303285.1. Classification (NCBI taxonomy): domain Eukaryota; kingdom Metazoa; phylum Chordata; class Amphibia; order Anura; family Bufonidae; genus Rhinella; species Rhinella marina. The sequence continues at coordinate 128,570 of ONZH01008573.1, read as the reverse complement.
GTTATGGCCAACGCAGCAGTGCAGATACGAGGTGGCCAGGACCTGTTACGCAAGCGTGCCTTTGTGTGCGCCCACGGTCCCAGCCACCATAGAAGCAAGCACGACCACCGCTGCTGGACTGCAGGGTGGTCGTAACCCCTGGAAACGAGCAGTGTCTTATGTGATGGAAAAATGAATCCAGCCAGCAACGGAGGCAATATGGATAATAACAATACATTAGTAAGTGTCTTGTATTAACTTTCTATACATGATAAATGCCACTTACTGAAGTGAGAGGACCCCTTTAAAGGCGGTATTTTATACCTAAGTTGGACTAACTGATGCCTGCAGCCTGCCTCCATTATTGAAATATTCATACTTACCTGCTGCTCTGGCTCCTACGTGTCCATCTTCTAGTATGTGGCTTGTTTACTTTCTCCCCATCATAGGTATGGTCACCTGCTCCGCTACAGCCAATGCCTGGCTTCAGTGGTGATGTGTCCACAAGAGACACCGCTAAAGCCAGTGGAGCAGGTGACCATGCCCATGACGGGGTGGGAGTAAACAAGCTGCAGACCAAAAGATAGACACACGGGAGCCAGCATGCAGGACCAGAGCGGCGGGGAGCAGGTAAGTATGAATCTTTTAATGGCGGAGGCAGGCTGCGGACACCTGTGAAACGTTAGGCATTCCCAGTCAACCCCTTTAATCAAATTTAGGAAACAGGGAGAACAGGCCACATGTGTAAGGTCATAAGAATGGCTGCCTGTGTGATCTTACAGGCATCATAATCAATAACCATCTTCACAGAACACAGGGTAATACCCACCGATGATCACTGATCTTACCATACGAGAGGCTTGTCTGGCTATTCTGTACACAGTCCAACCATTAGAGACATTCTCCAGCTGTTGCTTTATCACAGTCTTCACTTCAGGCGACAATGCTTTTTGGCTCGCCACAAAAATAACGGTAGCAAGGGCAACCTGGAAAAAAGACAGCATAATGGGTAATTAAAGGGGTTTTCTGGGAATGAACTACTGATGACCTATTCTCAGGATAGGTCATCAGTATCTGATCAGTGGGGGTCCGACACCTGGGACCCCCGCTGATCAGCTGTTTAAGAATTCACCGGCGCTCCTGTGAGCGCCGCGGCCTTCTCTCAACTTTTTTTAAGCCAGTTCATTGGTCACGTGCCCTAGGAACGGCTCAGCCCCAGCGCAAAACCAAGCACATCCGCTGTACAATGTATGGTGCTGTGCTTGGTGAGCGTTACCTTCTCAAACAGCTGATCGTCGGGGGTCCCAGGTGTCGGACCCCCACCGATCAGATACTGATGACCTATCCTAAGCAAATCCCCAGCCTAAACTGGCCAATGTGGACATCATGTAGCTCTCATGGCCCTCATTCATGGAGATGAAAACTTCTCCACTCGGGATAACATAGGTGGGTGCTAAGTGAGTCTTAAAAGCAAAGCTACACCTCAGTGGGATCCTGTAGCTCTTCAGCTGTACCTATTATACTTAGATATTCTGTGCTACTTACCAGCAGCTCCTGTTGTTTGTCTGTGGTCGATCGGCCAATGACTTTGTACAGTTCCACCAGGTCCCCTAACATCCCATCCCCGAGCACCGGCAGCTGCATGGCCACAGAGGCCAGACAATGACACAGACAGATCCTGGCAGAGTCCTGTGCGCTGTGCAACTGGGTGAGGAGCGATTCCACTACAGACTGGCTCAGGTACGGGCGGCACTTTGCCAGCTTCACCATGCAGGACAAAGCGGTCTAAAGAAACAGGGGAACATGATGTGATATTATCTATAAAGACAATTAGGTGGAGGAATTTTCACAAAATCCACCCCACAAACTGAATCCCATTGATTCTGATGAGAAATACACACAGTGGTTCACACGGTAGCAGATTTTATTCACTTCCTTGGAAAAACTTAAAATGAACATGTCAATTCTTTCCACAGCTTCTGCACAGAAAAAGCGGAGGGTGGTCACATGAGGATTAAGGATTAGAGATGAGCGAGCAGTGCTCGTTACGAGCACTGTAACGCTCGGGTCCCGTGTGAAATGCCCGCAGGCATTGCGGATCCGTCCTCATCTGCATGTAAGTCAATGAGGACGGATCATTTGGTATGACACTCATACCAAACGGTTCCGTCCTCACCCGTCTTAAAGTCAGTGGGGACGGAACCGTTTGGTATGAGTGTCATACCAAACGATCCGTCCTCAATGACTTACATGCAGCTGAGGACGGATCCGCAATGCCTGCGGGCATTTCACACGGGACCCGAGCGTTACAGTGCTCGTAACGAGCACTGCTCGCTCATCTCTATTAAGGATTTAAATCCTTGTGCAAACCCTCAGTTTGCCAAACTGCAGATCCACAGCAGAAATCCGAGTGTCAGGCTGTTTACATGGTTAAAATCCGCCACGGATTCCATCGGGGAAAATGTTCGACTTCCGCCACAGAATCCACTATCAACACAACAAACAGCCTGCTATTGCCTTCAACTGAAAAATGCCAACATACGAACTTGGTTGCACGTTTTCTGCTGCTAATTTCAAATCCGCTTCAGAAGTGGCAAGTTACTCCTGAGAAGCGGATTGAGAGTGGTTTTTACATTGAAGTCAATGGGGAAGCAGAAAAAAAAACCCAAGCAGTTATAGAAGCAGTTTTTACAAGCCAAAAACGCTTCTGAATTATCCCACTCAAAGGCTGAATTAGAAAACACTGGCAAAAACACTTTCAAAATCCAAAAACTATTCTAAAATGATTGCAAAATCTCCTCTAAATCCACCACCAAATTAGAAATTTACCACCAAAAACACACAGTTTTTATCTATGATTATTTATAGAGAACGCGTAATCTGTGTGAGAAGTCTTAGGGGCCATGTGAATGGGTCCGCATCTATTCCGCAATATTGCGGAATAAGCGGAATAAGCCCGGCCACTTGTTCCCCAAATGCGGAACACACGCCGGGCGGCACCCGTAGTATTGCGTTTCCGCATTTTTTCGGACCCGCAATACTATAGGCCATACATGTTCCTCTAGAATTCTAGGAAGACTAAGTCCTCTCCATTATGTGTGTAAGCTCAGGAGGCCTCTCAATGCATTTTACTGCAGGTTTGTGGGAGCACAGCGTCAGAATGCAAGTGAGTATGAGGATAAAAATTACATACCCGGACTCAGTGTCACTTACACTATAGACAGATTTACTTTAAACAGGCCTTGAGACATGACTTGGATAATAACTAAGCCAGCTCCTCATCTGCAGACAGCTGTTTTAGGGTGATTGACCCTCATCAGAGCAAAGCAGAGAGTATTGGCTTAACTGGGTGCAAGGCCTAGGTCAGGATTCAGCATATACTATATCTTCTTATTGAGAGTGCCTAAACGGCGTGAAGAGACTTATAGACCAGCCAACTTTCCTCTAGAATTATAGGAAGATGGTATGCAAATGAGCTCTTATCAAGCTCGACCTCTGATGTAAGGTATCTATGGTTTTAGAGGTGGAGCTTGCTAAGAGCTCACTTGCATATCCTCATCTTGTTTTCAGCTACTGATTTCATTGCCGTGGATTTTAATCGTGTGCACATAACCTCGGCCGTTGATTTGTACCAGAGATTCCGCAGAAATATCCATCACAGGGATCAGCAACCTCCAGTACTTCAGCTGTTGTGAAACTACATCTCCTATCATGCACACTTGCTTGGCTGTTCTCTAAACTCCGCTGCGAGACTGTGGTGAGGGGCCACACACTGATCAGCCTTGGAATGAATGGAGCTAATCAGTTTGCAGACCCGTCATCAGAAACCTGAGGCCCAGACTCCAGCTTTTTGCTACAGGTAAAATAATCACCTAATTTTGTGAACATAACAATGACTGTACTCAGCTAAAATAACATAACGCACAATACCAGTTGTATCGCCATACCCCTTCACCCTTCATTAGTTCACTGCACCTTTAGGGTCTGCTGTGCACCAGCGCTGCTGTCCTGACTGCTCAGGACAAGAAGAGATTCAAGGCCGAATACAGCGTCCTTCTCCAGAGCCAAAGGATCTGAAAGAAAAATAGGAAGCGAATCATTTGGATTAGGCAAGCATTTGTGACCACAAATTTATCACATTTATAGTCCAATTCCATAAAGCAAATACCAAACTATTTATTTCATTTTCCAGGTTGTGCCAAGAATCACGTCGAAGTGACTTTAAGGTGAACAGAAGACTACATTAGTGACTGACCGAAGAACATGCAATTGGTATTTTGGAGAGTCCTTGAAGATTAAAGGGGTTTTCTGTGATTTTGATACGGATGATCAATCCTCAGGATAGGTCATCAGTATCTGATCGGTGTGGGTCCGATACCCGGGAGCCCCGCCCATCAGCTGTTTGAGAAGGTACCGGCGCTCCTGTGAGAGCCACAGCCTTCCCCGTGCTCACCAAGCACAGCAGCACACTGACACGCCCTTTGTTTAACAAGACATTTAGCTAGAGAATTGATAGCAACACACTGAGCATGCTCGACCTAACAAAGGCTCAGAACTACAGGTCGATGCCATGGTAATTTATGAGGAACACAGTGGGTAGCAGAGGAAGAAAACTACTTTTATAACTACTGAGCGGTAAATATGGGAAAATGACATTACATTAGGTAATTACTGAAGATGAATTAGTCTAAAACATAAGTTATATTTCTGGTAACCAGAATAACCCTTTAAGCCAAGTGACCATGTGGCATAGGAAAAGGACATGGTGCTCAATGGAGTGCCACAGCCTCTTCAAACAGCTGATTGGCGGAAGTGAGGGAGTCAGAACCCCCCACCCCCCCAAAGATTTGATTCTAATGACCTATCCTGAGGTTAGACCATCAATATCAAATTCTCTGACAACCTCTTTATCAGCATTTAGAGATTTGCTTACAGTGGACACAATAGACAAATGCCTACTATGGGAGTGTTTTCTACACATACTGTGGAGTGAGGGGTTAGGTAAGCTCTGACCACCATCTCTTGTGAATGGTGGATCCTTTGTTATCTATATAGATAGTTCCTAACAGTTTCTATAAAAAAAAAAATGGGGGTACAATCTGTCCTTGGGGAGAGAGCGCCTTAATCGGGGAGGAGTCTTATAGGCCATACATGCTCCTCTGGAATTCTGGGAAGAGGGTATGCAAATGAGCTCTTAACAAGCTCTGCCTCGGATGCCACCAGATGTAAGGCAGCTATCCTATAAGCCAATGTTCAGCTCTTTAAATAAGCCTTGAGACATGACTCAGATGCTACCACCACATGTAACCTACAGTCATTTTTATGTGGTTTTTTGGAAGAGAAAAAAAAAAAACACCATGGACCGGGATGAAAAAAAGAACAGGTCTTACAGAGCTATTCCAGTGAGAAGTATTTATCTCAATCCACTGGCCAGGTGAAAACTCTAAATTGGTTTGTGTCCGAACACTAAGGCCCTCACTAATCGCCGGGATGTGGGACAGTGGTTCCCCGCTGCAAAAATGCAGCATAGCGCTTGCCTGTTTCAGTCACCGCCACTGACTTAGAGTACAGCAATAGGGCACAAGCTTGACCACCAGTCACTACAAATGCCTTCTCACTTTGGTCATGCAGTGCGGAGGAAACAGGGGACTGGTGTTCCTGGTGCTAGTGATTTGTGGGGGTCCCAGTAGTGGCAATTCCACCAATATAGCATTTAGCAGCTATATACAGTGTACAGGGGATAAATCCCTCTGGCTGGAATACCCCCTTTAAAAACAAAAATATTGCTCCCTAATACATGTAGCCTGTAAGAAAATATGGCCACCCACAGAATTACATTTAAAGGGAACCTGTCATCACGTTTATGCTGCCTGTACTAACAGCAGAATAAAGTAGAGACAGGTGAGTTGATTTCAGCGGTCTGTCATTTATAAGTTAAAAGTAAGTGGTTGCCGAGAACCAACATCACAAACACTGCAGACTAGGCCTGGAAAAGAGTCCCGGCCACCTGAGAGGAGTCATGATTATTCATGAATTCCTGCTCTCCCTGCCCACCTGCTGATGACTGACAGGCTTCTACCTAGTTTTCTCCCTTTCTCTCTAGGAGAAAACTGCCAATAATCAGCAGATGGGCAGAGAGAGCAGGAGATTATGAATAATCATGACTCTTCTCAGGTAGATTTGACTCTTTTCAAGGCCTGTGCTGTAATGATTATGATGCTGGTTCTCTGCAACCACTTACTTTTAGCTGATGTGTGAGACAATGCTGAAATCAGTATTTCTGTCACTATTTTATACTGCCCTCAGTACGGTCAGCATAAAGTTGATGGCAGGTTCCCTTTAAGTCCACAAGATTAATCTTGTCGGAATCAACTATGCATACCCATCTTACTGGTACAACCACTCCATATTGTGTATGTATGGGCTAATGGGCACATTTATTAAGAACAGTGTTGTAGACGCCGGTCTTAAAGAGGACCTCTCCCCTCTCCTGACATGCCTGTTTTAATAGTTTCATGCATTCCCCATGTAATAACAACTCTGGAGCATCTATTCTTATGTCTCTATGTTGTGCCATTCCTCTATTATTTCTACTAGAAGTTATGAATGAATTACTAGCAGTCTGCAGTAAGGGTACAGAGGGGAGGTGACCAGTTGGGGGTGTGTACCTGCACAGACTTACTCTATCCAGTCAGTGCTGCCATGTTCAGACTGTACAGGTACACACCCCCAACTGGTTACCTCCCCTCTGTACCCTTACTGCAGACTGCTAGCAATTCATTCATAACTTCTAGTGCAAATAATAAAGGAATTGTACAACATAGAGACATAAGAATAGATGTTCCAGAATTGTTATTACATGGGGAATGCATGAAGCTATTAAAACAGGCATGTCAGGAGTGGTGAAAGGTCCTCTTTAATAAAGGCCCATAGCTGGGGTGGATCCGGCCTCTCTGTAACTTCGGCGCATCCAGCACCAGCTGTCCTACATTTAGACCATTTTGCTGGCCTGTCCCCATCCCCGCCCACAATTTTAGAGCTGGCGTGAGCGGGGAAAATTCGCAGATAGTGGCACAACTAATCATTGCGCCACCATCTGCACCTGAAATACGCCTAATTTAGATGTATTTCAGATTAGTAAATGACCCCCTAAATGAGTAAAGTGGAAATTTTGAGAATTATATTACCATATTAACTCACCTATATCCTGACAAGAAGCTACAATATTGGTGAGGACGGTCACCCCGTGAGCAGCAATGCCGCGATTACTGTGATAACTGCACTCCTGTGCCAGCTTAATCAGGTCAGTATACCTGGCTGTACCCGATATGGCCCCTAAAAAATAAAACATAAGTAATAATAGATAGAATACAGAAAAAATAAACCCAAAACCCTGGCAAACGCCTGCTAATCCAGCAACGGATTATTCTGGTCGTATGTCAGGTTACAAAGATTTTCTGTTGCTGAATGAAAATACCTTTATAATGCATTGTAAGACTTAGTGTAAATTGGTCTGATTGTGGGAAGAATCTTGATGAGTAAACTCAGCCTCCAGTTTAATAGGGTTTTCTGGGAATTAAATACTGGTGAGTTAGGCTACTTTCACACTAGCGGCAGCACGGATCCGGCACCTAAAGGGTGCCGATGGATCCGTACTGCCGCTGATACATGTGTGGAGCCGGAGCAGCGGTCCGGCCCCACACATGTTGACACAGACACAGAGAACATACATACATACATACACACACAAACACATACATACTTACATACTCCAGCCAGGGACGCCGGCAGCACGTCTTCACGCGCCTCCTGCGCGCAGTGATGACGATTCCCCACAGCGCTCTCTGCTGGGTGCAATGGGGAAACGTCATAGCTGCGCGCAGGAGGCGCGTGAAGACGTGCTGCCGGCGTCCCTGGCTGGAGTATGTGAGTATGTATGTGTATGTGTGTATGTATGTCTGTCTGTCTCTCTGTCTGTATCTATGTAGCCGGATCCGGAATGACCCCCCATTGCAAGTCAATGCAGGACAGATCCGGATTACTGGTGTGTCACACCAAACGGATCCGTCCCCATTGACTTGCATTGGGGGTCATTCCGAATCCGTCTTGGTGCGGATGCCTGGACCGGAGAGAAAACCGCAGCATGCTGCAGTTTGCTCTCCGGTCTGAAGATGGAACAGAATGCTTTCAGGAGCATTCTGTTGTCTTCAGTTCAATTTTTTCCCCATTGACAATAAATGGGGACAAAACTGAAGCGTTTTTTTCCGGTATTGAGCCCCTATGACGGAACTCAATACCGGAATTTAAAAACGCTAGTGTGAAAGTAGCCTTAATCTCAGGATAGGTCATCAGTATCTGATTGTGGGGGTCTGACTGCCAGCACCCCCTGCTGATCAGCTGCTTGAAGGGGCTGCAGTGCTCAGACAAGTGCTGTGGTCTCTTCAAAGTACATTGTCTAGCTGCTATGCTTGATATTATAGTTGTAGCTTGTTTCACACTGCAGGCAGTCTGTTCCAGCATAGAACGCCGTGAATCGGCTGGACAAAAACCTTTGTCCGGTCGATTCTCGGCATATTTGTCAGTTCACAGTTCGATCACCACTGGACTCCATTACAGTTAATGGGGCTGGATGGCATTCCGGTAGCGTTCGGCAATACCGGATAGAGCATGGTGGCTCCCGGCCAGAACAGCTTGCTGCATCAGCAAAAACAAGCCTTAGGGCCCGTTCACACAACCGTCCAAAATTACAGAATAGGTGCAGCCCCGTTCACTTCAATGATAGCGTGCCGCGGCTCCGCAAAAAAAAAAAAAAAAAAATAGAACATGTCCTATTCTTGTCCGCAGTAGCGGACAAGAAATGGCATTTTGAATGGGGTGCTGGGCCGTGTGTTCCGCAAATAGCGGAACACACACTGGTCGGCATCCGTGGTATTGCAGATTCGCATTTTTGCAGATCCGCAACACCACGGCCATCTGAACAGCCCCTTAGGCCTCATTTAGACTGCCGTATGCTGTCCGCAAAAATACGAATCCGTTTTTTTGTGGACAGTTCAGCATGTCTGCAAAAAAACAACAACTTTCATTCTGTATTTTTGCAGATCCATAGACTTCAATGGGGCCATGTCCTGATTTTTACTGACAAGTATAGGACATGTTTCATTTGTTTTGCGGAGCCATGGAATGGAAGAAAAAGGCATTTGGTCCTCATCCATGGTCTCTACAAACACCTGATTGGTGGGAGTGGAGCCAGGAGTGTAGATCATGAATATTAAAATTGTGAATGACCCCTTTTATTGTGTCACAATTTTGATCCTTCGGGAGAATTGTACCTGGGGGTGGATTGAAGTACTGCTTGATGGAGATGCTGCCGGAGAGAGTAGAGAGCACAGAGACCATTCCCAGTTTCAGGCTGTCGTATGGCGTCTGAAGAGCACATTCACATAAAGCCTAAGAGAGAAAGAGGATCAGCTCACAGATTATTACATTGATTCTCTTTTACTTTTTGCACACTAAGGTCCTAACAAAACACAAAAAACCCAAAGAACATCAGGACCATTAAACCATCACGTGTCCAAAATCACTAAAAGGTATTGAGTCAATAGGAATGAAACACTGTTTTTTAGGGGTTAAAGGGGTTGTCGCTCTTCAGTAAGTGGCATTTATCATGTACAGAAGGTTAATACAAGCCACTTACTAATATATTGTAATTATCCATATTGCCTCCTTTGCTGGCTGGATTCATTTTTCTATCACAGTACACACTGCTCGTTTCCATGGTTACAGACCACCCTGTAATCCATCAGTGGTGGTCGTGCTTGCACAATATAGGAAAAAGCACTAATCTATGTGAGCTCCCATGGTCCCGGCCACCAGAGAGGCTGACGCTTTGTCCTATAGTGTGGATGCACGACCACTGCTGATGGATTGCAGGGTGGTCTGTAACCATGGAAACGAGCAGTGTATAATGTGAAAGAAAAATAAATCCGGCCAGCAAAGGAAGCAATATGGATAATCACAATACATTAGTAAGTGGCTTGTAGTAACTTTCTCTACATGATAAATGCCATTTGATGAAGTGACACAACCCCTTTAATGTTACACGTTCAAAGAGGACCTGTCCCCTCTCCTGACATGCCTGATTTAATATCTTCATGCGTTCCCCATGTAATAACAATTCTGAAACATCTATTCTTATGTCTCTATGTTGTGCCATTCCTGTGTTATTTCTACTAGAAGTTATGAAGTAATTACTAGCAGTCTGCAGTAAGGGTACAGAGGGGAGGTAACCAGTTGGGGGTTGTCCCTGCACAATCTGAAAATGGCAGCACTGATTGGATAGAGTGAGTCTATGCAGGGACATACCCCCAACTGGTTACCTCCCCTCTGTACCCTTACTGCAGACTGCTAGCAATTCATACATAACTTCTAGTAGAAATAATAAAGGAATGGCACAACATACAGACATAAGAATAGATGTTCCAGAATTCTTATTACATGGGGAATGCATGAAGCTATTAAAACAGGCATGTCAGGAGAGGGGAGAGGTCCTCTTTAATCCAAATGCTGTCTCAGAGATAACTCTCCAGTTACACCCTCCCTACACTTTACACTGCAGCTCTGCTTGTGCAGCCTAGCTGCCGAATATAGGTGCAAGCCTTCCACAGGCTCACCGGGAAGTCAATCATAGTTCTCTTCATGAAAAAGTTATATATATATTTTTTTAATAAGGCACCACACCTGTATATTGTCCCTGTTCCAGGTGTGGGGAGTTTTGTTGGCCAGAAATTTCAGATCCTGAATAGCAAGTCTCTTCACTGCTTTCCTGGGGTCATTCTTCAGGTATTGCAGCAATAGCTGAATCTGAGGGGAAAAAGGCAAGGCCGTCAAGCAAGGTCAAACGTTTTGGAATGGGAGACGTTTGTCAGAGTCCGCATTGAAAAGATGGATGATGCCAGAAGCAGAAAGCTCCCGAGGACAGGTCATCAATATTTAGAACCTGGACAACCCCTTTAAATGTATACTACGTGAACATTTTTATATCTTTTCTAGGATATGAGAACTTCCAGCAAGAAGCCTGAGGCTGCACTACTAAGGGATTCTGATAAAAGCATTTGCCTTCTGATTTCTCTTGCATTTACTAATGGGGCTTCAAATAACCACCAATATCAACGTGGATAGATGGGATGTGGTGCTTGAGCTCTTATTCAGAGTACCAGTTAGTGGATCACACAGTCTCGCAGGTATATCTCTTAGGATACGACCACACAGAGCGGCTGTGCTTGGGATATGGCTGCATTGTATTAACTAATTACAAATGCATTGCTTCTTCTTTCTTCACTGGTAATGGCCAGCCCACAGAAGAAACAATGCATTTGGAATTCGTTAATGGGAAGCAGCTGTGGCTCATATGGCCATGCGGTACTGGGCCACTAGTGGCCACATCCCGAGCACAGCATGGCTGCTCCGTGTTGTCATTACCCCAGCTGATGGACTATAGAACGATGTATAGATCTCTGGAGGCAGATGAATGGGACTGTGCCAGGGCTGGGAGTCGGAGCCCCCACATCCGTTATTGATGGCCTATCCCAGGGATCAGCAATTTCCAACACTCCAACCAACTCCCAGCATGCTCCAATCACTTTGTGAACATCCTAGCAACTATACCTGCTAGGAATTGTAGTTTCACAACAGTTGGTGTGCTGGAGCTTGCTGATCCTTGGCCTATCCTGAACACAAGCTATCAATATTACAGTCTTGGAACCCCTAATTTAAAGGGCATCTGTCAGCAGCTTTGTACCTAGGACACTGGCTGACCTGTTACACGTGCAGTTGGCAGCTGAAGGCATCCCATGTTCATATGTGCCCCGCATTGCTGGGAAAAATTATGTTTAAATATATGCAAATGAGCCTCTAGGAGCAACGGGGGCGTTGTCATTGCTCATCTGTCTCTGCAACTGCTGCTCCAGCTCCACTTTGATTGACAAGGAAGGAGTGATGGCGTTTTCACTGCCTGGCGCTGTCAAAGTGCAAGGCAGTTTCAGAGAGAGCGGAGCCTCTAGGTGTAACGGCAACGCCCCCGTTGCTCCTAGAGGTTCATTTACATATATTAAAACTTCATTTTTCTCAGCAATGCGGACACACATAAATATGGGACCAACACAGATGCCTTCAGCTGCCAAGTGCACATGTAACAGGTCAGCCGGTGTCACAGGTACAAATCTGCTGACAGATGCCCTTTAAGAACAATCTATACAAACCCCCATGTACCTGTTTAGGAATGTCCACTAAGGAAGATGCAGCGAGCAAGGTGAAGGTGTGCAGTGTGACAATCACCATCTTTGTAGAGGGGTACGAGGTGACAAGCTGCTGCAGAAGATGTCGGCTGTTAGAAGCCAAAATGGCATCATGGTGCATGTGCTGTAGAATGGGAATCAGCTTGAGCTTTAAATCGACTGGGGTGGCCAAGCCTACGATAAAGAAAGAAAATGACTGGATTTTTGTTACTGTAAAATCCTTTTCTTGTCCAGACACAATCTTAACCTCAGGTATAGCCGCTGCACAGCTCAAGACTGTACACAAATGAGAAAAGAATAAAAGTGACAGAATACCAGCACAAGATGAAGAAAAGAAAAATCTCTCACCTTGGATCATTTCTCCAATTTTGTTACAGATTCCAGCAGCAAAATCTCTGAAGAAAAAAATTAAATGAGAGGAAATGCACATAAGAGAGAGGCTGTACACAGCAATGAGTGATCTTGTGGATGACTCTGGATTACAATAGTCAGCGATCGGATCCTTTTTATCTCTCCCTACAGCCTGACCCTTATCAGCTCTCTGTTTTAGACTGCAGAAGTGGGCTGTGTATGGGACGCATTAGACAAGCATACTGGCGTAACTACCATAGCGGCAGACCATGCGACTGCTATGGGGCCCAGGACAAGAGGGGGCCCAGTCTTGGGATTATCACCTCTTCTATTGGAGAAGAAAACTTGGTCAGGACTCTACCCTCTGAAGGAACAACTTTTAGCAAATGAAGCAGTGGAAAAAATGGCCCAAAGGTCATTGAAAAGGGTTTAGGCTGAAACCCATCTGTCCTGTGTTATGGCCTGGTGTGATCCTTGCTATGGGGCTCTTACCTCTCTATGTACACCACTGCCTGGCACGCTCATGTCACCTTCAACCCAAAAACATCTCCAGAATCTGCTGTTTTCCTACTGAGGACACAGACAAAACTCTTATTCTTCCTCCGATTCATTCTCGTCTTTGTTACTCTAATTCCCTACTGATTAGCCTTCCCCCTCAATACTTTCTCCTCTGTACCATCCCGAACACAGCAGCCAGGCTCATCTTTCTGTCGAACCGCTGCACCGATGACTCTACCCTACGCCAGTCACTCCACTGGATGTCCATCCACTACAGCAGGCAAACTTCGGCACTCCAGCTGTTGTGAAACTACAATTCCCAGCATCTTCATTCATTTCTATTGGAGTTCTGAGAAGAACAGAGCAAGTATGCATGCTGGGAGTTGTAGTTTCACAACAGCTGAAGTGCCAGAGGTGCCTACCCCCGCACTATAGAATATAATGTAAAGTCTATGGACACCTTCAGGGGCATTTTATTATGATTGCATTTGAATCATTTGGGGTAAAAATCATTATTTTAATTAGTCTTTATTAAACATGTTCAGCCATGTCAGAGTTACAGGGTTAAAAATCAGTCTGTTTGAAGGCTGTCAGTTTCTGTTTTCTTTAAATCCTGTCGTCTGACTGCTCATGTGTAGCTCTTACCTATTGAAAAAATGATTAATTTTCATGAAAAAAAAAATCATTAAAAAAATACAAATTGTCCCAAAGGTGTCCATAGCCTTTAAATGTCTCACCCACAAAGCTCTCCACAGTGCTGTACCGCCCTATATCTCCTTGCTCAGCTCTGCCAACGATCCGAGATCGTCCTCCTCCATAATTCAAAGCTTTTACCTCAAAGACTTTTCTCATGCGGCACCAGTGCACCACCAGGTTAATTACTAACATCCTAAAAACACGTCTTTTTGTGCAGACCTATCATTTTATAAACTGACTCCCTTTCCTTTCATCGCCGCTATTCTTCAGAACCTGCTCCCTTCACTCAATGCGTATACACATATACTTGCAGACTACTTTTTCCTATGCCGCAGCTATATAAGTAATACGTTCCAAAGATTATCCAGGAAGGTGGGCTTCTATGTATAAGTGTATATTGTAGTGACAAGCCCCTTACATATCTGTATTATCACTTCTTAAAGGAGTATTCCGGTTACCATAAATATAACTTATATTTTAGACTAATTCATCATCAATAATTACCTAATATAATGTCAATTTCACATATTTACTGTTCAGTAGTTATAAAAGTAGTTTTCTTCCTCTGCTACCCACTGTGTTTCCTCATAAGTTACCATGGCACCGACCTGTAGTTCTGAGCCTTTGTTAGGTCCAGCATGCTCAGTGTGTTGCTATCAATTCTCTCGCTAAATGTCAGTGTTCTGCTGATTACTGAGAAGAGGGGGCGTGTCTGCACTGTGATATCAGGCAGCCAATCAGTAATCATCAACACTCATGAACAAGCAGAAACTCACAGCAGGAAAGCTAGGGATTGTGGGGATTGTAGTTTTGTGAGGGAAGATCAGGAGCCATGATACTCTCAGTGTGTTGCAGGCTCACACAGGAGCTAGACAAATGGACTGCAAGGTAAAATGAAGCTCTGGTTATATGTATAGGTATGGGTTCTGGTTATATGTATAGGTATGGGTTCTGGTTATATGTATAGGTATGGGTTCTGGTTACATGTATAGGTATGGGTTCTGGTTACATGTATAGGTTCTGGTTACATGTATAGGTATGGGTTCTGGTTATATGTATAGGTATGGGTTCTGGTTATATGTATAGGTATGGGTTCTGGTTATATGTATAGGTATGGGTTCTGGTTATATGTATAGGTATGGGTTCTGGTTATATGTATAGGTATGGGTTCTGGTTATATGTACAGGTATGGGTTCTGGTTATATGTACGGGTATGGGTTCTGGTTATATGTACGGGTATGGGTTCTGGTTATATGTATTATATGGGTTCTGGTTATATGTATAGGTATGGGTTCTGGTTATATGTATAGGTATGGGTTCTGGTTATATGTATAGGTATGGGTTCTGGTTATATGTATAGGTATGGGTTCTGGTTATATGTATAGGTATGGGTTCTGGTTATATGTATAGGTATGGGTTATGGGTCTGGTTATATGTATAGGTATGGGTTCTGGTTATATGTATAGGTATGGGTTCTGGTTATATGTATAGGTATGGGTTCTGGTTGGGTCACAGCTTGCAGCCTCAATGCAGATTTTAAAAAATTAAGTTACTTTACCGGAATACCCCTTTAATAATTTTAATTTCTCATCTTGACTACTGTAATTCATTACTAACCGGTCTCCCTTCAGTCTGTCCTAAATGCTGCAGCCAGGCTCGTCTATCTGTCCATCCACTATACTGATGCTACTTGCCTGTGCCAGTCACTTTCCTGGTTGCCCGTCCACCACAGAATACAGTTCAAACTTCCCACAAATCTCTCCACAGTGCTGCCCCTCCATACATCTCTTCCCTCATTTCCATCTACCACCCTACTTGTGCTCTGTTCTCTTAGTGACCTAAGATTAAAATCCTCCATAATTCGTACCTCTCACTCCCGTCTTCAAGACTTCTCTCGAGCTGCACCTACTCTCTGGAATGCTCTTCCCTGGAATATCAGGTCAATTCCCAACTTCCCTACCTTTAAACGTGCCTTAAAATCACATCTTTTCAGGCAGGCTTATCAAGCTTCCTAAACTGGCTCTTCTTCCAGTAACCCCCCTCAACTCCTCAGACCCGAACTCGATCTTCTAACAGTCCTACACCCAAAGCAGATCGGCCTACACCGCTGCTTTCAGTACACAATTGGCTTAACTACTACATATAACAATCAACTACCTTATGTGTCACCCCCAATTCCTCATAGATTGTAAGCTCTTGCGAGCAGGGCCCTCACGCCTAGTCTTTCAGTTGTATATTAGCCAGTTACGTTGTGATGTCTTTTGTTTTGTACATGAACCCTCTGAATTGTAACCCGCTGCGGAATATGGTGGCGCTATATAAAGGGTATTATTATTTAACCCCTGCTTTACAGACAGCACACAGACAAGACACTGAAATACCAGCAACATACTTTGATTGTGCAGAAAAATGAGACGCGGCAAATATAGCGGCCTCCACTTCCACATTGTCGTGAGAATCCAGGCTTTGCCGTATACTGTGGTGGGCATTCTTTTGATCGGGAATTATGGATGCCATGCTGCCCAGCATTCTGCAACGGATAATACATGATCTTGTAATTAAACAGCTCACAGTGATATTCCATTATCACTGTATGCCTAGATTGATGTTAAAAATGAAAATCAGACATCATATAGCACAAGACAATCTCCTTCTAAGGCCTCTTTCACACTAGCGTTAGCACGGATCCGGCACCTAAAGGGTGCCAACGGATCCGTGCTAACGCTATACATGTGTGGAGCCGGAGCAGCGCTCCGGCCTCACACATGACACACATTGAAACAAGACACAGACATACATACATACTCACATACTCCAGGGACGCCGGCAGAACGTCTTCACGCGCCTCCTGCGCGCAGTGATGACGATTCCCCACAGCGCCCTCTGCTGGGCGCAGTGGGGAAACGTCATAGCTGCGCGCAGGAGGCGCGTGAAGACATGCTGCCGGCGTCCCTGCCTGGAGTATGTGAGTATGTATGTGTGTATGTCTGTATGTATGTATGTATCTATGTTTGTAGCCGGATCCGGAATGACCCCCCATTGCAAATCAATGGAGGACAGATCCGGATTACTGGTGTGTCCACACCAAACGGATCCGTCCCCACTGACTTGCATTGGGGGTCATTCCGGATCCGTCTTGGTGCGGATGCCTGGACCGGAGAGAAAACCGCAGCATGCTGCAGTTTGTTCTCCGGTCTGAAGACGGAACGGAATGCTTTCAGGAGCATTCCGTTGTCTTCAGTTCAGTTTTGTCCCCATTGACAATGAATGGGGACAAAACTGAAGCGTTTTTTTCCGGTATTGAGCCCCTATAACGGAACTCAATACCGGAATTTAAAAACGCTAATGTGAAAGTAGCCTAACAAAGCTAGAACCAGCCCTGTACCTCACATGAGATCTCCACATTCATTGCTCCAATTGATCTGCTAGATAAGTTTCAGACTGGCAGCTGAAGGGGTGTGTGCTTTCTTCTGCAGCTATCTCCCTATCACAGCTCAGGGGTGTGTGTCCTTTCTGCGGATATCTCCCTATCACAGCTCAGGGGGCATGTTATTTCTGCTGTGGCTCTCTCCCTATCACAGCTCAGGGGTGTGTGTCCTTTCTGCGGATATCTCCCTATCACAGCTCAGGGGGCATGTTATTTCTGCTGTGGCTCTCTCCCTATCACAGCTCAGGGGGCATGTTCTTTCTGCTGCAGCTCTCTCCCTGTAACTACCACAGCTTTTAACTGAAGATATGGCTGGTGAGAGCTGAAGATTTAAACTGAGCAAGTGCGGCCACCTCAGTGAGGTGGACAGAGAAATAAGGAAAAGAGCAAACAGCAGGTGGCGCTATACAGATACACTTTATTGAATAACTCACTGGCTATTCTAAATTTTTAATTACATGCAATTACAAAAGTATTCAGATCCAGGTGCTGGTTTCAAAAAATGTTTTGTGGCACAATTAAGGCAGTGGTCATTCCTTAAAACAAAGCATCCGTCACACGTACATTACCCTGGCTGGATTGAACACAGTGCACTAGTGTCTATGTTAGATAATGTATACTCAGCCGGTAAAAATAAGCCAATTGGAACCTGATACAATAGGTAAAGAAATCTGCAATGCAGGGGTCTCCAACCTGGGGCTCTTAAGCTACTACAACATTACAACTCCCAGCATGCTCAGACAGAAGCAGACTGCTGGGATAGGTTTGTACAGCAGTAGAAAAACATGGCGGCTTTCTTGCATAAACAGCGCCACAACTGTCCACAGGTTATTTGTGGAACTGCAACTTAGCCCTATCCACTTCTATGGAGTGGAGCTGCAATACCAGACATAACCTACGGACATGTGTCGCTGTTTCTGGAAGAACGTAGCCATGTTTTTCCAACCCTAGAAGACCGCTCTCCAACAACTAGTACTTCCCGAGTTGGAGATCACTGCTGTAGTGTGACATTTCATGCATTAATAAGTGAACACATGAGCATTTACTCCACGTTTATCTGGGTTATCACAGTGCAGTATTTTACCCTTTTGTATTCACATTTTCCCAGTTCCATACATTTTTCACATCACGGCTTCTACACGAGGACAAATTCAGTGCATTACGATTGCTGACCACTTACCGGAGAGTAATCGCTCGAGCGACGGGGTCATTACTGTGTATAACAGAGAAGATCCTCTTCACAAACTCGTCCACATTCAGGATCTTCTCGAGGTGCTTCTCGCTCTGCTGGGTCACTTTCAGCACACACAGTCGGAGAAAATTATTGCTGCAAGAAAGATAGATTCTCCTTAGAACAGAGCAGTGGATACGGGAAAATTCTCAGGAGGCCACAAAGACTTCAGAAAGTAGTAAGTATCTGACTTCACTACTGTTCATGAGCACATCAGGCTCTAGTCACAATACATTTGAGGAATCTGTCAAACTATAATTCTGCCTCTTCATACCTTCCAACATTTGTATCCCTATCCTCTGGATACTGTATGCCCCGTCCCAACCACAAAACCTCCCAGAAACCTTCCATAAAACCCAACCATTTAAGATCCATTTAGCTGGACAATCCCCCCAAAATTGGATGGTTTCCTCTAACATATGCAACTCTATGCCATGCAGTTGTAATCATCACACAATCCAGAGCAGAGATCACAACGCTACGGCTTCTATCTAAAAAGGTGTTGTTTTCATGAGACAATCCCTCTAAAGGGGTATTCCCGTCTTAAAAAGTGACAGCAAATCAATAGGATATGCTATCACTTTGTGACTCGTGGAGATCTGACCTACGGAACTCCCACCGATCCTGAGAATACAGGGGCCAGCAATACAGCCAACTTATGTGCCAGGAAAGGCATCAGATGGGCAAAAACATAACTGCGCAAGGAAAACTTAAAGAAGAACTCCCGCAAAAATGTTTATTCTCTGACCTGTTAGAAAGGTGAGTGATATAATCTGTAGTGATTGTCATCTTCTTATCAGTGACTGTTTCTGTGAGTAAAAACCTCTCTTCTTATTGTAGCTGGGTCATGTGACCAACTCCCTGACCTCCAACTGACCCAGGACAGAAAGCCAGTAACTGCTCTATTCATTCCTATGGGAGCCTCACTTTCAGTCTCATAGGAATACATAGAGAATTAGACTTCCTGTCCACACATAAGTCTCTGTGTGAGTTGGTGGGTCTAATTGCTGGTCACATGACACAGATAAGAAACTTCAGGATGATAGAAGTCAAAAATTCATACACTGGTAAGAAAATGACATTCACTACAGATTATATCATGTACATTTCTAGCAGGACATGGAATAAAATTTTTGTCGGGAGTTCTTCTTTAAAGGGAACCTGTCACCTCCAACACACCTAATAAACTGCCAGCATTACCTTATATTATTGACCAGTGTGTTTCTAATGATATTTTTCATTTAGAGAAGCGATTCCTCAAACTTGTTGAAATCGATGTTTTAAACTCCATGACCGCGCTCTCTCCAGGCAGCTTGAAGTCAAGGGGGCAGCGGCCTCCTTGCTTCAATTCAAGCAAAGCACGCCCCTCTTGCCTATGTTTGACAGTCTTCTTGTCTTCCTGCATGCGTGGTGCGCTCCTTCGTGCAGCGCGATCCCGGCTCCAGCTCTGCACTTAGCCGGCTTTCAACTGCGCGCGCCCCGTAAACTCCAGTGAGCGCGCCAGCCCGCCCGCACGCCTGCCTGTCCCTACGCGCGCGCTCACTGGAGTTTACGGGGCATGCGCAGTGCGCAGTTGGAAGCCGGCTAAGTGCAGAGCTGGATCCGGGATCGCGCTGCACGAAGGAGCGCACCACGCATGCAGGAAGACAAGAAGACTGTCAAACATAGGCAAGAGGGGCGTGCTTTGCTTGAATTGAAGCAAGGAGGCCGCTGCCCCCTTGACTTCAAGCTGCCTGGAGAGAGCGCGGTCATGGAGTTTAAAACATCGATTTCAACAAGTTTGAGGAATCGCTTCTCTAAATGAAAAATATCATTAGAAACACACTGGTCAATAATATAAGGTAATGCTGGCAGTTTATTAGGTGTGTTGGAGGTGACAGGTTCCCTTTAAAAGGGACATGGCAATACATCTGCGCTGCAAGCCCTTTGTTCTCAGTTCCTTTGTTCTTAGTTCCAGAGGTAGAACCTCCATCGATCATAAAGTGATGAAATGTTCTACTGATGGGCCATTACTTTATAAGTTATGAATATCCTTTAACCCCTTCACAACATTAAAAAAAAAAAAAAAATTTTGAAATCACCACCCCCTTTTGCCATAATAAAAATAAACAATAAAAAATAAAGATTATTTACACCACCTCGTCCCGAAATGCCCAAACTATTAAAGGGGTTGTCTGAGTTATTTTTTTGTCCTTTGTATGTTTCTAACTAGTCAAATACAACAGCTTTTCCATACACTTTCTGCTTCTAAAGCTGCTGGTTTCTCAGGTTTCAATGAGGTTTCTCAAGTTTCATGACCTGTGATGTCAGCTTGCCTCCCTGCTAATCTTGTATTCGTACACAGAGCCTGTACACGAGACGTCACTGTGGTGGCCACGCCCCCTGCTCTTCCGGCTCCTGCTATCTGCTCTCTTCCTGGATTCTTTCAGATAAAACATTAACCCCTTCAGCCAGAACACACTGAAGGCTTTACAACAGCAGCTGCAGATGTAAAGAGACACAGGATCTGCCCTCCTCACCCTACAGACACAAAGCTGACACTGGAGCTGATCTGGAGGAGATGCAAAGTATTGTATTGTACAAGAACAGGTAGGGGGGAGGTCCTGTGTGTATCAGCGGTGTCATTGTACAGCTGGGACTTGTAGTCCTACACATACAACATGCTGCTGAGTATTCTAGCAGACATGTCACTCAGGGCAGCATTTGCAGAGCAGAGCAGGGGGAGGGGCTGAGATTGTTATTACTGCAGGTAAACAAAAACCAGAAGAGAACCAGGGAAATGTGGAAATATAGATTTTTTTTTGCCTAAAACTTGCTTAACTTAGTTATATATTGCTGTCCATCAGATTTAAAGTACTATACATTTTTTTTCATAACTCGGACAATCCCTTTAAGGTGCAACTGACATCCTTTTTTTTTGTTACAATCTGTAGGGGCAGTGATAATGACCATTTTTGTAATATACTTAAAGGGGTTCTGCAGTTCTTTTAAACTGATGATCTATCCTCTGTATAGATCATCAGCATCTGATTGGCCAGGGTCCGACACCTAGGGCCCGCCGCCGATCACCTGTTTGAGAAGGCAGTGGCGCTACAGGAGCGCCACGGCCTTCTCAAACAGCTGATCAGCGGGGGTTCCGGATGTCGGATCCCGGCCAATCAGATGCTGATGATCTGTCCAGAAGATCAACAATTTAAAAGAACTGCAGAACCCCCTTTAAATTACTGAATATTAGGCGCTGTAACAGCTGTTCTACACTATATAAGGACAGCTATATTATAACTGTCCCTATATAGTCCAGAAAATGAGCCCTCACACAGCTACGTAGATGTGAATATAAAAAAAAGTTATGGGGGCCAGAATATAGAGATGAAAAAATACATATATATATTTTCCAAAGTTTTTATTTTTAATATTAAAACATAAGAAAAACTATATAAATGTGGTATTGTTGTAATCAAACAAACACAGAGAATGGAGGTAACAGGTCAGTTTTACTGCATAGGGAAAGCTGTAAAAACAAAACCCATAAGACTATGGCAGAATTGTGTTTGGAATTTTTTTTTCCAGCTTCCCACTACATGGTATGCAACAGTAAATGGTGCCATAAGAAAGTGCAACTTGCCCTGCAAAAAATAAGTCCCCATACAGGTATGTGAACAGAAAAATATAAAAGCTATGGCTCTGGGAACAGCAGGGAGTGAAAAACAACCTCAGGATAGGTCATCAATATCAGATCGGCAGGGGTCCGACTCCTGGCACCCCCGCCGATCAACTACTTATCAGAGCTGCCTTCTCTTCAGTGGGACAGTTCTGTAGAAATCATTGAATAGGAAGGAGCGGTCCCAATGTAGTGAATAGGATGGCCAAGCAGTAATTACAGTAGTAATAAACAGGGGCGGCCTGTCTATAGACCTTACAGGGAAATTTCTCGGTGGGCCGATGCCCCTCACACCCGGCCAGTGGATGTTTTTGGGGGATGTATTTTGTGCTGGACTGTGGTATTTGGCTCTGTTGGGGGTGGTATAATGTGCTACAATATGGTATTACTGGTCCTGCCTTCCATCAATTTGGACCCGACTATGAAACGGGGCCACTTTTAGTATTTTTTCCAGGGCCACTTTAAGTTCCCAGTCGGCCCCTGGTAATAAACACTCGTAAGAGTGCTGCATTCTCTTCAAACAACTGATCAGCAGAGGAGCCAGGAGTCGGGTCCCCACTGATCTGATATCGATGACCTATTAATACAAAAAAAGCGGACAACCCCTTTAATGCAAATCTCCAGCCAGAACTAAAAATCAGAATGTGAGTTTCTGAATCACTAATAACTGTCAGAATATAGCCCCCCCCCACCTTCACATTACTTCCTAATATGATAATTCAGCTGAGTCTTGTACAGAAAAGTGACTTGCACTAGTCTGCATGCCCTTGCTCTCCGTGGATGGATCTACAAATCCTTTAAAGGGAACCTGTCACCTCAGAAACACCCCCTCAACTAGAGTAAACGGTGTATAGTGTAAGTGATGCTGAATCCGAATATGTAAGTTTTATCTTCATACTCACTTCCATTCTGACGCTGCAGTAAAATGCACTCACTAGACTCCGGTGCTCACTCACATAATGGAGAGGACTCAAAGAAGAGTCCTCTCAATGCATTTTTCTGCAGGTTTGTGGGAGCACAGAAACAGAATGGAAGTGAGTATGAAGATAAAACTTACATATTCGGATTCAGCATCACTTACACTATACAACACTTACTCTAGTTCAGGGGGTGTTTCGGAGATGACAGGTTCACTTTAAGGGTTGTATTAAACACAGCTTTTTGTGGCAGTTTTTGATGCAGTATTTTGGGCCAAAGCCAGAATTGGGTTGGAAGGAAATGAGAAATACAAAGGAAAAACTTCTAAGGCTGGTTTCAGACCTGTGGTGTGAATTCTACCAGACAATGCAGAGAATCGTCTGGACATAAAGAGAGGTTCGAGTCCAGTCGATTCTCTGCATTGTCTGTTGGAATGCGGCCGATGGGCATTCTGTTTATATCTGGCAGTGCTGCCAGCCTGCCAGAATACATACTGCAAGTGTGAAACTAGCCTAATTCTCCTTCATGTTGGATCCACTTCTAGCTTCTTGTCTCATCCTAAGGGCTCATGCAAACAAACGTGTGCCGTCAGTGCCCGTGCTGTGGACCGCAATTTGCGGTCCACAATGCACGGGCACTGACTGTGGGGCCGCCGCATTCGGATCGTGGACCCATTCACTTGAATGGGTCCCGTGATCCGCATCCCACGGTCCACACCGCAAAAAAAGTAGTGCGGCGTTCCACATCTCCGGGATTGCGAACCCATTTAAGTGAATGGGTCCGCGATCCGTGATGCACGCGGCCGATGCCCATGCATTGCGGACCCGCAGTATGCGGGCTGGGCAACGCCCGTGTGCATGAGCCCTAATTTTTGCTACTCACACATCTTTCAGGTCCTCTAGATTTCATGTCCAACCACCTACCCCACTCTGAAGACATCAGCCAGCTTGAGGAATGCAGAATTAATCAGGATCGGGAACGGATATTTTTGAAACAGTCTTGGAAAACGGACAACGGCTTCACACTGCTCCCCGAGCTTGCCAGACCTTAATCCTGGGGAAAAAATAATAATTGTATGTCCCACGAATACACTGACAGGAATGTGAAAATATTTAGGGGGAATTTACACTGTTAGGCTCCATTCACATGTACGTATGTGTTTTCCGTTCCGTATATTGCGGATCTGCAAGAAAAAACGGATGACGTTCCGTATGTCATCCGTGTTTCCGTGTCATCCGTGTTTGTTTGTTTTTTTGCGGATCCATTGCCAATGCCTATCCTTGTCAGCAAAACGGACAAGAATAGGACATGTTCTATCTTTTTTTGCGGAACAGAAATACGGACATACGGAACATAATGCACATGGAGTACCTTCCTTTTTTTTTGCGGACCCATTGAAATGAATGGTTCCGCATACGGTCCGCAAAAAAAAATGGAACGGACATGGACACAAAATACGGATGTGTGAATCAAGCCTTATGTATATAGCGCATCAAAATGGATTTACCATGAATTGCTTTTTTTATGTGCTATTTTATCGCATGGTCAAAAAAGTCCTGTGTAAATAAAATAGAATCTTAAAGGGGTTGTCTCATTTCAGCAAATTGCATTTATCATGTAGACAAAGTTAATACCAGGAACTTACCAATGTATTATGATTTAAAGGGGTTGTCCACTCTTTTTTAAAGATAACCCGTCCCCTCTCCTGACATGCCTGTTTTAATAGCTCCATGCATTCCCCCTGTAATAACATCTATTCTTATGGCTCTATGTTGTGCCATTCCTTTATTATTTGCACTAGAAGTTATGAATGAATTGCTATTTCGCTTTAGTAAAGGAACAGAGGGGAGGTAACCAGTTGGGGGCGTGTACCTGCACAGACTGACTCTAGCCAATCAGTGCTGCCATGTTCAGTCTGTGCAGGTACACACCCCCAACTTGTTACCTCCCCTCTGTTCCCTCACTGAAGGCAAATAGCAATTCATTCATAACTTCTAGTAGGAATAATAAAGGAATGGCACAACATAGAGCCATAAGAATAGATGTTCCAGAATTGTTATTACATGGGGAATGCATGAAGCTATAAAAACAGGCATATCAGGAGAGGGGAGGGGTCCTCTTTAAGTGACGGCCTATCCTCACCCCTGACATTCAGCTGTTCTGCGTAGTTCCGTCGCTGCAAGTCAGCTGCGCAACCATCAACACTGTAGTGGACAGCGCTCATCACTGCGGAATAGGCCATCGCTTAAAAATGTCTGGACAACCCCTTTAAATGCGTATTCCCATCTGGGATAATTATGGTATATTGATAGAATAGGCCATAAATGTCCCATAAAATGCGGGTCACAGCTCTTGGTACCCCCTCCTCGCCTGAAGTGAATGGAGAGCGAGCTGCACATGTGCGTCCACCCTCTTTTCGCTGCTGTGGGACTTCTGAAAATCAGCTAAGGACTGGCTTTTTGGAGGTTTCCACAGCAGCGAATGGAGGGGGGGAGGCTTGCTCTCCATTCAGTGCTATGGACCTTCTGAAAATATCTGAGGATGCTCGCTCAGCTAGTTTCAGAAGTCCTATAACAGTGAATGGAGAGGATGTCACACACACACACACACAGCTTGCTTTCCATTCATGGCGGGCCCCCGATCTTGAAATAGGAGCGGGTCCCATTTATCGGACATTTATGGCATACCGTATGGATATGCTATAAATGTCCCAGATGGGAATACCCTTTTAAGCAATTGACCGCAAATTCAAGAGTAGCTGGATGAACCTGGGCAAGGGTATTGCCACAACACACATTGGTGAGGTCTTCAAACTAATGGCCATGTGGGGAAAAAAAATTGCTGTTTATTTGCAAAATTGTGCGGCCATCAAAAGGGTTGCCCCGGAGAACAATATTGATGGCCTTTCCTTAGCACAGGTCATAAACATCCGATCGGTGAGGGGTCCGACTCCTGTCTAAAGGGGTCCCGACGCTCCTCCCACTTGAATGGGACAGAGCTGTGCCTAGGCCATGTGACCGATAATCGTGATGTCTAAGGCTGTGACAGTCACTGGGGCACCGCGTCCTCTTCAAACAGCTGATTGTCAGGGGTGCTAGGGGTTGGACCCCCACCAATAAGATGTTGAAGACCCATCCTCAGGATAGGCCATCAATACTAAACTCCTGGAAACCCCCCTTTAACCCCCTAACTGTTTTGCTGAGTCCAGCTTGGGCAGTGTGAAAAGTAGCTAACTGGAGTGGGGAGGGCTGCTTTAGATGGTGATATCTCCTCAATGGTAGCAGCTAGAAACATGCAACTGGTCTTGTCTGAAAGCTGACAGTCCAAAATACAAGACCAAAATGACAGCTAAAGTCCAAGCAACAGAGGAGAAATCGCTGTTAGAAATCAAGTCGGGAATAATCGCAAGTAAAACCTGTTTTTACTTTTGCTTTCAGCTGCATTCACAGCATCCCGATTCCTATCAGTGATATCTTCCTCTGTCCTGAATATATTGCTGTCATTCTGGTATTGTCTGAAAGCTTGAAATACCTGCTTTCAAACAAGATCAGTTGCATGTTTATAGCTGCTACCATTCAGGAGGTAGCAGCATCTAAAGCAGCCCTCCCCCCTCCAGTTAGCTACTTTTCCCAATGCTGGAGTTCCACTCTGGCAAAACAGTTAGGGGGTTAAAGGGGTTTTCCAGGTTAAAACATGTTATCTCCTAATCCCCTGGAGTGGAGGTCTGACCACTGGGAGTGACGGTCCAGCATGCGCACTACCACTCTATGGATCTGCGGAGATGGGCGAGCGCTGTACTCGTCTATCTCCCATAGAGATGAATGCAGAGATGGCAGACATGCTTCATGCTCCAGGGCCGTTGGTTTCAGCCGTCAGACCCCCACTGATCTAACAGCTATCCCCCAGCCAGTCAATAATTTGTCTTTAAGTTAATACCACTCTAATAATTTGAAAACGAAGCCAATTCGTAGTAAAGCAGCATGCTGTCATGGTTTTCACCCGCTCCATGTTCTAAAAATCATGCTGCTGTCCAATCTAACCAATCAGAACACAGCTTCATTCTCTGCTTGGAAAAAAAAAATCTACAACCTGATTGGTTGCTAGGACATGTATACAGTGTGGACTTCAAGTGTGGACACAAGGCAGCAAGTTTCCTGGAGCAACCAATCAGACTGTAGCTTTCATTTACTGGCAGCCAATCAGGAGACCGCTTTCATTTGCCCACACATTAGAAAATGAAAGCTCTAATCTGACTGGTTGGCATGTCATTTTTTTATAAATGCGCTTTCTACATAAGGTCCTAAATGACTGACCCTCCACCCTCATGCCCTCCTCTACCTTTATCTAACTCCATAAGCGCCGAGTTGGCATCCAGCTCCTGCTCTCCATAACCGGCATCGGCTAGAAACGACCTAGCACCGCTCCCTCCAGCCGCCATGTTGATCTAGTTCTCCCTGGAGCCCATTCACACACCCAAAAAATAATAATGAAAGAATACGATTGTACGGAAAAACTAGCAGGGCGCCATGACACCTTCTCCCACGCATGCGCGAAACGTAACAATACGTCGGAACGTACGTTCTGATTGGTCGAAATTTTCTGTAGGCGTGCTTTCACACTTGCTGTCTAAGGATTGGATGCTGTGGGAACCAATTAGGAGTTGAGTTTGGATTTCGCGGGAGATTGCATTTTGGAATTCGCGGGAATTTTGCAGTAGTGCCGAGCGGTTGGAGAGGGTGGACGGGCGGCACGGTGCTGCGGTTTCCCGGGCTGTTTCGTCTTGATATAGTCGGTTCTCGCTTTCCAGCCATGTCTTTGTTCCAGCGGGTGGTGAGCAAGCCTTACTGGAGTCACAGTGGTGAGTTACTGGTGCACATGTCCGGCTGTCCGCAGCCTCTGGTCTCGCTGTGGCCTGCTGGGCCTTACTGTTCCCCGGAGCCTAGCATTGCAGGACATGGACGTTACTCCCTCCCCCCATTTAACCCTTCGGTGCCTAGTCACTCTAGCAGCATGTTTCAATGTCTTTACAGGCCTATTTATTCACTTATATAGCGCTATGTTCTGCAGCTCTTTACAGACACTATTATTGCTTGCTGGACCCTAAAGAGTTCACAATCCATTCCTGATCTGGGAGGAGTCTGGAGGAAACCCATGCAACATACAAACCCCCATGCAGATGCTGCTAACCACTGAGCCACCACGTTACACTATACATGTTTGTCACCATGATTTTCAGGGTAGTGGCTCCCTTATGGGCAACCACCTGGGAGGCACAGGGTTTGGCCATCCCGGTTCTGCACCCCTCCTGCAAATCCCCTTAGGCTCTCCTTCTGGGGAAAGTCCAGACCTTGTTGTAGAGCTCCTGGGTGGCAGCCTAGCCAAAAGCTGGAGCACAGATGGGCGTACCCTCGGCTTTGTCTGAGGGTTGCCATTTGTCCCAGTCCTTTGCTGGAACTATCTTTCCCGGAGGGATATGGAATGGTTTATGGGGGCCATTCTCTTATGGACAGGGGTTGTGATGGACTGCAACCTAGTGCATGTTTTTGTGTGGCACGGTTTTGATGCACAGGTGAAGAAAGCACGTTCCTTGGGCTTTCAAAAACCGTGCTGCTCATGGTGGAATTTTATTTAAATTTTTTTGGACAACTATGGGTCAACTTGATCATAAAAGCAATCTGGAGTAAAACTTGTCCCAGCGGTGAGACCTGTACACATTGTCTTAGGCCTTGCTTTTGGTCACTTCTGTATTTGTCTGTTTCTGAATATGTCAATTTGACTGGCATGCTTTAAAGGGGTTGTCACTTCAGCAAATAGCATTTATTACGAGGAAGACGTTAAAGGGGTTATCCAAGATCTATAATGGCCCCTCAGAGGTTGTACTTCACTCTCCAGTATCCGCGTCACTTCTCATACCAGCACGGCCGACGTATATATATACCCATCGTGCGCATGAGAACATCTGGCATTGGGGGGAGGACGACCAGTAACAGGCTGTGATGCTGGGGGGGTTCGTTCCCGTCGCAGCCTGTTATTGGCTTCCCCGATGCCAGATGTTTTCATCTGTGTGGCGGCCTTGACAGAATGAGAAGTGGTGTGGGTGTCAGGAACCAAGGTAAGTACAACCTCTTTGAGGGGCCTGGGCATATGGGGGGCATTATAGATCTTGGATAACCCTTTTAATACAAGGGACTTACTAATGTATTGTGATTATCCATATTGCCTCCTTTGCTGACTGGATTCATTTTTCCATCACATTATACACTGCTTGTTTCCATGGTTACAGAGCACCCTGCAATCCATCAGTGGTGGTCGTGCTTGCACACTATAGGAAAAAGCACCAGCCTATGTGCGCTCCCACTATCCAGGCCACTAAAGAGGCTGGCACTTCTTGCTATAGTGTGCAAGCAAGACCACCACTGCTGGGTGGTTGTAACCATGGAAACAAGCAGTGTATAATGTGATGGAAAAATGAATCCAGCCAGCAAAGGAAGCAATATAGACAATGACAATACATTAGTGCCTTGTATTAACACTGTCTACATGATAAAAACCACTTGCTGAAGTGACAACCCCTTTAAGGTACAGTGGATGCTGTTATAAGGGGTCTTGTACATGGAGCATGCCTGTTTTGCCCAGGGCCTGCCCAGACATTGTTTCTGCCTGTCAATCACTGCTTACAGGGGTGGAGAAAGTGAACCTAATAAATACCTCACTTATTTCCTGCCTTTTTTTTTCCTCCTTGCGTGTCACATTGTTAGGCTGCCTCCACACTGCAGAATGTTCTATAACTGAAAATCAATTCCGTTCATTTGAATGGAGCAGCAAGCACCCGGATTTCTGCGAGCCACAATTCAGGTGAATGGAACATATTTTCAGTTGCGGGAAGTTCTGCAGTGTGAGAAGGCAGTCGGTGTGGAAGAGCTGCATGTGCCCTGATCTCTCATGTTGGCTGCAGTTTATAGTCTGTATTCCTGTGTTAGGCTGGGGCTATGCCTAGACTTATCTAGTAAGGGGTCAGCAACCTCCAGCCACTGGGACCCCCCACAGATCACAAGAGCGGGGGCCCGTACCCTCTGTGACACTCCACCCCCCTTGAAATGAACGGAGCGGCCAGTCGGGCATGTGTGCCGCTGCTCCATTTATTTCTCTAGGAATCACCATAGAAATGAATGGAGCAGCCACGAGCATGTGCGACTGGCCGCTCCGTTCGTTTTAGGTGGGGTACCGGGCCCCCTGTTCGTGTGATCTGTCGGAGTCCCAGAAATCAACAGGAACCCCCTTTTAATGAAGGAAAATACCATGATAACCCCTTTAAAGGGGTTGTTTTCAGGGTAGGTCAACAATAGCAGATCACCGGGGTCCAACTACCGGCACCCCCACGATTCAGCGGTTTGAAGAGAACGCAGGGCTTGTATGACCACTCCACTCTTTTCACTGTTTACATGTTTGCCATCAACATCGCAGCAGCGAGCCGGTGTACTTACAGCTTAACCATCCCATTCACATCAATGGGAAGCAGCTGTTCCTGTCCCATATAGGTTTTTCTGATCAGTTTCCATCATGGCGTCCGTCACTTAGACTGGAAGAATGATGCAGTGCACAACTAAATGTGAACAGAGCCTTCTGTGTGTGATCTTCAGTGGTACTGGGCTGTAGTGCACCCTTGTGGTCATATTTGGTATTGTGGCTCTGAAATTATAGTTTACCTGTAAACCTATAAACTGATTTTCCACAATGCAGGGTCCTATGGATTCCCTCTTCAGAGTTTGCTGCAGTGCTTCCAGTGCGTCAGAGAAGATGAGCACATCTCGTACGGTGAAGTCAGCCTGCCTGTGCCTCCTTTCGGATGCTCATTCAGTTCAGGTAAGACTATTTCAGTTCTTTATTCAAATGGATATTTAGCATTCCCTGGTGCAAATGCACAATAGGGCATGGTGTCAGTGTGCTATCTGTGAGGCCTTGCTAGAGTCTCCTCAGGGCGCACAAACTATATGGACATTGTATATTTTGGTGAAGTTTTTTATTTTTTTTTTAGTTCCAGATATGTCTCATGTGGTCGCAGTGAGCAATGAGGAAGGCATTGTAAGACTGTATGATACAGAGTGCCGGGACATGCAGCGAAAGATACTGAAAGGTAAGATTTACATCTGATTGCATGTGAATTGGTGTATTAATGAAGCAAGCAGTATCTTGCTTTTCCATTCTGTTTAAAGAGGACCTCTCCCCACTCCTGACATGTCTGTTTTAATATCTATATGCATTCCCCATGTAATAACTCTGGAACATCTATTATGTCTCTGTTGTGCCATTCCTTTATTATTCCTACTAGAAGTTATGAATGAATTTCTAGCAGTCTGCAGTAAGAGTATAGAGGGGAGGTAGAGATGAGCGAGCGTGCTCGTTACGAGCACTGTAGTGCTCGGCTCCCCTGCGCTCGCATGGGCGCCGGCAGCCGCTTCCGTCCTCCTCCGGAGGACGGAAGTGGCTGCCAGCGCAGGAGAGCCGAGCACTACAGTGCTCGTAACGAGCACGCTCGCTCATCTCTAGAGGTAACCAGTTGGGGGTGTGTACCTGCACAGTCTTACTCTATCCAATCAGTGCTGCCATTTTCAGACTGTAGATACACACCCACAACTGGTTACCTCCCCTCTGTACCCTTACTGAAGGCTAATAGCAATTCATTCATAACTTCTAGTAGGAATAATAAAGGAATGACACAACATAGACATAAGAATAGATGCTCCAGAATTATTGTTACATGGGGGATGCATGAAGCTATTAAAGCAGGCGTGTCAGGAGCGTTGAAAGGTCCTCTTTAACATATTGATATCAGCAAGATGCATTTTGGAAGGGGGAGAGGAATTGTTGTATTTCTTGGTACACAATAGATGAATAATACATTTTGCCCTCTTTAGACTGGCAGGCGCACACCAATGCAGTCTTTGATCTCGCCTGGGTGCCAGGAGAACACAAACTGGTAAGTAATCTTAGACTTGGTACTAAAATCTCTCGCTGCACTTGGCTTTATTCATCAATAAGTATTTGCATGCA
This sequence comes from Rhinella marina, assembly GCA_900303285.1. NCBI lineage: Eukaryota > Metazoa > Chordata > Amphibia > Anura > Bufonidae > Rhinella > Rhinella marina. The sequence goes on along the minus strand of ONZH01008573.1, from coordinate 96,465 downwards.
GTGATTCAGTACTATAGTGATAAGTCATATATGCACATACATTGCACACAATACCTTACATAGAAGGGTCAGAATACATTTGTACCTCTCTATTGCAGGTTACAGCCTCCGGAGACCAGACCGCTAAGCTGTTTGACGTGAAGGCTGGAGAGCTCCTAGGGGAATGTAAAGGACACCAGTGCAGTCTGAAGTCTGTTAGCTTCTCCAAGTTTGAGAAAGGTAGATAAATCAGAAAGCAGTTTTAGCGTCTGTCCATCAGTAATCTACAGCAGGGGTCAGCAACCTTCTGCACTCCAGCCCTTCCGAAACTACAACTCCCAGCATGCACACTTGCTTGGCTGTTCCTATAACTCTCCTAGTAGTGAGTGTAGCATTTCGGACTTGTGGTTTCAGAATAGCTGGAGTACCGGTTGCTGATCTACCGAAATAAGCTTTACCTGAAATTAGATGAAATCTGCTGCAAATTCTGTTCTAGAATGCTAAATGTGTCCACGAGGGTATAAAGCAGGCATCCCCAAACTGCGGCCCTCCAGCTGTTGTAAAACTACAACTCCCACCATGCCCTGCTGTAGGCTGATAGCTGTAGGCCGTCCGGGCATGCTGGGAGTTGTAGTTTTGCAACATCTGGAGGGCCGCAGTTTGGGGATGCCTGGTATAAAGGAATCATGTGATAGGATGTAATGGATCGAATACAACCCTAATGGTACTACATTTCATTTTTTAAATTCTTCTTCCCGCAGCTGTGTTCAGCACTGGAGGACGAGACGGAAACATTATGGTCTGGGATACTCGCTGCAACAAGAAAGGTACTTTTACACTCCCTGCCCACGTTTCATGAGTATCGGAGAAGATGGGCGGCCACTGTGGCTTGCTTGTGGTGCGCGCGTCTAGGGAAGGCGTCCCACTTGTATTTAGCGAAGAAGGGCCAGCACTGACTTTTATTCAAAGCAAAATAGTGTCATCAGTGACTAGTTTTGGATCAGGCTTGAGCCAAAACTAATCACGGACGGTATTCGTTTGGTCCGTGATTTCCGAGCCAAAACCAGAAGTGAAGCCTACACAGGAAAGATCTGCACCTGTTCTGTGGTTTCCAACCACACTTGGTTTTGTGAAGTGTGAACGAGGCCTTATGCTTCGAATAAAAGTTTCTTCATATTGTCAAGAAAGTGAGTGCTGGTCCTTCTTCGCTACACACCTGCTGTAGAGTCCCACTTTATTTTGACAGTTGCAGATTGTGAAGTGCAGTGAATTATGCTGGCGCCTTAAAAATAAACATTAGTTTATTACAATGGAATAAGGAATCCTATGTTTGGGATTGGCTAAGTAGTAGTGTGACAAGTGAGGACTCTCACACATTATACATTGGGCCTAATCTTCCTTTAGAATAACCTATAACATTCTGTACGTTTCTATGTACTCACCAAGGCTAAGCATATACACTATAGCACCTTTTCGTCGAAAACCGCAAGTTTCCATCCTAAAGGGAGTTACCTTACTATCTGATGACACTTACAGGGGTGGTCCCCTCGCAGCAAATTATCCCCTATCTACAGCATGGGGTATAAGAGTGAAATCACCTGGGGTCCAAAAGCTGGGTGCCCATGTCCCCTTCAACACCAATAACAATGGAGCAGCAGACGTGCATGCGCTCATCTCCATTAGCATCATGCAGTTGAATGGAGCAACTAATTGTCATGGGACCCAGCAGTCAGACCTTCGACAATCAGTCACTTATTTCCTATCCTGTGGCTCCTTTAAAAGGATTTTCCCATGGCAGATACACAAGACATGCTATAAATATCTGATAAATGCCGCTGCAGTCCAGAGGGATACCTTGATTTGTATACAGTCTTGTGGACTTCAGCTGTCACATATTTAAAATCAGTCTGTCTCCATGTATCCCAGACCTATATTGGACTGCAGGGGGAATTTATCAATAGTTCGGTCATTAAAATCATTGATGAACTGTAATAGTTTGTCGTGCTGAGTCCTCCATGATAAGCAGTTCTATCTAGTAGTGTGAGGGTCACAGGCAGGTGAACAAAACGGCCCTTCCCTCCAGAAGCATTTAGTAACCCCCTTTAATGTGCAGTTTGGTTATGTACTTCCTTGCTCTTCAGCAGATATTGCTGGGTTATGCTCCACTTCATCCTGACGTACCTTAATAAAACATCTTCGAAAACTTACACATGTCCATGTTTTAGATGGCTTCTACAGACAAGTGAACCAGATTACCGGGGCTCACAACGCGCCTGATAAGCAAACGCCACTGAAAATGAAGAAGCGAAAGCCGGCAGCCAGGGGACTCGCCCCATCTGTGGTAAGAACCAAATTTAGTCGTCAGGAAACTATGGGGGAAGTAACCGTATAGTAGGACCTCAAATTATATTAGCAGCCGTGCTTCACGCCTCTTACTGTCTTTGGAGAAAAGTGAAATGTCATCCCTTCTTCCCTGGTTTAGCTTTGGTATAGCTTAGGAAATGGATTGTATGTTCACCAGAGTGCTGCCCCCTTGCTGCTAGGGAAGGGTACTACCTGAGGTAATCATTCTATCTTGGGGGGAGATGACTGTAATCCCCCTTTTGAAATACGTCACTCCGTGTGTGCATCCTCGCCATCGTATTCAAAAATGTCAGTCTTCTAGGCTTGTTTTTCACTTCTCAGTGTCTTTCCATGTTCTGTAGTATCTCACCGCAAAAGTACAAAGAAAAATGGAGCACAGCAAAAAGCTTCCAAATATATAAAAAGTTATTCATTAGTGCCACAACATTCATTAGACAAACAACAAATGTTAAAAACAATCCATAGATTCCATGAGGGGTATTGATAGAAAAATAATGGAACACCCCTACTCATAACCGCTTCACTAAACCCTAATAAGGTGACAAATCGAGGCTTTACAACAACCCAATAACTTAAAATTGCAGTGTGATAAGATACCTTCAGGATAACAATGTGACATCAAATCCCAAAATGTGGAATAAACACACAAAATTCTGAAATACAAAAAATAGACGATACGGACATATTTATAACAAAAGTAAAAAGTCATCACGAATACCAAATTGCAAGTGTGTCTCACACATAGTTTTGGGGGATTTGCTATCAACCTAATCTGACTAGTGCTCTTTAGAATATAAGTGGAAATCTAAAAATCAGTAGATTCTTGCCTATTGTGTGGTTTGTCTCATTGAAGATCTTCCTCCTCTGCTTATAGGACTCCCAGCAGAGTGTGACTGTGGTGGTCTTTCAGGATGAGTACACCATAATATCAGCCGGAGCAGTTGATGGGTAAGTGATACCCAGAATGTAACTTACCGCACAAGAGCTGCTGACCAAGGACTTGTGTGCAAATTTGTGCCTTATACTTCACAACTAAGGATGTGTGTGGCATGCAAGGTTCCTGTTTAAGGATTCCGCTACCACGAACCATAACTTGTGGTCTGTGGTAGCAGAGTCCTGAACGGGATTCTTGGATAAACCCGAACCTTGTGCGCTGAACGTGAAACATAAGTTTGCTCATCCCTAGTCAAAATCTAAAATGTTTATTTAGCGTTTTGTCTCCAAAACCTCTTGGACCCTGCTTCACGATTTTGCATTTCTTTGGTTCTTCTTGACAGTGTTATCAAAATGTGGGACCTGAGAAAGACTTACACTTCCTACCGACAGGACCCCATCCCTGCAAAATTTCTTCCATATCCTGGGAGCAGCACTCGGAAACTTGGTACATTCATCTTTTTATTTCTATGAGGCATATGTGATTGGGATAATCTCTGTAGGATGATGTGGTTACTGTAAGGGGGTTCTCCAAGACTAAAAAATATCCCCCATGTGCCCAGGCCCCACACACTGAATATACTTACCTGGATTCCTGCTGCTGCTTCTACCCGTGCGCAGATAAAAAAACATCTGGTGCGGGGGGCAGCCAATGGCAGGCAGGGACGAGCCTCCCTAGTGTCACCCACGATGCTATGGAGACTCGTCCCCATACCCGCCTGGCATTGGCTGCTGCACCCTGACATTAGATGTTTTTATCCGCGTACAGGGAGAAGCGGCAGTGCGGGGACCAGGCCCAGTGAGCCAGGTAAGTATGTTCAGTATGAGAGGACCGGGCATATGCAATACGTTTTTGGTTTTTTGTGTGTTTAATAGTCTTGGATAACCCCTTCACATTGGATCGCATACAGTTGCTACATCAGGACTCGCGTTCTCATTCTTTGGGCACAGCACATGTGCCAGTGTTGGCAGCAGGGCATAGCCCTGCTCTAATGATATCGATGACCTTATGGCTAAAAAAATTGAAAATTTCTCCATGGGGTTAAAGGGAATCTGTCAGCTCTGAAACACCCTCCAAACTAGAGTAAGAGATGTATAGTGTAAGTGACGTCGAGTCTGGTTATGTACTCGCTCCCACAAACCTGCAGTAAAATGCACTCAGTGGACTCCGGTGCTCACTCACATAATTGAGAGGACTCAAAGAAGAGTCCACAGAGTGAATTTTACTGCAGGTTTGTGGGAGCACAGCGTCAGAATGGAAGTGAGTATGAAGATAAAACTTACATATCCGGATTCAGCATCACTTACACTATACAACGATTACTCTAGTTCAGGGGGTGTTTCGGAGATGACAGGTTCCCTTTAAGAAGCAAAAAGCAAATTGATGAAAAAAGTAAAAAAAAAAGACTGCAAAAGTTCCCAATGCATTGAGTAATATACACATAATTGTTGCAACCATAAAAAGTACAAAAAAATTTGTCTATTTATGATCTGTGTATGCTGTAATAGAAAATAGAAACTGCAGTGGAGTGACTGCTTTTCTACGCTTTTGAAAAAGTAATCTATGATAGATGCTATTGTATATGGATCAAAAATGGCATCTACATAAAGCACAAGTCATCCAGCAGAAATCTATTCCTCAGCTGCAGGCAGGGAGATGGTTGTGAATCTTCTGCTTGTGTCATCTGGTAATAGAGAGGAGTATCGGAAGTCCTGTAGCAGTGCATGTAGAGATGGCTGTGCATGTGCAGCTTCCTCTCCATTCACTCCTAGGCCCTATTCTTGAAATTTAGGAGCGAGTCCCAGAGATGAGACCTGCTCCTACTGTACGTGTCAGGCGTACCCAATCCTTATGCCGTAGATGGGAATACCACTATAACCACTGGATTCACTTTTTTTTTTTTTTTTCCCAGGTTATTCCAGCTTAATTTTAGATTCCTCTGGCACCAGCCTGTTCGCCAGCTGTACGGATGATAATATCTATATGTTTAATTTAGCCGGGTTAAAGAATGATCCTGGTAAGTGAGAGAATGTTTTCAAACGGTGCAGGGCTGATGTGTAGTTGGTACCTGTGCATAAAAAGGATACCTCCTATGACAGACGTTTAGTGGGCGATTATGTTCTTTTGCCAGCCAACTGAACAATGCCATAGCTTCTCTGCAAATGACTTATCTACCATAGAGCATATGGGCAGGGGTTGTCAAGGGGGTATTCCCGTCTCAAATTGAAGGCGTATTGCAGGGACCTACAATCACTTATAATCAGTGGGAATCCGACCCCTAGGACCTCCGCCTTTTCTTGCACCGTGGCTACTCCCTTTTCCGAGTAAACTGTAGCACAGCTCCATTCATGTGTAGGTCTACGGGCATCACTGTGCAGGGAAAAATAAAGATGGTGATTGTGGCCCCCGTCATTCTCAGGTTTGGGTGGGTTCCAGAGGTCATACCCCCAATGATCATAAAGTGAAGGCATATCCAAGCAATATTCCATCACTTTGAGCTAAGACTCTTTTTTTTTTTTTTCTTTTTTTTTAAGGGGATTTTTGATATTTAAAAAAAAAAATAATGGCAGAGCTGCAGTATAAAGTAAACAAAAATCCCTTAAAGGGCTCCTCTCACTTCCAGTAAGTGGCATTTATCATGTAGAGGAAGTTAATACAAGGCACTTACTAATGTATTGTGATTGTTCATATTGCCTCCTTTGCTGGCTGGATTCATTTTTCCATCACATTATAAACTGCCTGTTTCCATGGTTACGACCACCCTGCAATCCATCAGCGGTGCTCGTGCTTGCACACTATAGGAAAAAGCACTAGCCTAGGTGCAATGCCATGGTCCTGGCCACCAGAGAGGCTGATGCTTTTTCCTATAGTGTGCAAGCACGACCACCACTGATGGATTGCAGGGTGGTCTGTAACCATGGAAACAGGCAGTGTATAATGTGATGGAAAAATGAATCCAGACAGCAAAGGACGCAATATGGAGAATCACAATACATTAGTAAGTGGCTTGTATTAACATTGTCTACATGATAAATGACACTGAAGCGAGACAACACCTTTAATTTTTGAGTGTCCCAGCTGGGTCTGTAGTGATGTCCATCTCTCATTGCTACCGGTCACTGGCATCAATTTGTGCATGAATGTGAACGCTGACGCCAGTGATTGGCAGCAGTGGTCATGTAAATAAAGTTCATGGTGATTTTTAAAAATGTCTTGGAGAGCCCCTTTAATGGTATTTTACGACTAGTGTTGCATTCCCTCTATGCAGCAGGGGGCAGTATTACCTCTATAAATTTTACAATAGGTTTGCACTTGGTCTACAAGAGGAGTGTTGTCGTCTTGTTTCTTAATTTGAGGTCAAGCTGGTAAGAGGTCTGAGTGGAATTCACAGCTCTCCAGTTCTTATGTGGAAGTGAACAGACTGGAAGATTTATTACATTGCAGGAATTCCTTCTCTTCGGAGAGAGCGCGGTGTGCCCTGGTTACCGGCTTATTTTTAGCTTGTTTCTGCTCTTTTTACAGCGGTCCTCTTAATGCTTCTAAGTAGATGTAGTCTAATAGGCTTGTTACCATAGCCATGCAATACTAATTTTTAATGATGTATGATTGCGATGATCCGAGCCTGCTATAATATCCCATGTAATGGTTTGTGTGCCTGTAATCCCTGCACCCGACTGATCCGCTTCCCCCAATCTTTCCTTACAGTTTCTGTGTTCAGCGGTCATCACAATTCCACCTTTTATATAAAGTCCAGCCTTAGTCCTGATGGTCAGTTTCTTCTTAGCGGCTCAAGTGACCACAGCGCTTATATCTGGCAGGTAAGTGTATGGGATCTGAGAGCTCTGAAATGCAGGTAAATGACTAAATGGACTGTGTTCATTCCAACAGAAATTTGAGGGTCGTCCAGTTTACAAATCCCATTTCCAGAGATCCTATGATGGAAATTCCGAGAACTCCCGCAAAAAATTTTATTCCATGTCCTGCTAGAAATGTACATGATGTAATCTGTAGTGAATGTCATTTTCTTACCAGTGTCTGAATTTTTTACTTCTATCATCCTGAAGTTTCTCATCTGTGTCATGTGACTAGGAATTAGACCCACCAACTCACACAGCATCTTGTGTGGACAGGAAGTCTAATTTTCTATGCATTCCTATGGGAGCCTCACTTTCAGTCTCATAGGAATGAATAGAGCAGTTACTGGCTTCCTGTCCTGGGTCAGTTGGAGGTCAGGGAGTTGGTCACATGACCCAGCTACAATAAGAAGAGGTTTTTACTCACAGAAACAGTCACTGGTAAGAAAATGACAATCACTACAGATTATATCATGCACCTTTCTAACAGGTCAGAGAATAAACATTTTTGCGTGAGTTCTTCTTTAAAGTAGTGTGTAAATGTTAAAGGGTTTACCCAAGTTGTATAGAAACTTGGGCAACCCCTGTAAATGGCCTAAAATAACAAAAATAATTGTATACTCACCCATTCTTCCAGTCCTGAGCTCCAGTCTTCCTGCTGCTGTCATCATCTTCTATAGGTGCTGAGTGCCAGTCCGACAACTGGGACACACGCCGATCCTGACAGCAGGGATTTTGTGCACCTCATTTGAATGGAATAGTGGTCAACCATTTGCATTGCTGATTCATTGAAGGGGTTGTCCGAGTTATATTTACTAATGACCTATCCTCAGGATAGGTCATCAATATCAGATCGGCGGGGGTCTGACGCCCGGCACCCCCGCTGATCAGCTGTTTGAGGAGGCGTGCCATGCCAGCGCTGCCTCCTCTTCATGGTTTACCTGCTTGCTGTAACATCAGTAGTGGTGAGCAGGTGTAATTACACCTAACCGCCCAATTCATTTCAATAGGACGTCTCCTACCTGTGGACTTGTATGGGAGCGATCCTTCCCATTGAAATGATAGGGATGGTTAGGTGTAATTACACCTGCTCACCACTACTGATGTTACGGCAAGCAGGTAAACAATGAAGAGGAGGCAGCGCTGGCACAGCGCGTGCTGCCTCTTGAATCAGCTGATGGGTGCCGAGCGTCGGACCCCGCCGATCTGATCCTCGGGATAGGTCATCAATAAATATCACTTGGACAACCCCTTTAAAATGTCAGGGACTGCTGGATGCAGCTTTACTTGGCTATCAGTCTTATAGACTTTGGGTCAGCAGTAAGCATGTTTGATTGCTGCTGCATTCATACAGAGCACACTGGAACTCGTTTCTGGCTCCCAGTGGTCAGGACACCCCCTATTGTCTAGTAATGATCCAAGAAAGTTTCACGCACCTACTGTATGCCATTTTAAAATTCTTCAAATACATTCCAACCTTTTAGAAGTCATGATTCAGAATTTCTTATTTTATAGTCTACATGCTGAGTAAATGATTATATTAAAGGGGTTTTCCGAGTGTCTAGATAGGTCATTTGTATCTGATCTGTGGGGGTCAGACACCCAGGATCCCTGCCGATCAGCTGTTTGAGAAGGCACTGGTGCTTGCAATAGCGCCCTGACCTCTCAGCTCACCTAGCACAACGCCTTACGTTGTATAGCGGCTGTCCTTGGTATCGCAGCTCAGCCCCATTCACTTTAATAGGGCTGAACTGCACCTAGGCCACGTGAATGATTAACGTGACGTCACATGCCCTAGGGAAAGACTAAGGCAGCAGCGCTACTGCAAGCACCGGTGCCTTCTCAAACAGCTGGTCGGCGGAGGTCTTGGGTTTCACATCCCCCTCCAATCAGATACTGATGACCTATCGGAAGGATAATTAATCAGTTTAAAAAAATCTCATAACACTTGCTATTAAGTGTCAGTATCTGGTTAGAAAGCTAATCATGATGTATCTTACTGGAATGTGTTCACATGTGTCACCCCGGGAGGGTAGGGAGGCGAAGGAGGAGAAGTCACAAGCTTCTCGTTCACCCCCCTCCCTTCACGGGCTGACACATGTTAAGCATGAATGGACTTCTGTTGTGTTGTGCGAGCTCAGAACAGCTGTACGGACTGGATTTGCAGCCTCGAAGAGTGAAAGCAAGAGTGTCTGTCAGCTGAGAAGCAGATGCCGCTTCCTCTCCGTCACGTGTGTTGGTTACACGGGAATGTTTTCTTGGTCTGCTCCATGGCTGGTTACCAGTAAAAGGGATTCAGAGGAATGCATTGTGCAAAACAAATATTGCTTAATCAGATATGTAGAGAAAAGAAATGGATTAGCTGACTGGAATGTTATCTTTTAGATCTTAAAACTATTTAATGTAGCCCTATAGATGTGTCTAATGGTGACAAGCTCCTAGAATTGAGCCTAGCATCCTGATGGCATTATCAGCACAGTCATATTTGTCATTTTACAGACTACAACATTGTTCCTTTGCAGTTTATTAAAGACAAACACCCCCCCCCCCCAAATTTTTATTCTCTGACCTGTTAGAAAGGTGCATGATATAATCTATAGTGATTGTCATCTTCTTATCAGTGACTGTTTCTGTGAGTAAAAACCTCTCTTCTTATTGTAGCTGGGTCATGTGACCAACTCCCTGACCTCCAACTGACCCAGGACAGGAAGCCAGTAACTGCTCTATTCATTCCTATGGGAGCCTCACTTTCAGTCTCATAGGAATACATAGAGAATTAGACTTCCTGTCCACACATAAGTCTCTGTGTGAGTTGGTGGGTCTGATTGCTGGTCACATGACACAGATAAGAAACTTCAGGATGATAGAAGTCAAAAATTCAGACACTGGTAAGAAAATGACATTCTCTACAGATTATATCATGTACATTTCTAGCAGGACATGGAATAAATTTTTTGTCAGGAGTTCTTCTTTAAAAGATGGTTTATATAGTATGGGTGGTTAGGTTGAGGTGCATTGAGGCTTCCTGTTGGCATTGTATGTGCACGATTGTGGTCGGCCGTGCTGCGATTATGCTGTGTGTTCTCTGAATCTTCCTACAGCTCGTCTCTTTATCACGTTTGTAGCTTTCTCTAAACTTGCTGGAAGACCCACGCATCGCATCTTGTGATCTGTCATGTGAACTGTCTGTAATGATGTGTGATGCAGCGTACGTCTGGGCAGAATTAAATGCCCTGGTCAATGTTTGACGTGCCATGAGCAAATCAGCAGATCTATGTAACGCATTGTCCTGCCTCAGTCAAACGGTTTTGTCAACTCTCCTAGTAACATCACTATTCCTTCAAGCTTGCACAAAAATGATATTTAAAGTGTAACTGTTTTATAACGTGATATGTCTGACCTATGCCAGAAGTCTTGATCAGTTGGGAGGTCCTGGTGCTCATACCCCCACTGATTGCTGAAACAAAGGGGCAGAAGCATTCAGAACAGTCTGTAGCCTTTCCCTACTGCTCCCCCTCCCCTCTCACAGCATGTCAGGCTGCAGCGTCACACCCCTCCTCCTTCAACTACTGAATTACTTGCCTTTTTACTGACTGCGGAGATTTCTGAGCACAGACTCTGGAAGGCTACGGAGATGCCACTAACATAGAGCATTACAGTCCCATATCTTACTGACCTGAAAAATCTTTCTTTAACTTTTTATTCCCTGTCTCTTAGGTGTCCAATCCGTACGCTCCTCCTATAATGCTTCAGGGGCACAGTCAAGAAGTCACCTCTGTCACTTGGTCTCCTGATTTCACCAAGGTCTGTTCTTTAAATATATGAAATGTTTTGTATTAAGACAATCACGGTCTGGTAATGGCAGGGGTTGATTCTGCGGCAAGCGTGTGGGCGTCTGCAAGCCCCATTCATGTGACTGGAGTGGTCGCAGAAATCTCAAACTTGTCTGCCATGTGTTAATTTACCCTGGGTACAACTTTGTGGGCCTTAGAATGTGTTTTTATTTTTCCTGTAGGTTGTTACCTGCTCTGATGACAACACCATTCGAGTCTGGAGACTGAAGAGAGGAGGCAGCAAGGGCATTGAGGAGGAAGCCATGAACAGAGTGGGATGGACATGTCCAAAGAAGGTTGAACTTCCATCTACAGGTGAACATGCACCTAACAATAAATCTTGGTTTCTCTTCATCTAGGCCAGGGATGCTCAACCTGTGGCCCTCTAGCTGTTGTAAAACTACAACTCCGATCATTCACTACTGTAGGGTGATAGCTGTAGGCTGTCCTGGCATGCTGGGAGTTGGAGTTTTGCAACAGCTGGAGGGAGGTAGGTTGGGCATCCCTGATCTAGACCTATATAAGCAAGTGGTCTCAGACACTACTGATAAACGTGTATGGCCTGACCTAGATCAGTTCAAAGGTGGCATTTATGGCATGTCCGATAGGTGTGGGTCCCACCAAGAATGAGGTCCTTTCATGTGCTGCCAGGAATGAAAAGTTCCCGCACACAGGTGACGCTTTTTATTCACTGCTATAGGACTTCTGAAAATATCCAAGCATGTGAACGGAGAGAGCCGCACTTCCATGGCTCTTGTACATTCCTACTGCCATGGGACAAGGCTCCGTTCGTGAGATAGGTGCAGGTCCAGAGGTTAGACCTGCACCTATCGGACATTGATGGCGTTTCACGTGGATGTCATAAATGTCTGCAGGGGTTTTCTGCGGCTTAGATATTGATGTCTAATCCTCAGGATAGGTCATTATCAGGCCCATTCTGTTACCACACTTGGCACCCCCACGATCAGCTGTTTTGGGCAAGCGGTGCAAACTCTACAGTCCATCCACTGTAGTGTTATAGTACTGCCATACTACAGCCCATCTACAATATCACTGGCGCAGCCAGCACTCAGAGGTTCAGTGGGAATGACTGGTGTTGAAGCCCCCCCCCACTGATCTGATATTGATGACCTAAGACCATTAAAGTTTGTATATACATATGTCAAGATAAAGATGGTTGTCTGTAGTACACTGTGTAAGTGAAACAAGTCATGTAATGTGTGTTTTTTTTTTTTTTTTTTTTTTTTTTTTTTTTCCTCCCCCCTCTCCCTTACAGCTGTTCTCCGCACTCCTGCCAAATCCCCCAAGGTCCAAAGCCCTCATTTTATGTCCTCGCCTACACCAGCCACCTGTGCCCCAAGCTATACCGGGGACCTCCCAATGTCTTCGAGCACGCCTACATCCCCTTTTGTGTCAATATGCAAACTGCAGACCCCCAAGAGGCAGAAAGAGGAGACCTCTACGTCTTCTCCCAAGCAGCAGTCTGTTTCTAAGATGTCCATTAAAAAGTGGGTCACTCGTACACCCAAGTCACTCACACCGGCCCCTAAAACCCCGTCACCACGGAAGGCATTTACTCCTATTGAACAGTACCCTGCGGCTTCCGAATCCAGAGCACCACCTACTTATGAGAAGAGGGTGAAGAGGCGCCTGGAGACGAGCGGCGAAAATACAGAGCATGAATGTTTCACTCATTGTAACTGTGTGACGGAGCTGGAACCGGACACGAAGAAGACCAAGCTGGACCTGGAGCTGTGTTCTGTTGAGAAGGACAGTACCGACGCCAGGTGTCTAAATCTTGGAGACCTGAGTAAAGACTGTGTGGAGGGACCTGCTCCTAAATGTTCCATAGATGTCGCCGATGGTCCCAGTAAATCACTTTGTCTTGTAAAATCGGGACCTCAAGACAGAGACAAGGAAAACAGCACACCGGAGAGAAACTGGCTGTCTGCACTGGGGAGCAAGATGAAATCCGATAAACCCTCAACACACTGCAAAGTAACACACAGCCCGTCCTCGAGTAGTGGAAGTGCTAAAAAGACCCCTGCAAGAAGCGTAGCAAACTCTCCCGTATCTGTAAGTATGTCTGCTTGTAATGGCTATTGTCTCACAGTGAATATATGTATTCCTAAAATTCTGCACCAATTTCTAGATGTCATTATACGATTGCAATTAAATCAGTCTAAACCAGGGATCTCAAACTCGTGGCCCTCCAGATGTTGCAAAACTACAACTCCCAGCATGCCCCAATAGCTGTAGGCTCTCCTGGCATGATGGAAGTTGTAGTTTTACAACAGCTGTAGGGCCACGAGTTTGAGATCTCTGGTCTAAACTGAGCAGCCGCAACTAGAGGCGTTCGCTGTATACCATTTAACCCCCTGAGCCTGCACGATACATGGCAGGTGCTGGTTGTGTTATACAGCTGACATCTGCCTGCAGGGACCAGACCTGAGATCAGCAACCTTCGACACGCCAGCTGCTGTGAAACTACAACTCCAAGCATGCGAACGAACTTGGCTGTTCTTGTAACTCCTACCGAAGTGAAATGAGGATTCTGGGAGTTGTAGTTTTAGAACAGCCGGAGGTTGCTGATCGCTGGGCTAGACCATTTAACTCCTGAAAACGTCTAGGATATTAAATTATCATGCACAGTGATTGCCGTAAAATTCCCAGTGCCAGAATTGGCGTTTTTGGGTTGCCTTGCCCCCCCTACCCCCAATAATTGAATAAACAACAATCAAAAAGTTAAATGTACCCCCCTAAAATAGTGCCAGTTTTCACCTCATCCTGAAAAAAAAAAATCGACATACAAGTACAACAATGGAAGGTGTTAAGGCTCTTAAAATAAGCAACACAAAAGCATTTTTTTGATGCCACAATTTCTGTTGCATATAAATGTATTGCATTAGAAAATACAACTTGTCCCACAAAAAACATTCATATCATTACGCAACTAAAAATAAGTCATTTAAAAAAAAAAAAAGCACAATGAAGGTTAAGATAGGCCTCACCCTTTAAGGGGTTGTCCATGATTTATGTATTGATGAATTATCTTCTCCGTTTAGGCCATCCGTATCTAGTGGGGGGGGTCTGACACCTTGTACCCCTGTCAGTCAGCTGTTTTGGGCTATCTTTGGTGCCTGAACTGTGCAGCTCCATTCATTGTGTAGTGGATGGAGCTTTTTAGTTCTTCCAACTATTTGAACAGCTAATCGGTGGTGTTTTGGGGTGTCTGACCCCTGCTGATCAGATATTGATGGTCTCTATGGCAGGATAGGTCATTAATATTGGTGCAATGAGGATGCAACAACCTGTACACCAGCCCCACCAACCCCCGGTCAGCTATATTCCGTGCCGTCTCCGGTGCTGGAACTAGCACTGTGAATGGAGAGGGAACAACAGCGCCGTTCAATGTGTAGTGGCCGTGCTGGGTTACTGCAGCTCAGCTCCATGGCCTCTACACTTTGCTCCATTCACAGTTCGAGTTCCAGTCAACAGCTGATCGGTGGGGGTGTCGGACCCTCAACGATCCAATATTACTGTCTTGTGCGATATCAGGATGCATGTAGTTTGACACTCTCTACTTTGGTGGAGCCGTCTGCTCCCTGCAGCTCCTCACTTTGAGTGGTTACTGGTATTCATGATCCGTGTAGTATTTTAGCCTGCCTGGTGTGATTGCATTATACTCGGCTGTGTTCGCACATCTGTTGAGGCGTAATGTGTCTGGGGACAGCATCCGGTATGTGCCGTCACCCACCACCAGCACTGCCTCTGGGAAATATTAAGTCACTTGGCCTCTTTCTTCAGACCTGCCCACACAGTTACAAGACTGTACTTGAATGGTAACTGCTAATTGAGCGGATTCATAGCTGTAGGAAATCTGTTATATTATTGAGACTTTCAGTAGCAGCGTATAAAGGCAAGCAACCATCCCCTACATTACTACCCAACTGCAGGCTATTGTACTAGTGGTCTCCAGCTGCTGTAGAACTACAACTCCCAGCATACTGCTAGCCTAAGGCTGTCAGGATATGAAAGCCGGAGAGGAAAACACGTTCGAAGCGGATAACTTATCCTTGTGGGACTATTTGAAGCCTGTTTTAAGTTCCATAATTTGCGCCAATTTTTTTTTTATTTAACGTTTTTAAAAGGAGTCTTTCACCTGTCTTTCACCAGACATACCTGTGTGCACTGTGTGTGTATTACATGTCATATCCCAGACATACCTGTGTGCACTGTGTGTGTATTACATGTCATATCCCAGACATACCTGTGTGCACTGTGTGTCTGTATTACATGTCACATCCCAGACATACCTGTGTGCACTGTGTGTCTGTATTACATGTCATATCCCAGACATACCTGTGTGTGTGTGTATTACATGTCATATCCCAGACATACCTGTGTGTGTGTGTATTACATGTCACATCCCAGACAAACCTGTGTGCACTGTGTGTCTGTATTACATGTCACATCCCAGACATACCTGTGTGCACTGTGTGTATTACATGTCACATCCCAGACATACCTGTGTGCACTGTGTGTCTGTATTACATGTCACATCCCAGACATACCTGTGTGCACTGTGTCTGTATTACATGTCACATCCCAGACATACCTGTGTGCACTGTGTGTCTGTATTACATGTCACATCCCAGACATACCTGTGTGCACTGTGTCTGTATTACATGTCACATCCCAGACATACCTGTGTGCACTGTGTGTCTGTATTACATGTCACATCCCAGACATACCTGTGTGCACTGTGTGTGTGTATTACATGTCACATCCCAGACATACCTGTGTGCACTGTGTGTCTGTATTACATGTCACATCCCAGACATACTGTGTGCATGTGTCTGTATTACATGTCACATCCCAGACATACCTGTGTGCACTGTGTGTCTGTATTACATGTCACATCCCAGACATACCTGTGTGCACTGTGTCTGTATTACATGTCATATCCCAGACATACCTGTGTGCACTGTGTGTGTGTATTACATGTCATATCCCAGACATACCTGTGTGTGTGTATTACATGTCACATCCCAGACATACCTGTGTGCACTGTGTGTCTGTATTACATGTCACATCCCAGACATACCTGTGTGCACTGTGTGTCTGTATTACATGTCACATCCCAGACATACCTGTGTGCACTGTGTGTCTGTATTACATGTCACATCCCAGACATACCTGTGTGCACTGTGTGTCTGTATTACATGTCACATCCCAGACATACCTGTGTGCACTGTGTGTCTGTATTACATGTCACATCCCAGACATACCTGTGTGCACTGTGTGTGTCTGTATTACATGTCACATCCCAGACATACCTGTGTGCACTGTGTGTGTGTATTACATGTCACATCCCAGACATACCTGTGTGCACTGTGTGTGTCTGTATTACATGTCACATCCCGGACATACCTGTGTGCACTGTGTGTCTGTATTACATGTCACACATCCCAGACATACCTGTGTGCACTGTGTGTGTGTATTACATGTCACATCATCCAGACATACCTGTGTGCACTGTGTGTGTGTATTACATGTCACATCCCAGACATACCTGTGGTGCACACTGTGTGTGTGTATTACATGTCACATCCCAGACTACCTGGTGCACTGTGTGTGTATACATGTCACATCCCAGACATACCTGTGTGCACTGTGTGTGTTTATTACATGTCACATCCCCAGACATACCTGTGGTGCACTGTGTGTGTGTGTATTACATGTCAACATCCCAGACATACCTGTGTGCACTGTGTGTGTATTACAATGTTCACATCCCAGACATACCTGTGTGCACTGTGTGTGTGTATTACATGTCACATCCCAGACATACCTGTGTGCACTGTGTGTGTGTGTATTACATGTCACATCCCAGACATACCTGTGTGCACTGTGTATCTGTATTACATGTCACATCCCAGACATACCTGTGTGCACTGTGTGTGTGTATTACATGTCACATCCCAGACATACCTGTGTGCACTGTGTTGTGTGTACTTACATGTCACATCCCAGACATACCTGTGTGCACTGTGTGTGTGTATTACATGTCACATCCCAGACATACCTGTGTGCACTGTGTGTTGTGTATTACATGTCACAATCCCAGACATACCTGTGTGCACTGTGTGTGTGTGTATTACATGTCACATCCCAGACATACCTGTGTGCACTGTGTGTGTGTATTACATGTCACATCCCAGACATACCTGTGTGCACTGTGTGTGTGTATATTACATGTCACATCCCAGACATACCTGTGTGCACTGTGTGTGTGTGTATTACATGTCACATCCCAGACATACCTGTGTGCACTGTGTGTCTGTATTACATGTCACATCCCAGACATACCTGTGTGCACTGTGTGTCTGTATTACATGTCACATCCCAGACATACCTGTGTGCACTGTGTGTGTGTATTACATGTCACATCCCAGACATACCTGTGTGCACTGTGTGTCTGTATTACATGTCACATCCCAGACATACCTGTGTGCACTGTGTGTATTACATGTCACATCCCAGACATTGTGTGCACTGTGTGTCTGTATTACATGTCCCAGACATACCTGTGTGCACTGTGTGTTCTGTATTACATGTCACATCCCAGACATACCTGTGTGCACTGTGTGTCTGTATTACATGTCACATCCCAGACAATACCTGTGTGCACTGTGTGTGCTGTATTACATGTCACATCCCAGACATACCTGTGTGCACTGTGTGTCTGTATTACATGTCACATCCCAGACATACCTGTGTGCACTGTGTGTCTGTATTACATGTCACATCCCGGACATACCTGTGTGCACTGTGTGTGTGTATTACATGTCACATCCCGACATACCTGTGTGCACTGTGTGTGTGTATTACATGTCACATCCCGGACATACCTGTGTGCCACTGTGTGTGTGTATTACATGTCACATCCCAGACATACCTGTGTGCACTGTGTGTGTGTATTACATGTCACATCCCAGACATACCTGTGTGCACTGTGTGTGTATTACATGTCACATCCAGACATACCTGTGTGCACTGTTGTGTGTATATACATGTCACATCCCAGACGATGACCTGTAGGCACTGTGTGTGTGTGTATTACTGTGACAGAGACATACTGTGCACATGTGTGCACTGTATTACATGTCACATCCCAGACATACCTGTGTGCACTGTGTGTCACATGTCACATCCAGATATACCTATGTGTGCACTGTGTGTCTTATTACATGTCACAGAGACATAATGTGCCTGTGTGTGTATTACATGTCACATTGTGTGTCTGTGTCTGTATTACATGTGACATCTGTGTGCAATCATCTGTGGGGAACTGCTGTTAGTTATAATAGATGTGAAAACAGGTGAAAGACTTTAGTAAAACTCTTTTAACTCTTTTAAAGTTGGTAAATATGATGTAAATTAGCAACTTTATGGCAGAAAACCTGTGCAAGTCGAATGATAAATGGCTCCCTGTATGTCTTGCCGCTCTTATTTATCAGGATCATATTTAATACAGTAATATCCAGCGGCTGTCTATTTTGCATACTATCCTCCAACTCCCAGCATGTTCTGATCACTACTGATCACAACCATATATATTTGCTCGTCTCCTGTGTTCCTGTATATAATGGTGTCATTTCTGTTGGCTTTTTTTCAGGCTTCTTCCCCACGTTCCGTAAGGAAGATTTCCATGTACTTTCAGAAGAAGCCCACAGAGTAACCAAGCTGCCTAAGAACACTGTCCCTCCGTGAATGTGACTCCTGGCGGCGCTATTCCTGCATTGTTCTGTCCGACTCGCACATGTTGTCCCCCGCGAACCATAGACGAATTCTTATCTAATCCAAGCTAATAGGATGATGGGTCACCGCCATTATAACGTGTTGGATATTATATATCTACCCATGATCCACGATCAAATTTTCCATAATTGCCATGGTGTACGGCTCATTATACTCGCATACATCTGTATAACATGGAGGAGATGCCAGCAGCTTCCGATAACGAGAGCTTAATGAACTTTAATGCAGTGGTTTCCATCCTGTCGTTCTCCAGCTGTCAGGATATGCTGGGAGTTGTTGTTTCCAATATACTATAATTATTGAAAGCAAGTCATAGATTCAGGCATTACCGTTAAGCACTTTCACACATTACCGATACTAACGATGTGCCGACCCTCTACAATGCCATATAACAGTTTCCACTTGTACAAGTTGATCACTTTTAATGTTCATCTTTTTAAGGAATTTTTACTTCTGTTTTAAGATTTTAGTCCTTTTTCTGCTGTAGAATTCAGAATTTTATTTATTGTTTGGTTCATGGGCATAGACTTCTGTTTTAATATTGTCCTGTTAACTATTGTAATGTAATTGTGTAAATACAAAGCCGTTATAGAAACTTATAGTGTAACTGTCAGTACTTTGCTTTAGATGCGACAATGTTAGAATATAGCCATTTCAATACAGAAAACCAGACCTGAGTTCTGCTGGTTTCTGAGATAAGGGATAAGTAATTTTAGTGGAAAATATCCATTTAAAGAAGAACTCCCGCAAAAATTTTTATTCTCTGACCTGTTAAAAAGGTGCATGATATAATCTGTAGTGAATGTCATTTTCTTATCAGAGGCTGAAATTGAGAGTTTCCACTCTCTTCTTCTTGTAGCTGGGTCATGTGACCAACTCCCTGACCTCCAACTGACCCAGGAAGCCAGTCACTGCTCTATTCATTCCTGTGAGGCTCCCATAGGAATACATAGAGAAATAGACTTCCTGTCCACGCATAAGGTGCTGTGTGAGTTGGTGGGTCTGATTCCTAGTCACATGACATAGATGAGAAACTTCAGGATGATAGAAGTCAAAAATTCAGCTACTGGTAAGAAAATGACATTCACTACAGATTACATCATGTACATTTCTAACAGGACATGGAATACATTTTTTTGCAGGCGTTCTTTAAAGGGTTTTACTCTCTCTCCCTCTCCTCATAGCTGGAAAGGGCCAGAGGACCCCCAAGCCCCATTGATCAGCCCGTTTCCAGCAGCACTGTCCCAGTGAGTCCCATTATAGTCAATGGTCTGCAGTGGGGGGGGAAGTCCATGTATGCCAGTGTTAAACTTGACTGACTATAGGATTGGGTATGATTTTGTAAAACACTGCTCACTGAAAGTCTATAGTAAAATTTCTATGTGCAGTGTTTGTGGCATTTCAGTAGTGTCCATTTTTTATTTTATTTTTTTCCAGGGGGAATCAACCAAAGAGCAAAAAATTGGAGATATGTATCTGAACTGGTGCAGAGGAAAAGTGAGGTGGTTGTTTTCATGTAAGAGCTAGAAGTAAATGGTTGCCATGGGCAACTACTGTTCTTTGCAACCAATCAGTTTGATCCTTTCATTTTCCAAATAACAAAAAAGGTGAAATCTGGTTGATACGGGCAACTAAAGTTTTCCCTTAGATCAGTTTTGATCTTCCCCATGGCCTCGGTCTGCAGCATCTAAGCCATGAAAACTGATGCTGTACAATCTGAAAAAGCCATTTGAAAGAAACCTGAAAAAATACAACATTCCCAACAACTGCTTCTAGAAGTTATGCTGCCAGCTACTGTCTACTTATCGCTACTCTCTGGCAGGTTTCCACTTGTATACCAGATGGTTACATGGTTGTGGAATGTTCTTTATTACACAAGGATACCTGGCCCCCAATTAGTCGAATAGGATTGTTCTCATGTGAAGCTCTTGACCAATGTAATTTAAACTGGTTATCCTTTATCTACAACAGCTCCCTTCCCTCCCCTCCCATGGGCCGGCCCCCTCCTTGGGAATATACTTGTCCAACTCCCTGTGCTGGTCCTGGCACTGCCGCTACTTCTTCCTGTACACTGATGAAAACATGGCAGGCGGGGACACAAGGGAGGCTCGTCCCTGTTCCCGCCTGGATAACCCCTTTAACCAGGGTCCTCACTACTTGCTGCTCATTCCCACCTGAAGGAGAACATCCTGCGCTCCCCTGCACCCACAATGCGGTCACACACTGATTCTCGGGCTGCACACTCCTCCTAAAGCCCAGCAGCGTGATCTGTATGACTGCATCATACCTGCTGGGGGGTGCTGACAGTTGAAGGATGATCCTAGGCGGCTGAGGCAGATGAGTGGGACATACCTCAGCCCTCCTGAGACTGCAGGATCCGGGACAATTGGGAGGTGTGTTTAAAGAGGACCTGTCACCTCTCGACATGCCACTTAGCTACATGCATTCCCCATGTAATATAACCGTTCTGGGACATCTTTTCTTATGTCTCGAAGTTGTGCAATTCCTTTATTTCTACTAGAAGTTATGAATGGATTGCTAGCAGTCTGCAGTAAGGGTACAGAGGGGAGGTAACCAGTTGGGGGGTGTACCTGCACAGTCTGAAAATGGCAGAACTGATGGGATAGTGAGTTTGTGCAGGTACACCCCCCCCCAACTGGTTACCACCCCTCTGTACCCTTACTGCAGACTGCTAGCAATTCATTCATAACTTCTAGTAGAAATAATAGAGGAACGACACAACATAGAGACATAAGAATAGATGTTCCAGAATTATTGTTACATGGGGAATGTATAAAGCTATTAAACAGACATGTCAGGAGTAGTGGCAGGTCCTCTTTAAAGGGAGTCTTTCACCTATATAACAGCAGTGCCCCACAGAAGATTGCAGACACATCCCAGACATACCTGTGTGCACTGTGTGTGTGTATTACATGTCACATCCCAGACATACCTGTGTGCACTGTGTGTGTCTGTATTACATGTCACATCCCAGACATACCTGTGTGCACTGTGTGTCTGTATTACATGTCACATCCCAGACATACCTGTGTGCACTGTGTGTATTACATGTCACATCCCAGACATACCTGTGTGCACTGTGTGTGTCTATTACATGTCACATCCCAGACATACCTGTGTGCACTGTGTGTGTCTATTACATGTCACATCCCAGACATACCTGTGTGCACTGTGTGTGCGTCTGTATTACATGTCACATCCCAGACATACCTGTGTGCACTGTGTGTGTGTCTGTATTACATGTCACATCCCAGACATACCTGTGTGCACTGTGTGTGTCTGTATTACATGTCACATCCCAGACATACCTGTGTGCACTGTGGTGTCTGTATTACATGTCACATCCCAGACATACCTGTGTGCACTGTGTGTGTGTCTGTATTACATGTCACATCCCAGACATACCTGTGTGCACTGTGTGTGTGTATTACATGTCACATCCCAGACATACCTGTGTGCACTGTGTGTCTGTATTACATGTCACATCCCAGACATACCTGTGTGCACTGTGTGTATTACATGTCACATCCCAGACATACCTGTGTGCACTGTGTGTGTATTACATGTCACATCCCAGACATACCTGTGTGCACTGTCTGTATTACATGTCACATCCCAGACATACCTGTGTGCACTGTGTGTGTGTATTACATGTCACATCCCAGACATACCTGTGTGCACTGTGTGTCTGTATTACATGTCACATCCCAGACATACCTGTGTGCACTGTGTGTCTGTATTACATGTCACATCCCAGACATACCTGTGTGCACTGTGTGTCTGTATTACATGTCACATCCCAGACATACCTGTGTGCACTGTGTGTATTACATGTCACATCCCAGACATACCTGTGTGCACTGTGTGTGTCTGTATTACATGTCACATCCCAGACATACCTGTGTGCACTGTGTGTGTCTATTACATGTCACATCCCAGACATACCTGTGTGCACTGTGTGTGCGTCTGTATTACATGTCACATCCCAGACATACCTGTGTGCGTGTCTGTATTTACATGTCACATCCCAGACATACCTGTGTGCACTGTGTGTGTCTGTATTACATGTCACATCCCAGACATACCTGTGTGCACTGTGTGTGTGTCTGTATTACATGTCACATCCCAGACATACCTGTGTGCACTGTGTGTGTCTGTATTACATGTCACATCCCAGACATACCTGTGCACTGTGTGTGTCTGTATTACATGTCACATCCCAGACATACCTGTGTGCACTGTGTGTGTCTGTATTACATGTCACATCCCAGACATACCTGTGTGCACTGTGTGTGTGTCTGTATTACATGTCACATCCCAGACATACCTGTGTGCACTGTGTCTGTATTACATGTCACATCCCAGACATACCTGTGTACACTGTGTGTGTGTATTACATGTCACATCCCAGACATACCTGTGTGCACTGTGTGTGTCTGTATTACATGTCACATCCCAGACATACCTGTGTGCACTGTGTGTGTCTGTATTACATGTCACATCCCAGACATACCTGTGTGCACTGTGTGTATTACATGTCACATCCCAGACATACCTGTGTGCACTGTGTGTATTACATGTCACATCCCAGACATACCTGTGTGCACTGTGTGTGTATTACATGTCACATCCCAGACATACCTGTGTGCACTGTGTGTGTATTACATGTCACATCCCAGACATACCTGTGTGCACTGTGTCTGTATTACATGTCACATCCCAGACATACCTGTGTGCACTGTGTCTGTATTACATGTCACATCCCAGACATACCTGTGTGCACTGTCTGTATTACATGTCACATCCCAGACATACCTGTGTGCACTGTGTCTGTATTACATGTCACATCCCAGACATACCTGTGTGCACTGTGTGTGTGTATTACATGTCACATCCCAGACATACCTGGTGTGCACTGTGTGTCTGTATTACATGTCACATCCCAGACATACCTGTGTGTCTGTATTACATGTCACATCCCAGACATACCTGTGTGCACTGTGTGTCTGTATTACATGTCACATCCCAGACATACCTGTGTGCACTGTGTGTGTCTGTATTACATGTCACATCCCAGACATACCTGTGTGCACTGTGTCTGTATTACATGTCACATCCCAGACATACCTGTGTGCACTGTGTGTCTGTATTACATGTCACATCCCAGACATACCTGTGTGCACTGTGCACTGTGTGTGTATTACATGTCACATCCCAGACATACCTTGTGTGCACTGTGTGTGTCTATTACATGTCACATCCCAGACATACCTGTGTGCACTGTGTGTGTCTATTACATGTCACATCCCAGACATACCTGTGTGCACTGTGTGTGCGTCTGTATTACATGTCAACATCCCAGACATACCTGTGTGCGTGTTCTGTATTACATGTCACATCCCAGACATTACCTGTGTGCACTGTGTGTGTCTGTATTACATGTCACATCCCAGACCATACCTGTGTGCACTGTGTGTCTGTATACATGTCACATCCCAGACATACCTGTGTGCGTGTCTGTATTACATGTCACATCCCAGACATACCTGTGTGCACTGTGTGTGTCTGTATTACATGTCACATCCCAGACATACCTGTGTGCCACTGTGTCTGTATTACATGTCACATCCCAGACATACCTGTGTGCACTGTGTGTCTGTATTACATGTCACATCCCAGACATACCTGTGTGCACTGTGTGTGTGTATTACATGTCACATCCCAGACATACCTGTGGTGCACTGGTGTGTCTGTATTACATGTCACATCCCAGACATACCTGTGTGCACTGGTGTGTGTCTATTACATGTCACATCCCAGACATACCTGTGTGCACTGTGTGTGCGTCTGTATTACATGTCACATCCCAGACATACCTGTGTGCGTGTCTGTATTACATGTCACATCCCAGACATACCTGTGTGCACTGTGTGTGTCTGTATTACATGTCACATCCCAGACATACCTGTGTGCACTGTGTGTGTGTCTGTATTACATGTCACATCCAGACATACCTGTGTGCACTGTGTGTCTGTATTACATGTCACATCCCAGACATACCTGTGTGCACTGTGTGTCTGTATTACATGTCACATCCCGGACATACCTGTGTGCACTGTGTGTCTGTATTACATGTCACATCCCGGACATACCTGTGTGCACTGTGTGTGTCTGTATTACATGTCACATCCCAGACATACCTGTGTGCACTGTGTGTGTCTGTATTACATGTCACATCCCGGACATACCTGTGTGCACTGTGTGTCTGTATTACATGTCACATCCCAGACATACCTGTGTGCACTGTGTGTCTGTATTACATGTCACATCCCAGACATACCTGTGTGCACTGTGTGTGTGTCTGTATTACATGTCACATCCCAGACATACCTGTGTGCACTGTGTGTGTGTATTACATGTCACATCCCAGACATACCTGTGTGCACTGTGTGTGTATTACATGTCACATCCCAGACATACCTGTGTGCACTGTGTGTGTCTGTATTACATGTCACATCCCAGACATACCTGTGTGCACTGTGTGTGTCTGTATTACATGTCACATCCCAGACATACCTGTGTGCACTGTGTGTGTATTACATGTCACATCCCAGACATACCTGTGTGCACTGTGTGTATTACATGTCACATCCCAGACATACCTGTGTGCACTGTGTCTGTATTACATGTCACATCCCAGACATACCTGTGTGCACTGTGTCTGTATTACATGTCACATCCCAGACATACCTGTGTGCACTGTCTGTATTACATGCCACATCTCAGACATACCTGTGTGCACTGTGTGTCTGTATTACATGTCACATCCCAGACATACCTGTGTGCACTGTGTGTCTGTATTACATGTCACATCCCAGACATACCTGTGTGCACTGTGTGTCTGTATTACATGTCACATCCCAGACATACCTGTGTGCACTGTGGTGTGTCTGTATTACATGTCACATCCCGGACATACCTGTGTGCACTGTGTGTGTGTCTGTATTACATGTCACATCCCGGACATACCTGTGTGCACTGTGTGTGTGTCTGTATTACATGTCACATCCCGGACATACCTGTGTGCACTGTGTGTGTGTCTGTATTATATGTCACATCCCGGACATACCTGTGTGCACTGTGTGTGTGTCTGTATTACATGTCACATCCCGGACATACCTGTGTGCACTGTGTGTGTGTCTGTATTACATGTCACATCCCGGACATACCTGTGTGCACTGTGTGTGTGTCTGTATTACATGTCACATCCCGGACATACCTGTGTGCACTGTGTGTCTGTATTACATGTCACATCCCAGACATACCTGTGTGCACTGTGTGTATTCCATGTCCAGGAAAACCACTTTTATTCTGCTGGAAAACAGCACCCAAGTGCCCAGCTGAAAGTGAAACTAAAAATGGCTTTCTCTCCCGACTCGATTTCTAACAACTATATCTTCTGATATACTGGATATAATGATGTGTGATTTTGGTATCATCTGAAAGCTGGAATGCCAGCTTTCAAAAATGGTCAGAACCATTTATCTGCTACCAATCCCAAGTTATGAGCAGCTAAAGCAGCCCTCCCCTCTTCAGTCTGGTTTGCTTTGAGCACTTGCAGCAGCAGAGCTGGGCACTTGGGAGCCGTTTTCCTGCAGAATAAAAATGCTTTTCCTGGACATGTAATAGACACACAGTGCACACAGGTATTTGTGGGATGTGACATGTAATACAGACACACGGTGCACACAGGTATGTCTGGGATATGACATGTAATACACACACACAGTGCACACAGGTATGTCTGGGATGTGACATGTAATACAGAGACACGGTGCACACAGGTATGTCTGGGATATGACATGTAATACAGACACACAGTGCACACAGGTATGTCTGGGATGTGACATGTAATACAGACACACAGTGCACACAGGTATGTCTGGGATGTGACATGTAATACAGACACACAGTGCATACAGGTATGTCTGGGATGTGACATGTAATACACACACACAGTGCACACAGGTATGTCTGGGATGTGACATGTAATACAGAGACACAGTGCACACAGGTATGTCTGGGATGTGACATGTAATACACACACAGTGCACACAGGTATGTCTGGGATGTGACATGTAATACAGAGACACAGTGCACACAGGTATGTCTGGGATGTGACATGTAATACAGACAGTGCACACAGGTATGTCTGGGATGTGACATGTAATACAGAGACACAGTGCACACAGGTATGTCTGGGATATGACATGTAATACAGACGCACAGTGTACACAGGTATGTCTGGGATATGACATGTAATACAGACGCACAGTGTACACAGGTATGTCTGGGATGTGACATGTAATACACATACACAGTGCACACAGGTATGTCTGGGAAGTGACATGTAATACAGACACACAGTGCACACAGGTATGTTTGGGATGTGACATGTAATACAGACACACGGTGCACACAGGTATGTCTGGGATGTGACATGTAATACAGACACACGGTGCACACAGGTATGTCTGGGATGTGACATGTAATACAGACACACGGTGCACACAGGTATGTCTGGGATGTGTCTGCAATCTTCTGTGGGGCACTGCTCTTAGTTATAAAAACAGGTGAAAGACTGAACTGTAATATTAGCAGTTTTCTCATTGCTCTGACCAAGAAGAGGTGATATGAGAGAGCTGATAGCAGGAAGTGAGTCAGTGTGTGGCTGAAGCCACATGTAGTGACATGTAGGCCTGGATCTGGCCACTGTGGAATGAATGAAGGGCAAGGGGTGTTACCATTTAGGAAATTTGTGGCATATTGATGGGAAATGCCATAAATGTCCAATAAGTGCAGGTCACACTTCTGGGACCTGTTAATGTCTAAAGAACAGGACCCCCAGGTGAGATGTGCACAGCTACCCCTTCATTCACCACTATGTGACTTCTGAAAAAAAAAAAAACAGGTCACACTTTTCTGGCAATTTTTGGAAGTTCTATACCAGTGATAGGAGAAGACAGTGCAAATGCTTGGCTTGCTCTTCATTCAGGCCTAGGCCCCATTTTTGAGGTAGGAATAGGTGGGTGAGACAACCCCTTAAGTTTTGCAACATTCCAAAAACCACCAAGTGTAACGTTCAACCACCAAACTTATTCTGCCACTTGAGATGTTTATAACCATCCAGTGTTTGTGCCAATATTGTGAAGCCAAAGAAAGTCTTGTGTTCTCCAGTCATAATGCTTAGCACCCCTTACACCCTGAACAAATCCAGGCCCCCCTGAATAAAGCCCTCACGCCAGTGACACTAAACCAATACAGAGCCCCAAACTCCTAACCCCATAAATACAAACCTCAAACCAGACTCTGCAGATACTCCCCTCTCCTTGGTCCTGCAGGTTGCAGTCCTCTTCAATCCAGAGCAGTGTGATCTGCCATAAAAGCTTTCTCTGGTGCCATATCTACAGAGGTATTCTTACCTAGAAGCATTGTTTCTCTATAAATACAAAATCAGATGGCGCGTGCAATGTTTTTGTTTGTTTGTTTTTTTGTTGGATTTAGACAAAATTTTGGTATGAAAAAAAAATTAATTCTAAGGTAGTATTGTAGCATTATTACTACTCCTATTATGTATGTACTAGTCCTATTATGACTTGGTCACAGGATTTGTGATCGGCCCTCATGCAAGGTATCATTGTGCTATAAGTGAAGGGGAGGATGATTTAAATAGTGTTTGTTCCTCTTTTTGACTTCCAAATGTCCTGGTAGCATTTTCCTTTCATCTCCTCGAGCAGGAATGTTATGTAAAATGCTGTCAACGTTACATAGCTGTTTTAATGTATATGAGTAGAAAGTGACTGCTCTGCCACCGGCAGCGATTAATTCCTAGAAAGGGCTAATTATTTCATGGAAGTAAACACTGGAGAGATTTTCAAGGCTGGAGGGGGCTTAATGATAAAATATTGCATGGTGGTCCAGTGGCTCGGATACAACACCTATGAAGACGTTTATTGTAATGAATGCGGAAGTGACCTTTTCTTATTTATATGGAAATACAAATCCCTCAAAGGCAGTAAGTATTTTGCGTATCCAGCATGTCTATTCCTACATCTTATACATTCATTGTAAATTAAAGGGTTTCTGTTGCCTCCTTTTTCCCTATTAAACAGGATGACATTCTCAATATGCCAATGTCACCTGAGTTTAAGCCTGCTATTTATTTTATTCAGTGTCCTCGTTTTTGTTAAATTTAACCTTTAATCATATTCTAATTAGCCTCCTAGGAGCAGAGGGGGCGTTGCCCCTGCTCCTAGAGGCTCAGTTTGCCCACCGTAGTCCACGCCCTTTCCTTGCTGAGTGACAGGGCCAGGCCAGCGTTCGTGGCCCTGGTCCGTTCCACTCAGTATTTGGCGCAGGCGCAGTGAATGAGGGTAGGTTGCCGGCTCCCAGCTCCCGCATTGTGCCTGTGCGGGACGACACAGGTGCGAGACGGCAGACAGGGCCAGCCTGAGGACACGAACTTGCAGTTGAAGGGGTTGCGTTGACCCTGCAAAAAAATAAAAAAATTTGGATAGCTGGGCACAGCTTGTGAGTGAGGGTGGGAGGGGGGGGCTCTGGGGGGTTAGGGAATCGCCTGCTCTAAGTGTCCTGGTTCTGGCAGTGACTTTCTGTTCCTGCTGCTACCGGTCAGAAGTGTAACATGTTGACTGCTCACACATAGCCAATCGGTGGTCATGTGCCATTTCTGGATGGCATCGGTAATGTGCATACAGTTGGCATGTCGCACTCCCAGCCGGCGGGGGATGGAGATACACTGGATAAGTAGGAAGGTGCTCTATCCAATCAACTGAATTTAGCACAGGTGGACTCCATTTAAGATGTAGAGCATTTTTAAGTCTGACACCATTCAATCAATGCTGTCTGTGTGAGACTGTGCAAGGACATCCCCCCAATAGGCAACGCCCAGCTGGACCTTCATTGGGAACTGCTAGTCATTTAGTTCTAACTTCTACCAGAAATAGAGGAATGGCACAAGATACAGCCATGAGAACAGGCAGTAGTTGAGTGAATTGAAGTTCACGAATTCATCCATCAGGATAAATTTGATTCTCCACAAAGCCGAATTTCCTCGTGCTTTGTAGTAGCAAATCTATTTAACCTGAAATAGTGTAAAAAAAACTAAAAAAAAAAATCATACTTGCCTCATCCATTTGGTCTGGCCGCTGCCATCTTGCTTGAAGATATGTCACCACGGGTCGTGTAATTTTACACACTGTTATTTCTATCTAATGCAGCAATCATGTATGAACGTGGCACCTGAGGGGTACAATGATGGTGAGCGGTGCAAATGCCGCTCCCTGTCATTGCATCCACTACTGACAAAGAAATGCACTTTGCTGTTTCTGGACGGCACCAGTAATGTGCATGGAGTCGGCACGTCACACTCCCAGCCGCCCGGGGATGGAGACGCATTGGATAGGTAGGAAGGCGCTCTATTCCAGGGATCAGCAACCTTCCCCACTCCAGCTGATCTGAGACTACAACTCTCAGAATGCTTCATTCACTTCTATGGGAGTTGCAAGAACGGCTGAGCATGTTTGCATGCGGGGAGTTGTAGTTTCACAGCAGATGGAGCGCCGAAGGTTGCTGGACTGTGCTCTTTTTTTTTTGTACTAAGTAAGAACAACCTTGGTTTGGGGGGGGGGGGGGGGGAGAGGAGTGGAGCGTGCACAACCAAAATGGAGACAGTCATTATCCCCATGTGTACAATGCAAAAGACTTCTGCCTGTTCACGAGCTCTGCTCAACCATACAGCGGGTTACATACAGCAATCATTGGGAATATGGAGATGAAATATTAGCAATGCCTGATTGTCAGTGAGGTGGTTGTTCTTTTTGCTAAACAGATCGCTGCCGCAGAGGTGCTACCCTAGGGCTAGAGCACTGCGTGAGTAATACGATTCTGTTCTATAAGTAGTTTTTCCATCCATTTGGAAATTGTGCACCATCCTTGAGGCATGTAAGAGCGGTGGAAATTGGCCTCACACAACTTACAAAAAAATAACGTATCCTGTTGCTATGGATTACCATCTTGTGACAATGCCACCTAGCTGAATTGTGTTATGGTTGTGTGCTATTATATTTCTCAGAACTTGCCCCAATGATCTGTCAAATTAAGATTATACCTGATTTACCATGTACTGTGAGATGCCTGCAAGGCAGGGACATAACTACCATATCGGCAGACCATGTGACTGCTATGTAGTCCAGGGAAAGAGGGGGCCCAGTCTTAGTTGGGATTATCTCCTCTTCTGCTGGGGGTGAAAACTTGGTCAGGACTCTTTCCTCTAAGGCCCCATTCACACGACCGTATGTACATTTTTGCGGATAAGGTGCGGAACCATACGGACCCATTCAATTTTCCTTAGGAGAAAAAAAATGCGGAATGCACACCGTGTGCATTCCGCATCCAGTATCTCACGGAAGTTCCCCCACCAAAAAAATAAAACGTCCTATACTTGGCCGCAAAATCACATCCGTAGCCCCAATAAAGTCAATGGGTCCGCAAAATTGCAGAACACTATGGAAGAATTTCCGTATGTCTTCCGTTCTGTTTTCATACAGATCACGGAATACATACGGTCGTGTGAATGGGGCCAACTTTTAGCAAATGAGGCAGTGGAGAAATGGCCCAAGGGTCATTGAAAGGGGTTTTGGCGGAAACCCTTCTGTCCTGTGTGGGGGCCTGGTTTGATCCTTGCTATAGGGCCCTTACTTCTCTGCAGCAAGGGAATGGTAAATGTGTGTGCACTGCTGCTGGTGAGATGACCTGTAAGTTTTCAGAACATGTCAGGAATGTGCAGCGATGATGTCATGGGCAGAGCATCACAGCAGAGTGGCAATCTGGGTGAGTCATATACAGTGCATTCGGAAAGTCTTCAGACCCTTTCAGACACTTCACATTTTATGTTGCAGCCTTGTGCTGAAATTAAAAAAAAAAAACAAAAACAATTTCCCCCGTCATTCTGCACTCAATACCTCATAATGAGAAAGTGAACGCAGAAGGTTAGAAATTTTTGCTAATTTATTGAAATGGAAATACTAAAATCTCACATTGACATAAATATTCAGAGCCTTTTCTCAGGACTTAGTTGAAGCACCTTTGGCAGTGAAGCCTCCAGTTTTCTTGGGGATGATGCCACAAGGTTTTTTCACCTGGATTTGTGGATTTTCTGCCATTCTTCTCTGCAGATCCACTCAAGCTCTGTCAGGTTAGATGGGGACTGTTGGTGGACAGCCATTTCCAAGTCTCTCCAAAGATGTTAGATTGGGTTCAAGTCAGGGTTCTGGCTGGGCCACTCAAGGACATTCACAGAGTTTTTCCCAATCACCCAGGACAGCACCTGGAGAGAGGATCCGCCCACAGAGACAGGAAACCTGCACAAAATAAAAAGGCGGAGACTCTCCTCCACCTCAGTGTGGTTTCCTGTCTCTGAGGGAAAGCCTGCTACGGTGTATCCTACGTGATGGAGCTCCCCTCTCCAGAGCCCTTACCTGCAGCAACCCGGCTGGTTGGAGGTGGCATCAGTGATTCAAGGACCTTCACAGAGTTATCCCTAAGCCGCTCCTGTGTTGTCTTGGCTGTGTGCTTAGGGTCATTGTCTTGTTGGAAGCTGAACCTTTGGCCCAATATCCACAGTCCACAGCACTCTGGATCAGGTTTTCATTAAGAATATCTCTGTACTTTACTCCATTGAGCTTTCTTTCAACCCTGACCAGTCTCCCTGTCCCTCCAGCATGATGTAGCCACCACCATGCTTCACTGCAGGGATGGTATTGGGCAGGTGCTGAGCAGTCCCTGGTTTCTTCCAAACACGACGCTTAGAATCGAGGCCAAAAAGTTCAATCTTGGTTTTATCACACCAGATAATCCTGTTTGTCACAGTCTGACAGTCCTTTAGGTGCTATGAGTGCTCCAGAGTTGGTTGAGTTTCTCCCATCTACACACAGGATCTTTGGAGCTCTGCCAGAGTGACCATTTGGTTCTTGGACACCTCTCTTACCAAGGCCCTTCTCCCTCTGATTACTTAGTTTGCATGGATGACCAGCTCTAGGAAGAGTCCTGGTTGTTCAAAACATTTTCCATTTATGGAGGCTACTTTGCTCTTGGGAACTTTTAGTGCAGCAGAGAAATTGTTGCCCCTTCTCCATCTCTGTGCCTCCACACAATCCTGTCTCTGAGGTCTACAGGCAGTTCTTTCCTCCTCACGACTTGGTTTTTGCTCTGATATGCACTGCCAGCTGCGAGACCTTATATAGACAGGGCTTTGTCTTTCCAAATCCTGTTCAATCAATTGAGTTTACCACAGATGGACTCCAATCAAGATGTGAAGTATTTTAAAGTCTGACGCCATCCAATAAATGCTGACTGTGAAACACCGAGCTGGACCTTCATTGCAAACTGCTAAGTCATTTAGACAAAACTTCTATTGGGAATGGCACAAGATACAGCCATGAGAACAGATAGTCCAGAATTGTTATTACATTGGGGTTGCGGTCTAACACAGGCAGTAGTGTTGAGTCAATTGAAGACTTCATTCCGAATTTCAGGATAGATTTCGCACCAGATCTTCAATCAAGATGGCAGCCGGCCCGTCGCTAGCAAATGGATGAGGTAAGTATGATTTCTTTTTTTAAATTCTGCACTCAGATGCTGTGATCATGTGAGGGGTACAATGACGGGAAGCGGTGCAATAGCCGCTCCCCATCATTGCACCCAAAACTTACAAAGAAATGTGTTTTTTGACAAAGTGATTCGTCATGAAGAAATTTTTTTTTGTAAAATTTAGCGAAGAAACCTAATGGGATTTTTTAATACTTCGCAACAGGCAGCACTGATTGGATAGTGTCAGTAATCATGTTTTGCATATTGCTTTTCCCAGGGAGCCTTGTTTTAGATTCACCAACGTTGAGACTCGTGATGGTGTCTCTGTGGTGATGATGGTTGATCTCCCTGAGGTCAATCATCTTTTCTTAAATAACTGTTATATTAGACTGTTCATTCCTTTTCTTGAGAATAAAAGTTCTCTATATCCCCTGTAATAAGAAGTATACTTCCATGTTTATATAGGGGGAGTCATTGATCGGATCTAGAGTAAGTAATCACCGATCTCATGGCTACTCCAATGACAACCCATTCAATCTATATGTTAAAATCTATGCTATACTACTACACTGTCTCCAAACATACTTTATTGTATGCAAACACTGTACTGTATACTTCATTCCCTATTGTTGTATTGTATTGTTCAGAAAAACAAAAAAAAATGTTTTATTTGAAAAACTTCAATAAAAAACATTGAACCAGATAATTAAAGTGGTAGGGCTTCTTATTAAGCTCCTATTTGTAGGTGTCACTGGGCACGTGTGTGGGGTTCGTGTACTTTTTCTTTGCTTTTGCTATGAAAAAACATCAGAATTTAATCATCCTGCAGCGTTTTCCAGCACAACAGATCAGCGGTGTCAATTAGTCTTTACTACGCTGGTAATGTAGATGAATGGATTCCTGCTATTATTTCATTCCTTTTTAGAATTTCAGGCGCAGCTGTCGTGACTCGTCTAAGCCGTCAGTGTTCACTGTACAATCAACGCGCAGGGACACGGCTTGCTCTACAGTGATGTGACTCACGCTCTGGAGCCCTTTATTCAATAAATATACAGTCTATAGTACGGTTACAGTTAATCTGTGAATAAGCATCTTCCCAGTCACGTGTCGGCGGTGCTGCCTGCATTACCGCTTAGCGCCAGCGAATCTAATCTGCCCCTAGTCTGATAGGAAATATCAATGAACTAACAGCTGTACTCACAATGCAGCTTCAAAGTACAAATTTGCCATTAATCCGTTAAAGAGGTCGGCCACCTTTGGCTACCCTCCTCCTGGGCAGAGCTGCAGAGGGGAGCATATTTTAGGATGTGTTAACATCTCCATTTCGGATATCCTGCACAAATCTTTGCATCCAAAGGTTTTTATCCGGCTGAAACCCCTCATTTATGCCGGAAATCGCCTGGATCACCGCCAGACCTCACTGCAGTCAATTAGGGTCCAACAGGCTGCCGGAGAAGTGGGGGTCTAAATCATTACACAGCAATGTGAGCTTGTGGCTCAGTATTTTCTAGAAAAGTACTCATATGCTAAAATACTCTGTTCTTCTGTGAGCATTTCCATGACCTGGCCACAGGTTCTATTCAAATGTTATATTTAGAGTAGACTGCAATGACAAATGTACTGAACTGGTGAGACTGGCTGTGAAAGTGGCCTGTGTAACAGAAAATTGTCCCTTAAAGCGGTTGGCTACTTTCTGGCTTCTTTTGACCAATGTGTAGGTAAGACAATTATATGGCACTTACTAATATATGGGGTCATTTATCAAACTGGTGTAAAGTAGAACTGGCTTAGTTGCCCATAGCAACCAATCAGATTCCACCTTTCATTTTTGACAGCTCCTTTGGAAAATGAAAGGTAGAATCTAATTGGTTGCTATGGGCAACTAAGCCAGTTTACACTTTACACCAGTTTGATAAATTACCCCTATAGTCTTTGTTGATATTCTGTGCTGTTTGCTATATTTCATAAGGTATAACCCCTTGAGCAAATCTTCTAGAGGTCCTGTCCATAAGATGGCCGCTGATGGAAGGTCATGTGACCAGACACATCACTCCACCTCCTCCATTCAAAGTCACTGCACCTGTGCTAAAATCCCAATAGTGAAATGGAGGAGACACCACATGGAGGTGATTTACCTGGTCACATGACCCTCCATCGGCAGCCATTTTATGGACAAGACAAAAGATTTGGGCATACCTAATCAAATGTAAAAAAATGACACAGAATTTCAATAAAGGTGATATTAGTAAGTGCCATATAGTCATCTTACAAACACCTGGAAAGTGGCACACCCCTGTGTCAATGGTCTTCCTGTAGTGCATACGAGAAAGTATTCTAGATGGCGTTACTGTGCAGCCGCTACACCCAGAGCACGGAGACAGCTCTGATTTCCGTGACTGTCAGTGATCTGTGTAAACATAATTACCTCGCCTGTGCTCCTTTATCCTGACACAGAAAGAAGCAATTTTATTTTCAGTTTACCAAGTGGAAGGGAGATTAATACAATCTGTCATCTTGTTTTTGACAGGTCAGCGGTGCACTCATTCACTTCCCTGGATCACAGATGGGACTAAGCAGGAACATCATCTTAGGTCCTTACCCAGACATTGATTTCATCACATCTCAGCAGCGATTCACTCCTGTTATATAACCGGATGATTTATTTCCAGTGTGAAGGGGTTAATACATCTCAGATACATTACCTATCAAAAAAGGGGTTTCCAATTATTTTGTCAGTTTCAGATATTTAATGCAGTATATACAGTATAGGCCTGTAATGTAAATTCACTGTAATATCTCAGTTGCACAGTGACCAAGTACTATAATACTGTCATATAGCGCTTAACATAACATCATTCACTCTGCAAATATCACTACCAAAATAATATATTACTGATCAAACACTGGCATAATGAAATGCCATTTACATAATAGTATCATGCAGTGTTCAAATAATATCGTTATATAGTTCCCAATTCAATTGCAATGCTCAATAATACCACTCACCACTGCTCCTGTAATACTGTCATAATATACCCGGATAATATCACTATACATTGCTCACCTAATATCATGCTGTCTCATAATATATCCAGATAATACTACAATACATTGCTTATATAATACCAGCATACCATGTCCAAATAATTTATACATGGCTTAAATAATACACCATAGTACACCCAGATAATACTTCCATACATTGTGCATGTATGTAATACCATGCTGCAGCATAATATATACTGCAATACATTGCTCATACAATACTATCCTACCATCTCCAAATAATTTATAGATGGTGTGACAAATTCCGCACCTCACAGCTCCACCTGACGTCAACTACGTCGAGCTTACGCGGTACGGGTCCGTCACTGGTTACCAAGACATGACGTTATGCCTTCCCTAGGAGCACGTAAGGTCAGCCTGGTACAGTTTACACTGAAGCCTTCTGTCCACGCAGGCACAGGGAGGAAGGGGGGTGAGAGACGGTGGTCCTCGCACCTCCGGTGTAACTCCACACTCACTCGCAACCCTGACAAGCTGAGTGAGCCTTTTCACTGCCCCAGTGAAAACAGAGCTTTCTCAGCCTGATAGACTGCCGCCAGTTCCTCGTTTAATATAAGCCCTGTCCACTAACAGGATTATATAGGGTGAAGAACCAACCCGCAGTAGCGTATAACTATGCCGAAACACGGACGTGGGAATTCATGATCGAGATACAAGAAAAGCACAAGATTAAATTATATATTTAATTGCCTTAAGAGCGCCATAGATATAACTATAACACAGAGAATAGATACAGATACCAGATGGATGAGTAGTCCATTGGATTATGATGAGTTCTGGGTTGCTGTAAGGCCTGGCTGTAGTCACATGGGGGCACTGATGTCAGCAGCTTATCCACGGTCCTCCAAACACATTACTCGATGTGACCCCCTTTTAGAGAAAGACGGCCTCTGGCCTGTGAGGGTCTTTTCACCTGTAGTCGGCCACTCCCCTCTCTCCGGGAGGAGTTCACCCTCTCTTCCTTGTCCTAGCAGCCAACCCATTATGGCCCATAGCTCTGGACCAGAAGGTCACAGGGAGATGGTTCTGGCTACAGGTGGAGACTAGAGATGAGCGAACGTGCTCATAACGAGTACTGTAGCGTTCGGCTCCCCTGCGCTCACATGGGCGCAGGCATCCGCTTCCGTTGGGTGAGGAGGACGGAAGCGGATGCCTGCACCCATGCGAGCGCAGGGGAGCCGAGCACTACAGTGCTCGTTACAAGCACGTTCGCTCATCTCTAGTGGAGACCAAACATGGCGCAGTTGTTAGGTTCCTGCTTGGAGATCTCCATATCTCCCTTTCCTGGCATCCTACCACCAAACTACGACCAAAGGACGATGGCATGTCCATCTTGGCCCCTGTGTCGCAGATATGTAGCTGGTTTATGCCTGTAATGGACGGGCAATTCATAACAGGTTCCATGATGTCTGAGGCACCTGATTGATCTGGGTAGCAGCTGACACCCCCTGCCGAGGGGCTTTCCTGTAGGATGAGGTGGCCTCCGTGCTGGCTGCTTGAGGTCTGAATTTGTACATAAATGGCTGGAATTAGATCATGGCTGGCATTAGAACATAATTCCATATTCCACACACATGGCTTAAATAATACATCATAATATGCCCAGATAATAATGCCATACATTGCTCATACATTACCATCATACCATGCTAAAATCTATACATGGATTAAATAACACATCATAAGATACCCGGATAATACTGCCATATATTGAATATATAATACTATGCTACATCATAATATTCCTGGATAATGCATACATAAATTGCTCATATAATGCCATCATGCCAAAATAATATATGCATGGCTTATTCAATACACCATAGTATACCCAGATAATATTGCCATACATTGCTCATATAATACCATGCTACATCATAATATACCCAGATAATACATGCATACACTGCATATGTAATACCATGCTATATCATGATATACCTAGATAATACAGCCACACATTGCTCATATAATACCATCATACCATGTCAAAATAATGTATACATGGCTTAAATAATACATCATAGTGTTCCCCTATAATACTGCTATACATTGCTCACTTAATACCATTATACCATGCCCAAATAATACATCTTAATACACACAGATACATTGCTCAAATAATACCATACCAACCCGCGTCACTATACAGTGCTGAAATAATAGTGCACTAAATATTATCGCCATATTATAACCAGATAAGGTTATTTCGGGGAATAGCTTATCTATATCTGTACTTTTTTTTTTTTTTTTATTTAAAAGTAGAAATGGACACAAGGGGCAGGAGAAACATTCCCTAAGTAAATGTTCAAAAAAGCCAGGTGAGATCAAGGGCCCTGTTAATCATGGGGGGAGTTTCTTGAGAAACGGGAACGGGATCAAGGAGTCTGATTTTTGAACAAATTTGATTGGTACCCACTGATTCACTCATCGCTCAGCAGCATCCCCAGCCATTCCCTGCCGTGTCGAGACAGGAGCTGGAAGTGGGGTGGAGTGCACCGGCACCATGGGAATGGCAGCAGCGGAAGATCGGTGAGTATAAATTCTGTTATTTTTTACACCATGTGTAGCCCATGGCTGGAATATCCCGTTAAATCTATAACCACTCACAACTGGCATATATTTAATATTCTGACCTGCCGGAAGAAACGGCAATAAATTTGGCACTTCTTACTCTGGTGCACTTCTGATTGATTGACGTATGCCCCCCCCCATATACATTCTGCAATGCAAATGAGTAAACGATAGTAAATGTAATATGAGACGTGCATAGCAAGGCAGCAACAGAAGAATGTATCATTTATGATATGATTAGGACCGCTGAGATGATTATTTTCTTCCCTTGCAGGAAGCCATATATATATATAAAATGCTGGTAAGACGCGGATAATGGAATATATACATTCTTCCTATACAAGGCTCGGCGTGATGTCACCGGATTGATGAATAAGCCGGGAACACTTGAAGGCCTCTTGAAATCTTGCCGTTTCCCTAGAACTTACTTATCAAAGTGAAGACAAATGGAGATTAATGGGCTGCGTTTATTTCAGCAGCTTGATAAATCTGGGCAATAACATGGCCCGGGCCGCGTCTGTGACATTAATCACATGTTCATTACCGAAGCCACACAGAAGACTACAACTCCTGCCAGAGCTCAGAAGGATAGACCCGGGAGGGATAGGATTGGACCAATATCCAGGGGCCGACATACCGTATGTGCAACCTGTGCAGCTGCTGTGTGGGGGTCTGGCAAATAAGGGGGTCCCCTGCCCTTTAAGGCTTACATTGTTTTCAGTGGCGTATCCGTTTTTTGTTAGTTTTTATGACCGGACACAAAACTGCAGCTTGCAGTGGTTTTGCGTCCGGTCAAAAAACAGAACGCTGATGGAACGGAAGACATCCTGATGCATCCTGAACGGATCTCTTTCTATTCAGAGTACATGAGGACTAAACGGAAACATTTTTTTCCAGTGGCTTATCTCTGGGTAAGAATGAATGATTGGGCATGTATAGTTCAACATGCCCGATTCTTCTTTCATCGATTTCTTCTGTCAGAGGGACAACCCCATATACATCAGGTAAGGCCAGGTTCACATCACCGTCAGAAGAGCAGAAAAAAAAAACGGATCCTGTATTTTAAGCATCCGATATGCTAAATTATGCACATTTTGCATCCGTTTTAACCAATTCCCTCTGAGATCTGTTATTTTAGTTGGAGAAAAAAGTCTGACACAAAGTTTATCAAACTGGTATAACGTAGAACTGGCTTAGTTGCCCATAGCAACCAATCAGATTCCACCTTTCATTTTCCAAAGGAGCTGTCCAAAATGAAAGGAGGAATCTGATTGGTTGCTATGGGTAACTAAGCCAGTTCTACTTTACACCAGTTTGATAGTGGGGCACGTAGGCGTATGCTGGAGTCCCCACCATGGTGACATTGAGTGTTTTAGTACAGTTCTGTTTTCCCTCCCTGTTTTCTCTTTTTTTGTGTTCTTCATTTTCAGCTATCACCTATTCTTAACTCATCTGAGGTGAATTAATAAAGGGCTCTGATTGGTGCACGGTTGCTTACCTGTTGCTGAGGTAACTGTTGTCTGCCCTTTCTTTGATTGGTCAATGTCGTCCACTTGCGGGAAGTTCAAGTATTTTTGGAGGTGTTCAGCAGGTCAGGAGCTTGTCCGTCGTGGAGCCTGAAAGAAGAAGACGTCGTCCAGCCTGCCCTCCTTGACAGAAGTCGCGGTCCCAAGTTAGAGGGGGTTGGTCACCCAGCCTTGCTGGGAGGACAATTGTGGACTGACTAATTATTTTAATAGTTATTTATTAAATTATTAATTAATTATGG
The DNA here is from genome assembly GCA_900303285.1 of Rhinella marina. Classification (NCBI taxonomy): domain Eukaryota; kingdom Metazoa; phylum Chordata; class Amphibia; order Anura; family Bufonidae; genus Rhinella; species Rhinella marina. The sequence continues at coordinate 55,581 of ONZH01008573.1, read as the reverse complement.
TTTATATTGATTGCATGTATTTACCCCTTAATAAAGGACCCGGCCGTTTTGCACAATAATATAGTTGTTGTCATTATTTTTAGGATAAGTAATTTTTATATTAAAAGTTATTTCTCATATGGCACCATGATAAATGACCCCAAAAGTATTTTTTTTTCCGCCTAAAATAACAGATCTCAGGCTAAAATGGATGCAAAATGTGCGTTACTGATACAGGATCTGTTTTTTTCCTTTATTTTTCTGTTCTTCTGAACAGAAAACAGAATGGTGATGTGAACCCGGCATAATCAGTCGGCCCCGCTGAAATCTTCAAGTTCTGCCAGCATTAAAAGGGCTTTTCCAAGACTTTTATACTGATGACCTATCCTCTGGACAGGTTATCAGTATGTGATTGGTTGGGGTCCCATACCCCAACCAACCCCGCGGCACTGATGCTCACAGAAGCGCCGCAGCCTTCTCTGTGCTCACCAAGCACATCGCTGCTTATTGTATAGTGGATGTGCTTGGTATTGCAGCTCACCCCAGTCACTTCAAGGGGGCTGAGCTGCGTCTAGGTCATGTGACCGATGAACGTGACAACACGTGGCCTAGACTAACCTGAGAGAAGGCCGCAGCCCTACTGCGAGCGCCGGTGCCTTCTCAAACGGCTAACTGGCGGGGGTACTGGTTGAGCCCCACAGATCAGATACCGATGCCCAGAAGGTAGGCCATCAGTTAAAAATGTCTCTGAAAACCTCCTTTAATGTAACGTGTATGGACTCTTTTCTAGATATGAACCATGTCATTTCTCACCCAGCGAGCTGTAAAAACCAAGAATGTCACCTACAAATCACCTCGTAATAATGAAGAATTCCAGCTTACTCCGTGTAATCTCCCGGCTCCGAGTTAAACCCCCGATGGAGAGGGTGGTGGGTTACGCTCATTAAACCAAAGTCCCCCGGCTTAGCGGAGGAAGAGTTGTCTATTCATTGTTTAGGCAGACTTGTTTAAAACTTAAGAAGGGAGATTTGCGCCAGTGAACTTCCCGCTGAAGCTGATGGGAGGTGACAAGCCGCATCTGAAGAGAAAACCCAGTCATGTAATAAAGCAGAAGTGTATATATTAAGAGAGCGCAGAGAACAGCTTTACAGCAGCTTGGACGACCGCGCCACACCTCTGCCTGGGAAAATCGCAATAAAACAGGATCAGAGCGGACTCTGCAGAGCTGAGCTATAGCAGCAGGTTTTACTGAGACATACCCCCCCCATTATACTGGAGTCTCGTCTTCATAGGCATCATATAGTGTTGAGTGAACTGTCATCGTTTGAATGGTGTACGGAGATCCGTCTCAGTACAGCATTTAAATGTATGGGCTCCGTCGAGGTGAAACTCGTTATCTCCGAAATAGAAAATTTTAAAACTGGGCTCCAACGTCAGTACCGAAGCCGACTTCTGAGGGCAGTTTTAAAATTCTTTTCAAGTTGAAAAATCGAAGTCTATAGTTATTCACAGACGTCTTGCGAGACTTTGGAGATAATGAACTTCACCGCGGTGGAGCCCATACATTTGAATGCTGTAAGGAGACGGATCTCGGTACAGCATTCAAACAAAGCTTTGACCGAAGTGACTTCGGATCTATGATCCGAAGCTTGTATCGCTCAACACTACTTGCATTAAAAAGAACCTGTACCTTTTCCTGACGTGTCTGTTTTAGTAACTCCTTGCATCCCCCCCCCCCCCCAATCTCCTCTGCACTGCTGAGCTCTGTCGCTTCCTGCACTGGTAACATGATGATATCACTCAGGTCCTTCACCAATTCTCCTCTATATTGCTGAGCTCCGCCTTTTCCTGCACTCACATCATGACATTACTCAGGTCCTTTACCATATATCCTCTGCACTGCTGAGCTCTGTCGCTTCCTGCACTGGTTACATGATGATATCACTCAGGTCCTTCAACCATACCACCCAAGTGTCCCTCTTTTGGAGAAACAGTCCCTCTTTTTGTCCCAAGTCCGTCTGTCCCTCTTTGATCCTTAAATGTCCCTCTTTTTGACCTGGGGAATTAATGCATAAATGTGCATTAATAAATTTACTAAATTGCTCCTTACTAAAGTGTTTGTATAGTTTCTACCTGTATATTAGACCAGAACCTCATTATTTGGTGCAATTTGTACCTTAAAATATCTATAATCTGATGATTTATGTGCTAATATTTATATGGACATTGAAACGCAAAAAAAAAATGCCGCAGGGGCTCCAGTAATTATGCTTTGGGTGGACTTAGAGGTGTGGCCTAGTATTAAAAAAAACTGCCGTGATGTGCACCGCACACATTGTCCCTCTTTGCAATTTTCAAAAGTTGGGCGGTGTGCAATAATGTGCCAGTAAGAAGTGCCCCCAAAGATGTCCCCACAGTGCCCCCCAATAATGTGCCAGTAAGAAGTGCCCCCAAAGATGTCCCCACAGTGCCCCCAATAATGTGCCAGTAAGAAGTGCCCCCATAGATGTCCCCACAGTGCCCCTCAATAATGTGCCAGTAAGAAGTGCCCCCATAGATACTTCCACAGTGCCCCCCCATAATGTGCCAGTAAGAAATCCCCCATAGATGCCCCCAATATATACCAGTAAGAAATGCCCCCATAGATGCCCACACAGTGCCCCCAATAATAAGCCTGAAAAAAGTGCCCCCCAATAATATGCCAGTAAGAAGTGCCCCCCAGTGCCCCCCAATCATGTGCCAGTAAGAAGTGCCCCCATAGCGCTCCTCTCCTGTATTGTGCAAAAAAAAAAACACTTATACTTACCGTATTTTTCGCCCTATAAGACGCACCGGCCCATAAGACGCACCTAGGTTTTAGTGTAGGAAAATAAGAAAAAAATATTTTTCAGCAGATCCTCTTATCAGACTGCCCATAAATTTTAGGACATCACATCAGACCCCCATATCAGCCCTCCATGTCAGAACTCCATCAGCCCTCCATGTCAGCCCCCCACCAGACCTCAGATCAGCCCACTGTGCCCCCATACCATCTCACTGTGCGCCCACCAGACCTCAGATCAGCAGAATGTGCCCCCATCAGACCTCAGATCAGCAGAATGTGCCCCCATCATACCTCAGATCAGCAGAATGTGCCCCCATCAGACCTCAGAGCAACAGTATGTGCTCCCATCAGACCTCAGAGCAACAGTATGTGCCCCCATCAGACCTCAGATCAGCAGAATGTGCCCCATCAGACCTCAGATCAGTAGAATGTGCCCCCTTCAGACCTCAGAGCAACAGTATGTGCCCCATCAGACCTCAGATCAGCAGAATGTGCCCCCAACAGACCTCAGATTAGCATATTGTGCCCCCAACAGACCTCATATTGGCATATTGTGCCCCATCAGACCTCAGATTAGCATATTGTGCCCCCAACAGACCTCATATTGGCATATTGTGCCCCATCAGACCTCAGATCATCGTCTTGTGCCCCCTTCACAGCTCAGATCAGCACGTCTTGAGCACCTATCAGACCTCAGATCAGCCCACCCAGCCACTTAAAGACCATACTTACCTGTTCTGCGCTGCCGCTGCCCTCCGGTCCCACGATCCACGCTCCTCTCTCTTCCCTGCCGGCGCGCACTATGACCCGACGCTGCAGCGTCAGGTCATAGTGCGTGCCGAAAGGGAAGTGAGAGGAGCGCGGAGCGTGGGACCGGAGGGCAGCGGCAGCGCAGAACAGGTAAGTATGGTCTTTAAGTGGCTGGGTGGGCTGATCTGAGGTCTGATGGGGGTCCCTACGTACAAGTGAGCGCTTCCTTATGGAAGCGCTCACTTGTATTCACCCTATAAGACGCACCGCATTTTTCCCCCTACTTTTGGGGGAAAAAAAGTGCGTCTTATAGGGCGAAAAATACGGTACCTCCATCAGGCTGGCAGCAATGCAATGTGCAGGCCTCTTCCGGCCTGTGTCCTGCGATGTACGGCTCAGGTGGTGTGATGAATCGCACCACCTGAGCCGGCCTTTGATAGGCTACAGGCACCAGGCCTGCAACCAATGAGAGGACCGGGGAAGGGAGACGCCTCTCCCCTGCCCCGCCGCAACACAGGCATCTGTATCGCTGTCCTGAGGACGTTGATACAGATGACTATGGAGATAAGCACTTCCACAATGAAAGCGCTCATCTCCCTGTGCCCTGCCTCTGCTGCCCTCCATTTGCGACCAGGGCCCTGATTGCCGCGGCTCAGCAAACAATCATCCAGTGCCCGGTGGTTGGGGACCACTGCTGTATATTACACTGCATCCCTTGTACAGTCCTGTATATTACACAATAATACATTGTAAAGTATCAGAAATATCTTTAAAATGTTGTTTTATTGTAAAAATGTTATATAGTAGATAAATATCTGTAAGCGCTCCAATCATCTCACACACAATGTATTACTCCCATCCTCCCATACACAATCTATCAATAGCGTCATCTTATGCACAATTTATCACCCCCATCCTCTCACACACAATGTATTACTCCAATTATATCCCCATCATTCCCACAATCTCACACTGTATCACTCCCATCATCTATTTCTCATACACAATGTATCACTCCCATAATACACTCCAATCATCTCACACATTGGGTCAGATTAACAGTAGAACAGTCCTTGTTGACCTAAGCAACCAATCACAGTGCAGCTTTTATTTTTGAAGAGCCAAATTCAAAATGAAAGCTGCGCTGTGATTGGCTGCTACAGGGACCAAATTCCTCAGGGGTCAGATATCCCGCCCCTCATCCCAAATTCTATGTGAAGAGAATGAAGAAACATGAAGAACATTTTAGGCAAGAACAGGTATGTACATGATGTGATATTAAAAAAGTGTGAGTCCAGTATATTCAATATGGCCGCTCTCATGCTAAGGCACTTCTTGTGATGTCATCATTAGATGCTTGTCCCCCCCTGACCCCCCCCCCCTTTACTATGCCTCTGGCATGACTTTTTTACTTGTGATGTCATAATGGGCATGACTCACTTACTTATGACATAATAATCAGGGGGTGTGGTCTAATCCCATAAATGGGGGTCACGCCCTAACACCAGTGTCAGTATCTCTAGCTGGCTGTCACTATGGCGAAGTCTCGGAAGAGGAGGAGGATGACGATTCCTGTGGTGACTGCAATAGAGAAAATGGATGTCGGCCCTCGACAGTATGCAGACGATGTTGAGATGAAGTCTGATCACAGTGAGGACGACAAAATGGAAGTAGGCCCCCGACAGTATCCAGAGGATGTGGAGATGGCGGACCTTCCGGGGAGCACCACTAACATCAGGGCCTCAAACCCCCGGAAGAGAAGGAGGCCATCTTGCATCCTCTGCCGGCTATAACATCTGCCGATAGGCCCTTAGCATACCATCTGCCCCTTGGCCACCATAACATCTGCTGCTTGGCCCCACTTACCATCTGCCGCCCGGGCCCATTTACCATCTGCGGCTTGGGGCCATTTACCATCTGCAGCTTGTGGCCCATTTACCATCTACCCCTTGGGGCCCACTTACCATCTGCCCCTTTGGGCCCACTTACCATCTACCCCTTGGGGGCCACTTACCATCTACCCCTTGGGGCCCATTTACCATCTACCCCTTGGGGCCCACTTACCATCTACCCCTTGGGGCCCACTTACCATCTACCCCTAGGGGCCCACTTACCATCTATATAAGGTTTTACCATCCAAACCATCTGAAATTCCAGTGAAGACGAGCAGAGCTCCACCAGGTCCGGTAAGTTTGGCCGCTTCCCTCCGTCTTCTCCTTGTGTATTTGTAAACCGTTTTTTTTATTTGGGTATTTTCTGTTCTAGGATCCGACTACAAGACAACATGAGGAACCTCTGGTGACAATATTCTGTCCCTGAAAACCTGCCAGAGGTGCGACCCCTAACCTACTCCTCTACAAGTTAGCGGACCTGAATCCAGCCGATCCTGAAGACGGAGCCAGAGCTGCAAAAAATCCACTTAAAACCTAAAACCTTTTTATAAATAAACATAGTGGTTTTTTTTTAAGAAAAAATGGTGTTTTATTTCACTTAATTATCAAATTGCACACATTTTACTCAGCCCTTATTTTCTTTGGGTATCATAAGGCTATAATATGTAAGCTCAGAGCTGGAGCCTGAGGTGTGAGTTACCCATTTTTAAAAGCGTAATATTTAAATTCAAACATTTTTCCATAAAATCTGCATGTGCCAAAGTTTGTAACTTTTATTATAGCCAGAAAACTAGTACAAGTCTCAAAATAAATGACCCCCCCCCCAGGTAAAGCTCCATCCACTATTGATATCTCCATTAAGGGTAGGTTAATAAAGTACATTCAAGATGGCCGCTCTGATGCTAAGCCACCCTTTGTGATGTCATCATTAGAATTCTGGCATGGTCACATGTTTTGTGATGTCACCATTAGAATCCTGGCACGATAACGCTTCTTGTTTCCTTAGCAACACTATCTGTGGTGTCATTGGCTATAGAGTCTGAGTGTCATAATCAGTGGCATGACTCCGGGGCATAGATAGGGGGGTCAGCATCCGTCACCTGAGTGGGCCCCCAATCCAGATAATACCGCACAATGACTACATGTAATAAAGCTAAATAGTGACTGAATATTACCACCGTATTGTTACTAACAGACCACTGCAGGAAGATCAGTTTTACCCCCATACATTAATAACATAGTAATATAGTGTGTATGGCTATGGCTACACTGCAACTTTTTGTAGCGCGACTGATTGATTTTAGCTATTGAATGACCGCTGCAGTCCACAAGATTGTGCTAAAGTCAATCAGTTGCGCTACAAAAAGTTGCAGTGTAGCCATAGCCTAAGGCTAGGACTACACGGCGACACGGGTCGTGTGACACCTGTCGCGTCCAAGATCGCTGAGTAGGGGGGATCCCATAGAAATGAAGGGAGCGTCGCGGCAGTCCCAAGAAATCCAGCCATGTTGGATTTCTTGCGTGGCGACCCTATTCATTTCAATGGAATCGCCGCACCTCAGCGATCCTGGCCGCGACAGTTGTCGCTGTGTAGCCCTAGACTAAGGCCTCATGCACACGGCTGTTCCATGCATTGGGGACCACAAAGCTCTATTTTTTTGCAGTGCAGAGGTACAGACAGAAATCCCATAGTGCTTCCATGGGGTTCCATGCCTCCGTTCCGCACCATACCTTCCAGATTGTGGACCCATTCAAGTGAAGGGACCCGATGTTTGCGGCCCGCAGTACGGGCCATGTGCATGATGCCTAAGGCTGACAAAACACATACATCAAACAGTTCGGCCTGTTATCCTGCAAGTTGATCCAGAGGAAGGCAAAAATCCTCATGAGGTAGAAGCCAATGTTCCCCACTTTAGGGGAAAAAATTATTTCCCGACTCCAATCAGGCATCAGAATTAATCCCTGATTCAACGACCCCTCTCTAGTAACTATAACCTGTAATATTATTACCCTCCAGAAATACATCCAGGCCCCTCCTGAACTCTTATAGTGAACTTACCATCACCACCTCCTCAGGCAGAGAGTTCCATAGTCTCACTGCTCTTACCATAAAGAATCCTCTTCTATGTTTGTGTACAAACCTTCTTTCCTCCAGACGCAGAGGATGTCCCCTCGTCACAGTCACAGTCCTGGTAATAAATAGATGATGGGAGAGATCTCTGTACTGACCTCTGATATATTTATACATAGTTATTAGATCTCCCCTCAGTCGTCTTTTTTCTAAAGTGAATAACCCTAATGTTGATAATCTTTCTGGGTACTGTAGTCCACCCATTCCGGTTATTACTTTAGTTTCATCCTCTGAACCCTCTCCAGCTCTGCTATGTCTGCCTTGTTCACAGGAGCTCAGAACTGTACACAGTCCTCCATGTGTGCGTGTATGTATGTATATATATATATATATACAGTATATATATATATATATATATATATATATATATATATATCTACAGTGGGGAAAAAAAGTATTTAGTCAGCCACCAATTGTGCAAGTTCTCCCACTTAAAAAGATGAGAGAGGCCTGTAATTGACATCATAGGTAGACCTCAACTATGAGAGACAAAATGAGAAAACAAATCCAGAAAATCACATTGTCTGATTTTTAAAGAATTTATTTGCAAATTATGGTGGAAAATAAGTATTTGGTCACCTACAAACAAGCAAGATTTCTGGCTCTCACAGACCTATAACTTCTTCTTTAAGAGGCTCCTCTGTCCACTCATTACCTGTAGTAATGGCACTCGTTTGACCTTATCAGTATATAAGACACCTGTCCACAACCTCAAACAGTCACACTCCAAACTCCACTATGGTGAAGACCAAAGAGCTGTCGAAGGACACCAGAAACAAAATTGTAGACCTGCACCAGGCTGGGAAGACTGAATCTGCAATAGGAAAGCAGCTTGGTATGAAGAAATCAACTGTGGGAGCAGTGGCGTAACTACAACTGACCGGGCCCCACAGCAAATTTTAGAATGGTGCCCCCCCTCAGCAACTTCTTCGCAAGCCCCAACTCACGCATCCCCCACTCCTGTGGCTGGTCAAAACTGCTCTCTTAGACAAGGCCCAGCAGCCGCTCCGTCCATTTCCTACATGTATATACTATATATAATGTCATTGTATAATACTGTTGAGGGGGCCCTGACAATAAAATCTTTAGTATTCCTCCTGAGGGGGCCCCCTGTGAGTCTGGACCCCAAAGCAGCCGCTTCCCCTGCTTCCCCTATAGCTACGCCCTTGTGTGGGAGCAATAATTAGAAAATGGAAGACATACAAGACCACTGATAATCTCCCTCCATCAGGGGCATGGAGCAAGATCTCACCCCCGTCAAAATGATCACAAGAACTGTGAGCAAAAATCCCAGAACCACACGGGGGACCTAGTGAATGACCTGCAGAAAGCTGGGACCAACGTAACAAAGGCTACCGTCAGTAACACACTACGCCGCCAGGGACTCAGATCCCGCAGTGCCACACGTGTCCCCTGCTTAAGCCAGTACATATCCGGGCCCGTCTGAAGTTTGCTAGAGAGCATTTGGATGTTCCAGAAGAGTACTGGGAGAATGTCATATGGTCAGATGAAACCAAAGTAGAACTGTTTGGTAGAAACACAACTCGTCGTGTTTGGAGGAGAGTGAATGCTGAGTTGCATCCAAAGAACACCATACCTACTGTGAAGCATGGGGGTGGCAACATCATGCTTTGGGGCTGTTTCTCTGCAAAGGGACCAGAATGACTGATCAGTGTACATGAAAGAATGAATGGGGCCATGTATCATGAGATTTTGAGTGCAAACCTCCTTCCATCAGCAAGGGCATTGAAGATGAAACGTGGCTGGGTCTTTCAGCATGACAATGATCCCAAGCACACAGCCAGGGCAACGAAGGAGTAGCTTTGTAAGAAGCATCTCAAGGTCCTGGAGTGGCCTAGCCAGTCTCCAGATCTCAACCCCATAGAAAACCTTTGGAGGGAGTTGAAAGTCCGTGTTGCCCAGAGACAGCCCCAAAACATCACTGCTCTAGAAGAGATCTGCATGGAGGAATGGGCCAACATACCAGCAACAGTGTGTGCCAACCTTGTGAAGACTTACAGAAAACGTTTGACCTCTGTCATTGCCAACAAAGGAGATATAACAAAGTATTGAGATGAACTTTTGTTATTGACTAAATACTTATTTTCCACCATAATTTGCAAATAAATTCTTTTAAAATCAGACAATGTGATGTTCTGGATTTGTTTTCTCATTTTGTCTCTCATAGTTGAGGTCTACCTATGATGACAATTACAGGCCTCATCTTTTTAAGTGGGAGAACTTTTTTTCCCCACTGTATATATACAGTATACTGTCCTCTGTATTATATATATACAGTATACTGTCCTCCGTAGCATGTATATATATTGTATACTGTCCTCTGTAGTATATATATACAGTATACTGTCCTCATTAGCATGTATGTATATATTACACTGTCCTCTGTAGTACATATATATATACTGTCCTCTGTAATATAAATATATGTAGTATATATCCAGTATACTGTTCTCTGTAGTATATATACATTATACTGTCCTCTGTAATATATATATACAGTAAACTGACCTCTGTATTATATATAGATTGCAGTCAGAGAAATTTCAACATATTTACCATGTGTGAATATAATCAAATGAATATAACTCTCCTACTGCTGCAGGCAGCTTTCTCAGGTGGTGACACTCCCTGGGGTGTCCGATCCTGAATCCACAGAGGTCAGTTGATGATATCACGGTGCATGGAATCTCATGTGCGTGTACATTGTGGCTTGTAATATTTTACATAAAATGGCTCCATATTGTGACTGTTTGTTCTGGTTGGTACCTGCTCCAGGACAGCACTTCATTTTGCATGTGCTTCCTTTAATGCCCCATAATAGACTGACTTGTCTCTAGAAGGTTTTTCCTTTCTAAGTAGAGGAGGTGACATAAGCTCCATCTAGTGGTGGCTTGTTAAAACCCTGTGCATACTGTCTCTGCGTCCATAGGACGCAGAGACAGTTGCCTATTACATGAAGAAGCAGACAGCCGGAATCGGCTGGCTGCTTCTTCCATCCTCCTTCCCTCCCCCCTTGCATACCTCCGGTCTGGGCGGGGCCGGCCGACAGTCAGCCTTGGCTCCGCCCCCTCCAGTCTACAGAAGACGATGTCCTGCTGGTGATGCTGCTGCTAGGAAGAAGGTAAGTATATGGTTTTTATTTTTTTTTAACTTTCTGTGAGGGGCACAACATATTACTGGGGGGCACAATGTGGGCATATTACAAGGTGGCAAAATGTGGGCATATTACAAGGGGGCACTGTGGGCATATTACAAGGGGGCACAATGTGGTCATAATACTGGGGGCACATAACTGGGCATATTCCTGGGGGGCACACCTGGTCAGATTACTGGGGGCACAGCTGGTCATATTACTGGGGGCACATAACAGGGCATATTATTGGGGCACATAACTGGGGAATATTTACTATGTGGAGCAGTAAGGGGACTGGGTGGGATTAGGTGTATAGTGGGCGGAGTTGGGGAGTGGCCTTAGTGCTGAAAAAATTTGCCGCAGCATGCTTAGCGCACCGTACAATCTGTCCCTCTATGTCCCTTTACAAAGTTGGGAGGTATGCCTTCAACAATTCTCCTCTGTACTTCTGAGCTCCACCTTTTCCTGCAGTAGTCACAAGAGCCTTCGCCTCTGGACAGTTAGCTTGCCAATCAAATTGCACCCCCCTCCCCTGTGGTGGCCTAGGCAGTCTCCTACCTTTGCCTACCTCATGTCCCTGTCTTCCTTGCAGGAGCCATATGTGTGAACAAGGAACAGTTCAAGTCTATACATGATGGTTCTAACACGGTTTGCTGGAGTTCTCAGAAATAAACATGATGTGTGACTTTACCCTTAAAGGGGTCTCTGGACCACAAATATTTATGAGCTATCCTGAGGATAGGTCATCAATATAAGTTCGATGGGGATCCAACACACGGTACCCGCACCAATACACATTTTTGGGCTGCCGGAAGCATTTTTGGGATGGAGTGGAAGCAGAATGCTCTGTACTCTGTGAGGTTTCCAGTTCCAGCAGACTCCAGCTCAGCTCTCATTCACAAATGGGAGCTGAGCTGCAATACTCGGCACAGCCACTACATGGTGTATGGAGCTGTCTGCCCCCAGCTACGGTATGTACACTGTATAGTATAGCATCTGGTGCCACAGCAGCCCAAAAGAGCTGATCAGTGGGGAGGGGGGTACTGGGTGTTGGAACACCACCGATCTGATATTGATTAGCTATCCTGAGGAAAGGCATCAACATCTAAAGGGTGGAAAAGCCCGTTAAGCTTAAAGGGGTTGTCTCCCTTCAGCAAAAGGTATTTATCATGTACAGAAAATTAATACAAGGCACTTACGGATGTATGGTTATTAGCTATATTGCCTCCTTTGCTGGCTTCCTCACTGTAGGAAAAAATGTCAGCCTCTTTGGTGGCCGTAAACGTGGGAGCTCACATAGGCTGGTGCTTTTTTCTATAGTGTGCAAGTATGACCACCGCTGCTGGATTGCATGGTGGTCGTAACCATGGAAACGAGCAGTGTATAATGTGATGGAATGAATCCAGCCAGCAAATGAGGCAATATGGACAATCACAATACATTAGTAAGTGCCTTATATTAACCTTCTCAACATGATAAATTACATTTGCTGAAGTGACACAACCACTTTAAGCTTGATGTCCAACCAAATACAGATGAGGCAGTCTGCAAAGCAGCCTCACATCATCAGGCTTCACAGGCAGAGATGCTACGGGGTTAATAACAATTCTATGTCTGCTCCCCGGACATGGAGTCTCTATCAGGCATGCTGTGACTTGTCATGTATTTGACCTGAACACTCCCATGACTGTACTCCACACTGTGCACTCCACGTGCCAATCAATGTAGGCGAAAACGAGAACTGTGAGGGATCACTACTGCTACGTGTAACTATAAATCAGGATTACGGGCTACCAGTGATTTACAGCGCACATCATATTATTCCTACAAGCAATAAAAATACTTCATTATTGATACAGGAATTGATTCTCCTGGAACAATTTGACAATCAGGTTTTATTACAAGGGAATATATTAAAACTCTTATGCCCCTTTCACACGAGCGGGAGACTCGCATGTCTCCCGCAACACATCTACAGGGCTGGACTCGGCACGGACAGGGATCGCATAGCATTATATGTAGATGCGTTGCGGGAGACATGCGAGTCTCCCGTTCGTGTGAAAGGGGGAGATTTATCAAAACTGGCGTAGTTGCCCTTAGCAACCAATCAGATTCCTCTTTTCATTTTTCAGAGCTCCTTTGGAAAATTAAAGGATCAATCTGATTGGTTGCTATGGACTAAGCCAGTTTTCCTTAGCACCAGTTTTTGATAAATCTCCCCCTTATTTTGTCCCATGATTTATCATTTATTTCTTCAGAACCCATATGATATTCCATCGGGTACTGTATGACGTCGCTATTTTTCTCCACATCCATTGCTTTTATGATAGATTGCCTAATGGCAAGGCTTTCTTTGCTGACCATAATAACCAATCAGAGCTCAGCTATCATTTCATAAACTGCTCTGGAAAAATGAAAGCTGAAGTCTGATTGGTTGCTAGGAGCAACAAAGAGAGTCTTCCTGTTAGACGTTTTTGACAAACGAGGCCCACATCAATGTCTCACGTGGTACCACATGACAGCACATACAGTGCCCATATGGGTTCATGGCGGCTCTGTGCTGTTTTATGTAGTTCATGTGTAAAACTGTGTACATGAAGCCTCAGACAACTCCTATTTTTGGCATAAAGCCCCATTTTTTAGGGGCACACAAATTATCCAATTTTCCAAATCTATATCATACTGTACCTTATCATATATGTTGGATAACATAATAAAAAAGCACACTCGTATTTTAACTTCTTCACTGCTCTATTGCCGCTGGTCAAGTGGTCCTCCGCCAGTAACGACATGTGACTGATGCACCGAAAGACCGGGTCGGTTGACCATTTTTGTAAAATGGTGTCCCATCTGGACATTTATGGCATATCTATAGGTGTGGGTCCCACCTCCTATCTCAAGAATTGGGCCCTGCTATGAATGGACAGCACATTATTCACGTATGGCGTCCACTACCTTCACTGCTATGGGACTTCCGAAACTAACTGAACAATCACGCTTGGCTATTTTCGGAAGTCCCTCAGCGGTGAATGGAGAGGGCACCTGCATCCCCTTCACTTCCAAAAATAGCTAAGCCAGTGCACGCCTATTTTTGTGGGTCTCACAGCAGTAAACAGGGAAAGCTGCACATATGCGGCTTACTCTCCATTTCCTGTGGGGCTCCATTCTTGAGACAGGTGGATAGGAGTCCCAGAGGTGGGACCAGCACCTATTAGTCATTTATGGCATATTCTATCAATATACTACAAAAGTCCCAATGGGACCACCCTTTAATACAATATATAAAACTACATGTACGGCCAGCAGCAGCCATTACCTCTGGGGGTTTGTGAAGCCAGATCCATGAAAATCAATCAACTTGGGGCCCAATTTTCAATGCTTTAAATATTCCCAGCATGACCTGCTGGCTCAGTGTCTGCTGAGTATTTTGACAATTTGCAGGGACTGTCCCCGATTTTCAGAAACAGTCCGGGCACATTCGGGATGTTATGTGCAAAAAAGGGCGGAGCAAATGACAACTCATCTATAAGTGGGCGTTTCCAGGAGGAGTCAGGACCTTCTCGGGGACAGGGTTTGGGATGCCTCGATTTTACTAACATAAATGTTTTGATAAGTATGCAGTATGTGTGTGATAACTGGTTACGTTTTATCAAGAACACTGCATTATACATACTCAGTTAAAGGTGACCTGTCAGGTCTTCTTGTTTTCTGCATGTTTTCTTTAACTGAGGGACACTACCACTTCTACATTCCTATTGGTAGCCTGTTTGCCACTATTCTATTGGTTTGCGCCACCAACTGTACTGCCACCAGCAAAGTGTCATTTTGTTATATGCAAAAACTGTTATGTTCATGCACTTTGCTTGCTTGTCCAGAAGGTGGCAGTGTATCTGGCAGTGAGGACCCTTTAGATAGAATGAAACTTATCATTTCAGTCTCCCCCCTTTTGGGCAGAAGTGGGCTACTCCTGCTTCCGACCAAGGAAGATTGGTGGAGGAACCTGGGACTTGAGAGAGTGGGAGAGTGAAGCAGCATGGTGTGTCTCCCCTCACTGCTGCAGGAGGTTTGGGAAAGTATCTCAGAGAGCAGCTCACTGCCCATAAACGGACTTAATACCTCTGAGAGGGAAAATGAAGCCCAAGACACCCTACTCAGCAAAACTGGTCACAGGATACCTCACTCTCATAAGAAACAGTAACTGAAGCTAATAGGAAAAAGACTGAAGCCAGAGATTCACACAGCAGCAGAGAGATAAAGCAAAGTATGCAAGTTTACCTGCCAGAGTTTACTCTGGACTCTACTTACACCACCAACTACAAATCCTTTGTAGTGACCCTTACATTAATAATGCCCCCCATAGTGGCACCAGCCATAATGTTTTTTTTTGCCAGCCTGAGTTCATGGTGATGTCACCACAGAGTGCAGGTCCTTTGGCAAGTCTCTACCTCTGCGCATGCAAGTGATGGGGTATTTTTTTTAACCCATAAAAGGAGACATTGTTCTAGTGTACCCATTGATTTCAATTTTAAAACTATTAAACTCTTCAATCAATTTTAGGCTGATGATTTCCTGGTTCATTTGTGACCTTTTCTAACTCTTTGATGTAATCTTAGCATTATGAGAACTGATATTCATCTTACTTCACCAAAGCCTGTTTTGTAGCTGGATGAAATAGCAATGAAAACTTCCTGTACAGGATATGCTGCTACCGTATGTAAATGCTTGTGCAATGCTACGCTCGGTCCCCCAGACACCATCAAGGTGCCACCATATGTTGCTGCTCTCTGGATTGTATGGTAAGGTGTGGTTCACCCCAATGGAAAATAAGTCCAGAGAGTCAGGGTCTGCAGTAAACCAGTGTGCTTCTTTACTGGAGGAATTCAGGTGCAAAACAATATAGGCAATGCAAGGAAGCTGACTTCTCCAGTCCAGTCTCTAGTCAAGGTTTTATGCTGAGGAAAGGCCTGAGCTAGCTGTCCATCCCTCTCTCTCAGAAGGTTGGAACCCTGGCCAAAGGGTTGGTAGTGCAGGGTCTGTGGCTCAGTTGTCAGGCTGACACTCTGGTCACAGAGCTGGTGACCTGGGGTCTATGGTAGAGTATCTCCATCTCAATGTCTTTTTCTGGTCACTCTTGCAGTCTAGCAGAGTATATTCTACTAAACACTGGTCCCTATCTGCTGACTAGCAGAGTTCTCCTACTAAACACTGGAGTGGAGAAGCACAGCCTAAACAGAAACATTGTTGCAATTTTGGTCTGTCATAGATGTGTATAGAGTTTCAGTGCAAGTCTATGGGGATGACTAAGCAGTTATTCCAGTAGTAGAAAAATCTATGGCACACCAGTAGTTTGCAAAAGGTGAAGTTTTTAATTCATATTGTGTAGTAACAAATCCGCTTTCGCGGCGTCCAGCTCCAGAGTAGGCACCTAGGAAACATAAGACCAAGATCTCTTGAAAAAGGTCGTCCTTCGACCGAAACGTTGGGAGTTAATCATTGGTCTTTCTATATTTTTGATATCTCTGGATATACTGACTGGAAATGAGTGATTTGTTACTACACAATATGAATTAAAAACTTCACCTTTTGCAAACTACTGGTGTGCCATAGATTTTTCTACTACTTGATGACTGTAAGTCCTCTATGTGCACCCAAACAAAAGGGAGTGCGGATCTCATCTATCATTGAGTCTAAGCAGTTATTCCAGACATAAACAAATCAGAAATAAACAACAGAGCTAAACTAGACAGTCAGAAGGTCAATGTGTCTACCAAAACTGTGCATAGGTAGAAAGTCCCAAAGTCTCTCAATATTAGCTAGCTGTGCATTAACGCTTTTCACAGTGCAGTGCAGATGTAGTGCAATAACAGTGCAAATGAACAGGATATATTACAATAAACATATAAAATTCAGTACAACAATATGAAACAGCATAAATCACTGTGCAAGTTAACCCTTCAAAAAGCAAGACAGTAGTGAGTTGATGGCTTAGCATAGTAGCAATAGGTAATAGCTAATATCCATAGTCCAAAGTACCCTTGCTCCAGGGCACTATATTTGTTTAAAGGGAACCTATCATCACTTTTATGCTGATCCTTCTGACTGCAGCATAAAATATTGACAGCCAAGCTGATTTCAGCAGTGTCTCATTCATGAACTGAAGGTAAGTGATTGCTGAGAACGATCATCATAATCACAATCTGGGCTTGGAAAAGAGTTATGGCTTCCTGAGAAGAGTCCTGGTTATTCAGGTGCTCCTGCTCTCTCCGCCCACTACTTCCCTGGGAGATAATTGCCAATGACCAATGATCAGCAGGTGGGCGGAGACAACATCAGCTCACGAATATCCAGGACTCTTCTAAGGCAGCCTTGGCTCTTTTCAATCCCTGGATTGTGATAGATTATGATGCTGGTTCCAGGAAATCACTTACTTTTAGCTCCTGTAGGTTACTTCACTGAAATCAGCTTGTCTATCACTACTTTATGTTGTCTATCACTACTTTATGCTGCCCTCAGTGACGTCAGGATAAGGTCGACGACTGGTTCCCTTTAAGCTCTCAGAAGTAGGATGACAATATAGTAATGTTCAGATATTTTGTTAGCCGGTTCCCAGGAGATGTCTAACAGCCGAGGTGGCGCAGAGAAGTGTATGAATGTTTGTTCTGCGCTCACAATACTCATCTCTAGGGAAATTATATCTCCCTGATCTTGTGTTTAGCTCCACGTTAACAAGCTGTGTGGAGACGTTCAGCAGATACCTAAATGCCAAATTATATCCGACTGTGTGAGATCTGATGAGATAGATATGGATGTATTCATTAAAGCCACATTATAAAACACTGGTTTCTTCTTCTTAAAGGGGTTGTCCCACAAAAAAATATTCCACAGTTTTTAAACCAGCATCTGGAACTGAATACTTTTGTAATTTCATGTAATTCAAAATTTAGCATAGCCAATGAGTTATTCAATAAAATGTATCTGTATAGTGCCACCTGCTGCTTGTGTTTTTTGTATTTCTTTGTCCTGCTCACTGAGAAGGCCGCACATGCTCAGTTTCATCCTTCAACTGCCTCCTGAGCTGTGATAGGGAGAGCATAGACACGCCCCCTAGGCTGCAGCAGAAAAGACACTCCCCTTGAGCTGTGAGCTTGATATAAATCTAGCAGAGCAATGAATGGGGGGATCTCTGGAGCCATGTGAGGTACAGGACTGGTTCTAACTTTGTTAGAAAGTGATTGTCATGTACTATATTATGTCTGATTTTCATTTTTTACCCTAGTCATGGGATAACCCCTTTAAAGGGACTGTCTCCTACAGACGTAATAGATTGAGACCCCAGTCCGCTATTCAGGGTCCTCATCGCTTGACTGAGGAGAGTGGTTACAAATGGCGTCTCTCATTCTGCAGGACCTGGCCTGTTCTAAATTTCACAGACAACTCATTGACTTGAATGGGCATTGTGTAATGCTTCATTTCTCCAGAGGTGGCGCTGAAGGAATATTTAACACTGCCAAGTTTCACAGAGGGGACACTTTTTAATTACCTTGTTGAGAAAGGGCACATCTAAGTAGGGACTGTCCAAAGTGACCGTGCTTGCACATCATAGGGAAAGGCTGGCCTTTTTGGTGGCCGGGACCATGGGAGCGCGAATAGGCACGCATGCACAGCAGCTTCCCATCCCAGACACTTTGTATCTGTGCTGCAGCAGTGTCCGTAACCCCTGGAAATAAGCAGTGTATAGTTTAATGGAAAAATGCATCAAGCCAGCAAAGAAGGTAATATGGACAATCACAATACATTAGTAAGTGCCTTGCATTAACTTTATTAGAGATGAGCGAATTTTGTTTCCGCTTCGTTTAGTGGTTTCTATGACGGAATGCATAACGGAATGCCTATTCATTCCGTCATAATAGAAGTCTATGGGCTGCATAACGGATCCGTCCGGTCTCCGTTATGCAGGAGAGGACTTCTGTATATCCTGTTGCCACGAATATCTCAGTGGCTACACTTAATGTTTAATTACATGCAGTTACAAAAGTATTCAGGTGCAGAGGAACTGGAAACAGATTTAAAAAATGGTTAAAAATATTAGTCATTTCTGTCTGAGGTGAAAAGCCCTGTACCATAACGGAAGGCCCATTTTGATCTTTGCTACGGGTCCCTTCTCTTCTTAAAGGATTTTTCAGTTTAACAAATTTCATGACATATATATATATATATGTAATACATTTGCTATACCTGTAAAAAACATTGGAGGAGATTTATGCGTACTGGTGTAAAGTAGAACTGGCTTACCAATCAGATTCCACCTTTAATTTTTCATATCTCCTTTGGAAAATGAAAGGTGATATCTGATTGGTTGCTATGGGCAACTAAGACAGTTCTACTTTACACCAGTTTGATAAATCTCCCCCACTGTGACACATAATAAATATTTTATTAGTAAACAGCATGAGAGCCTCAGTGCATACGACAGGCCTAGAGGGAACAAAGCATTAATAGAGAGGTGGAGTTAGTCCCCGCACCCTTTTACACAGCATACCACTGCTGGGTCGTGTACCCCTTAGGGCCTATTCACATGACTGTATATTTTGCGGAACGGATGCGAACCCAAAAGATGCGGACAGAATACTGCGTTCTGTCTGCATCTGTACTTCCATTCCGTGGCCCAGCCAAAAAGCTAGAACTTGCCCTATTCTTGTTCACAATTGCAGACAAGAATATGCCTTTCTATCACAGGGCTGGTCATTGCGTTGTGCAAAATGCGGAATGCACATGGCTAGTATCCGTGTATTGCGGACCGCAAAAACGGATATGGTCATCTGAATGAGCCCGTAGGAACATGTTACCGCTGAGGCCAGTCATTGACTGCAGTGGCCTACATGACGCCAAGCTGGAAGTTTATATGTGGGGACTGAAGCACAGTTAATACAGCCAGGGACCCACGTAGCCAGTGGCAGGGAGCAGGTAAGTATGCTTCCTTTCACAGGTCCAGCAAGAGGGGGGGGAATAGTTAAAAAATAAGTCAATCCTGGAATACCCCTCTAAGGTCCTTTTCTATGGGGCGATAATATTGCCCAGTGTAATTGTCAAGCAATGAAACAACTAAGAATAATTCGCTCCTCTGGCCTTATAAAAGGACTCCAAATCCTAGTCTACCCGGCGACAGCGACATATCGTACAATAATGGAATGATGGATCATAAACGGAGCACTCAGCGCTGTAAACTGAAGAAAATTACTGCCATATTCATCAATGTCAATGGACTTTAGAACAAAAGATATTGAGGTGAAGATTATAAAGAGGAAGGCATTTTCTAACAGCTACAGATATAAATCATGCAAATAAAGTGTGACACAGAACAGTACAAGTAATTTACACAAAAACATATAGCAGAGAAAGTAGTATGTGCATGGGAACTTAAAGTGGCCCTGGAAAAAAACCTGAAAGTGGCCCCGGAAAAAAACCTGAAAGTGTCCCCATGTTGTAGGCGGGTCCATATTGACAGTGGGCATGGACAACTGAAGTAGGCGGGGCCAGCAATACTGTAGTGCAACACAAAATACCTCCCCAGCAGAGCTAAATACCACAGTGCACCACAAAATACTGCCGCCCTCACCACAGTATTTATCTATATCACCTTCCTGAGGACAGTGATGCAGTTGAGTTCAGGAGGGCACCTGCAGCCATTGGCTAGGTGCGTGAGTACCTGATGGTGCAGTGACAGGGACCACAGGGACAATGTGTGAGTAGGGTGGCCTGATGGGGGTAGTAGTTGGCACTGACGTTTCTTCAGTTCCCTGGGCCAGCGTGCAGGGACGGGAAGGAAGGCACCGGATTCCTTCGGGGCACTCTCTGGTGTTCAGGAATCTCCTGCCGGATGTCGGTTGAGGTGCCCTTGGTGGTATGGGTTTTCGGTGCACAGGAGGCTCGAGACACCAGCACCCTTGGCTGAACACGTGGATTCTGACGTGGATTATGCTGAGAATTTCATATGCATTTCATCCTTTGCATTGCAAAGCGGCAAATTTGCAGCATAACTGAACACTGTTAAAGTGCAAATTTTAATTTTTTTATTTTTGCTAAAATCTCATGCACTTTGCTGGCACTGTAAAATGCTGCGGATTTACCGCCTACAATTTGCACATTTGACTTGTATCCGCCATGTGTGGTCATACCCTGGAAGTTGAGCCTTGTGATCCATTTTAGCCAGTGTTATACAGCTATTAACCCTATAATCGCCTTCCTTTCTCTTCCATATTTCCAACTGCCGTTTCCGAAATTCTATATATACACCTCAATGCTGACTGCAGGCAAATATACAGTGGGTGGATTTCCTTTTTAATATGATCACTTTCACAGTGAAACAACCTATATTTTAACTGCAACTCCCCTTTAATGATTGCTTCAGCCATTTTCCCCCATATAGTTAGAGATTTAGTGCAGAAAAGCAGCTTCAGAGTAATAATTAGAGGCGTCTGACATTTCGATAAGAGGGAAGGCAGCTGGCCTGCACAAGGCGAGATTAGTCATTCATCTTTACTGATAAGTAACATGTTACCGCACACTGTAATCTGTTTAGAGAAGTATTACGGCACAGCGCTAATGAGGCCGCTATAGATCCAGTGTATCGAGCGCTTTAAACAAGCCCGGGACGAGGACACTTACCCAGCAACAGCCTGTTTCCACCATGATTTTTACAATGCAATGGCCATAATCACTTAGTACTGGCTATAAAATCCATAAGGTGAACATATAATGTTCCTCTATTAACATTACTCTTATCTACAGAGCGTCAGAGGGCGAGCGCCAGATGACATTGGAACTAAGTAAAAAAAAAAAATCATAAAAAAGTTAAAGGGGTTGTCCAGCCTTTTAAATTGTTGTACAATACCGTGCACAGTCGCTACTAACAGTACAGTGCTCCACAGACCGGACTATATAAGGCAGATACTATATCTCCTTATGGAGAGCGACTAAACAGTGTGAGGAGTCTTATAGGCCATACATGCTCCTCTGGAATTCTGGGAACAAGGGTATGCGAATGATCTCTTAGCAAGCTCTGCCTTTAATGCCACCAGATGGAAGGTAGCTATCCTATCAAGTCTATATCCCAGACTGCTAGAAGCAATGGAGAAGCTGCAGAGCTTGCCCAAGCTGGTCAAATGCCCCCTCACCTTATATTGATGGTCTATCCTAAGCCATCAGGCTGAATAATCCCTTTGAGGCAGGGGCGTAGCTATAGGGGATGCAGAGGTAGCAGTTGCTACCGGGCCCAGGAGCCTGAGGGGGCCCAAAGACCCTTGGCCCACATAAGGAGACACTGGTATTATAGAAAGTGCATGCAGGTCAACTTACACCTCTGGCTGGAGGGAAGGGGTTAGGTCCAGAATTTGGCATGGGGGGGTGCATGTGCTTCCCTGTCCACAAAGCACTGAGGGAAGGGGGACCAGAGCTGAACTCTTGCACCAGGGCCCATGAGCGTTTAGCTATGCCCTTGCTTTTAGGGTATCTCTAAACTTTTGTTGTGGTTGTTAAAAAGAGGCCTTAAAATGTATTTTTTTTTTTTTTTTAAGGGGTGGGTTTTTTTAGGCACAACATTTTAGGGTGAGTTTACATCATGCTTTCCGTTTGTGTTTTCTTATAACGGAAAATAACGGAAACCATAAGACGGAAGTCAAAACGGAAGCAAGACGGAAAACAAAGTCCAGTCGACAGGACTTTTTTTTCCGTTCTGCATAACGGAACTCAGACGGATCCGTTATGATTCTCATAGGCTTCTATTATGACAGATCAAAACGGAATTCCTCCGTTTTGACTTCCGTCTTATGGTTTCCGTTATTTTCCATGTTATAACGGAAAACACAAACGGAAAGCATAACGCTGATGTGAACCCACCCTTACTTGCATTTTTTTACAGCTTTTTTCCTGCAGAAAACACCAGAAAAAAAGCTACACTTAGGGTGCGCTGCAATTTAAAAATAAATGTCAAGGTGCAAAAAAGGAAAAGAAAAATGCCATGTCTATGTTTTGCTCCATACATAATGGATCTACAGATACCTTCCGAGTGCAATCCACATGTTTCTCACTCCTATCGACAGGATGAACTCTTCTTCTGCAATCTGAACAGCAAAAGGACATGTTCTAGAATTTGCAGAATGGTCACAAGGATCGGTAAAAAATACAGATGTATGTATGGCCCCATAGAAATCAATGGGTCAATGTGCTATCTGCAAAAAAATGTGGATAGCACACGGAGGAAAAATACGGTCGTGTGCATGAGACCTTAAAATGCCACAGCAAAAAAAACCTGTGTTTGTTGGAAGTTTTGTAATTTCTAAACAACCAACATGTAACATCAAAATATGTAGCAGATTTCTTCCATATGTTGCAGCAAAAACCGCAGTGGAAAATCTACGACAGAACACACCTCGGGTCATGGATCTGTTACTATTTAGCCACAAATTTCAGCCTTTGCAAAACAACGATCTGACATGTTCTAGGACTGATCAATAATGGATAATGGAGGACAGGAGAGGGGTAGTCTTATGAACTGAGGCCAAGCTGAATGCAGGGGCGGGTTAAATTTAAAAAAAAGAATGGAGGAGCTGGCAGAGGTGGCAAGGGTGCACCGAGTGGCTTGGGACCACCCTCTGTGCACTTAACTGCTCATTTGCATATGGATTAAAAGTACTTTTTCTCCAGAATGAAGCAACGGATCTTTAAGGTATTGTTGCATTCAGGTGAGTTAGCCCTACAAGGCATTGTGTCTGGTTGATCAGTGAACTTCCTAGCGACACACTCCCTTTAAAGGGGTTGTCCTAGTTATTTTTTAATTTTTTTTGTATTAGCCAGTGAAAGTATTAAAATAATAAAAAAGTTATATGCACTTTTTTGAACCCAGTCCAGTCGCTCCGATCCTCAATCACATGCCCATATACTACATGAGACTGCTGCAGCTAATCACAGGCATCTAGTAGAATAAAGCTATGTAAGACTGTTCACATCTGCCATGGAGGCTAGGTTCAGAGCCTCTGTCACAGATTTGATGGGAAAAATTGATGATCACTGTGATGGAACCCAGTGTAAGTCAATGAGGTCTGGTGGTAACTGACACAAGTGGGAACAGAGCTTACTACAGCATAACACGGAACATGCCACATTCTTTCCCCTCCCAATTCTATATGATCCTGTGAGGAACAACCTCCATGTACCTCTTATATAATTGGAGGCACATGGAGGTTGGGTATAGGCCATCACTTAGGCATCACCAGGTCATCATTCCAACCAAGGACAATATCTGCATGGACTTTGTATATTTTTTTCATGAGTTTCCTCCCACACTCCAAAAACATAGTAATAGGCTAACTGGATTTCTATTAAAGGGAACCTGTCACGTCAGAAACACATTTAAAACGGAGAGCATTACCTTATAGTAGCCCCCAGTCTTTTCCTAATGATGGGTTTGATGTGTTAAACTGAGGCTCATTTGGTGAAAAAAACGATCTTTTAAGCGCCATCAGCGATGGCTTCCTTGAAGTCAAGGTAAGCACGCCCCCTCTCTGGTGATTGACAGGATGCAGTAAGGCGCGCTCCCATGTCCTGCTGCCGCTGCCCGCCCGGCTTCAGCGCAGCAGGAAGCTAAAAGAATAGCGAGCGCTCCCGCTCGCACTGGCTGGTGCATGCGCAGTGCGCCGCTAAAGCCGAGCGGCCAGGACATAGGAGCGCTGCATCCTGTCAATGACCAGAGAGGGGGCGTGCTTACCTTGACTTCAAGCAAGGAAGCCACTGCCCCCTTGACTTGATAGGGACCTGAAAGACAGCGCTGATGGCGCTTAAAAGATCGTTTTTTTCACCAAATGATCCTCAGTATAACACATCAAACCCATCATTAGGAACAGACTGGGGGCTACTATAACGTAATGCTCTCCGTTTTATATGTGTTTCTGACGTGACAGGTTCCCTTTAAATTGTCCTTTTATATATGTATAGGGGAGATAAGGGACTTAGACTGTGAGCTCGATCAGGGACTCCTGAATACCTGAATAGGTTGGCTCCATAAAACTGCAGCGACCCTGGAGGAGAGCGGAAAGGATGGTTGTGACAATAGCAAGAATAGTGGTAGTAGTTGTTACCCACTCTGACCCTCCCCTGGGCCATGCAGTGATGGGAAGGGCACACCTTTTATTCCCTTTGGGGTGCACCCTGTATCTGAGGATTCTCCTGCTTGATGGTGGTTCAGGGTGCCCTTGGTGGTGATGAATTGTAAGGTGCAAGACAGGGTCCCTTGCAGGGGCAGGAAGCCTCTGTCTTTCTGGACAATGTCTGCTCTTCAGTCTACAAGCTTCTCTTTTAAGCAGTTTATCTCCACAGGACTTCTACTCGTACCTCCTCTCAACACTGGCATGCTGTTCAAATATGTAGATTCTTTTCTCTCCACTTTAGCTGATATTGAAGTTTAGTTTTCCTTAGGGCTGTGCTCTGCTGCCTCACTGCACAGACATCCACTGTCTCTACACTGAATGCTCTAACCTAGGGTGACCAGACGTCCTCTTTTCCCCGGACATGTTCTACTTTTGGGCATTAAAAAAATGTCCGGGGGGAATTGGAAAATCGTCCGGGATTTTGTTGGACTGCCTCAAACTGTTTGAGTCAAACATAATTTATGTTTGACTCAAACAGTTTGAGGCAGTCCAACAAAGTCATTTTAACTTTTAAAATGGCCTTTAGGGTTAAAAATAATAAAAACAAACTCACCTTTTCCACTTGTTCGCAGCGCAACCGGTCCGGTGTCTTCTTTCTTCTTTCCCGGCCTTGCAGGACCTGCAAAAGGACCTTTGGTGACGTCACCGCGGTCACCACGTGGTGAGCGCGCTCACCGCGCGGTGACGTCACCAAAGGTCCCTTTGCAGGTCCTGCAAGGTGAAAGAAGAAAGAAGACACCGGACCTGCTGCGCCGCGAACAAGTGGAAAAGGTGAGTTTTTTAAAATTATTTTTAACCTCTAAGGGCCATTTTAACAATTATTTTCTGTTATAACCATGTTCTAACGGAAAATAATAAAGGGAAGTTCGGGTCCCCATTCCCTGGGGTATAGTGTAATGGCATTACACTATACCCCAGGGAATGGGGGGACCTGAATTTCCCTTTATTATTTTATTTCTGAAAAGGAGCACACCTTTTTTTCGGGGGGGGGGGGGGGAAGGTGTGCTCCTTTTCAGAAAACCCAGATCTGGTCACCCTATCTAACCACTCCGTATGTGGAGAGTGAAAACAGCCCCGCCTAGCAACTGGTTGCTAAGGCGGGTTAACTATCTGAGTGCAATAGGTAATAAATGCACATACCACATAAAAACACATTTTTCATTTTTAAATAATAATTGAAAGCAATGAAACGGCAAATCCAGAAGATTATTTCTTTGATGATGACTAGTATTTGGAATATTTTATTCACCCCTCCTTGCTGGGAATATACAGCATGGCAATGTAGTGTATAGCACAATGTATTTGTATCACAGATTTCATGCTATTTCAAGCTGTTTTCCCATTGGAGTTAATATAAAGGTCACTATCTGGGACGCGTCGTGTTCCCAGGAAAATCTTCTGTCTACATAGAGGAAGCCGTGTTTTGCGCTGATTTGCTATTTGCAGTGCTATTTTATCTGCCTGGCAGAAATACATCTTCGTGAGGATTCTATTTTAAAACGTATATGAGTCAGGACTTCACTTGGATATTCACAGGCATAAATGAAGGCTATTTTTACTCTCAGAAGAAAATGCTGGCACGAGTCTTTACAATTCAGAACTAGAAAAATGGTAATGTATGGATGCTCACCAGAACACGTTAACTCCTGGTATCTCACTGTACTTTCCATTTACATCTCTGTTCACATGATGTTAGAGCCCTATATTTTCCATATACACCAAGAAAGCTAACACCATATGTTGGTATACCATCTTGTTGTATTGAATATCATAGTAATCTATGTAGATGCATCCTGATTACTACCAGTACCAATATACTTTTTTAACCATGGGAGCCTATAGGCAACATATGCTTCTGTATGTCTATAAACATACACTGAAGCCTTCTGTTGGACATATACAGCACAGGCCAAAAGTTTGGACACACCTTCTCATTCAAACAGTTTTCTGTATTTTCATGACTATGAAAATTGTAGATTCACACTGAAGGCATCAAAACTATGTGAATTAACACATGTGGAATGATATACTGAACAAAAAAGTGTAAAACAACTGAAAATATGTCTTATATTCTAGGTTTTTCAAAGTAGCCACCTTTTGCTTTGATTACTGCTTTGCACACTCTTGGCATTCTCTTGATAAGCTTTAAGAGGTAGTCACCTGAAATGGTTTTCACTTCACAGGTGTGCCCTGTCAGGTTTAATAAGTAGGATTTCTTGCCTTATAAATGGGGTTGGGACCATGAGTTGTGTTGGGCAGAAGTCATGTGGATACACAGCTGATAGTCCTACTGAATAGACTGTTAGAATTTGTATTATGGCAAGAAAAAAGCAGCTAAGTAAAGAAAAACGAGTGGCCATCATTACTTTAAGAAAGAAGGTCAGTGAGTCCGAAAACTTGGGAAAACTTTGAAAGTGTCCCCAAGTGCAGTGGCAAAAACCATCAAGCGCTACAAAGAAACTGGCTGACATGAGGACCGCCCCAGGAAAGGAAGACCAAGAGTCCCCTCTGCTGCGGAGGATAAGTTCATCAGAGTCACCAGCCTCAGAAATCGCAGGTTAACAACATCTCAGATTAGAGACCACACATCTCTACAACAACTGTTAAGAGGAGATTGTGTGCAGCAGGCCTTCATGGTAAAATAGCTGCTAGGAAACCACTGCTAAGGACAGGCAACAAGCAGAAGAGACTTGTTTGGGCTAAAGAACACAAAGAATGGACATTAGACCAGTGGAAATCTGTGCTTTGGTCTGATGAGTCTAAATTTGAGATCTTTGGTTCCAACCACCGTGTCTTTGTGCAACGCAGAAAAGGTGAACGGATGGACTCTACATGCCTGGTTCCCACCGTGAAGCATGGAGGAGGAGGTGTGATGGTGTGGGGGTGCTTTGCTGGTGACACTATTGGGGATTTATTCAAAATTGAAGGCATACTGAACCAGCATGGCTACCACAGCATCTTGCAGCAGCATGCTATTCCATCCGGTTTGTGTTTAGTTGGACCATTTATTTATCAACAGGACAATGACCCCAAACACACCTCCAGGCTGTGTAAGGGCTATTTGACCAAGAAGGAGAGTGATGGGGTGCTACGCCAGATGACCTGGCCTCCACAGTCACCAGACTTGAACCCAATCAAGATGGTTTGCGGTGAGCTGGACCGCAGCGTGGAGGCAAAAGGGCCAACAAGTGCTAAGCATCTCTGGGAACTCCTTCAAGACTGTTGGAATACCATTTCAGGTGACTACCTCTTGAAGCTCATCAACAGAATGCCAAGAGTGTGCAAAGCAGTAATCAAAGCAAAAGGTGGCTACTTTGAAGAACCTAGAATATAAGACATATTTTCAGTTGTTTCACACTTTTCTGTTAAGTATATAATTCCACATGTGTTAATTCATAGTTTTGATGCCTTCAGTGTGAATCTACAATTTTCATAGTCATGGAAATACAGAAAACTCTTTGAATGAGAAGGTGTGTCCAAACTTTTGGTCTGTACTGTAGATGTGGAAATCCTCCCGGCATATACAGTGGGGAAAAAAGTATTTAGTCAGCCACCAATTGTGCAAGTTCTCCCACTTAAAAAGATGATAGAGGCCTGTAATTGACATCATAGGTAGACCTCAACTATGATAGACAAAATGAGAAAACAAATCCAGAAAATCACATTGTCTGATTTTTAAAGAATTTATTTGCAAATTATGGTGGAAAATAAGTATTTGGTCAATAACAAAAGTTCATCTCAATACTTTGTTATATATCCTTTGTTGGCAATGACAGAGGTCAAACGTTTTCTGTAAGTCTTCACAAGGTTGGCACACACTGTTGCTGGTATGTTGGCCCATTCCTCCATGCAGATCTCCTCTAGAGCAGTGATGTTTTGGGGTTGTCGCTGGGCAACACGGACTTTCAACTCCCTCCAAAGGTTTTCCATGGGGTTGAGATCTGGAGACTGGCTAGGCCACTCCAGGACCTTGAAAAGCCACTCCTTCTTTGCCCTGGCGGTGTGCTTGGGATCATTGTCATGCTGAAAGACCCAGCCACGTTTCATCTTCAATGCCCTTGCTGATGGAAGGAGGTTTGCACTCAAAATCTCACGATACATGGCCCCATTCATTCTTTAATTTACACAGATCAGTCGTCCTGGTCCCTTTGCAGAGAAACAGCCCCAAAGCATGATGTTGCCACCCCCATGCTTCACAGTAGGTATGGTGTTCTTTGGATGCAACTCAGCATTCACTCTCCTCCAAACACGACGAGTTGTGTTTCTACCAAACAGTTCTACTTTGGTTTCATCTGACCATATGACATTCTCCCAATACTCTTCTGGAACATCCAAATGCTGTCTAGCAAACTTCAGACAGGCCTGGATATGTACTGGCTTAAGCAGGGGGACACGTCTGGCACTGGCGGTGTAGTGTGTTACAGATGGTAGTCTTTGTTACGTTGGTCCCAGCTTTCTGCAGGTCATTCACTAGGTCCCCCCTGTGTGGTTCTGGAATTTTTGCTGCAGCGTCAGGTCATGGTGCGCGCCGGCAGGGAAAAGAGTGGAGCGCGGGACCGGAGGGCAGCGGCAGCGCAGGACAGGTAAATAAGATTATTATAAGTGGCTGGGTGGGCTGATCTGAGGTCTGATGGGGGTCCCTACGTACAAGTGAGCGCTTCCTTATGGAAGCGCTCACTTGTATTCGCCCTATAAGACGCACCACATTTTCCCCCCTACTTTTGGGGGGGAAAAAGTGCGTCTTATAGGGCGAAAAATACGGTACTTATTTTCCACCATAATTTGCAAATAAATTCTTTAAAAATCAGACAATTGATTTTCTGGGTTTGTTTTCTCATTTTGTCTCTCGTAGTTGAGGTTTACCTATGATGTCAATTACAGGCCTCTCTCATATTTTTAAGTGGGAGAACTTGCACTTGGTGGCTGACTAAATACTTTTTTTTCCCCACTGTACCTCTGATGGAAGCAGGAGCATACATGGATCTTATACAGCCCCATAGCAAAACCTAGTAAGGGCCCTGCCCCATCCAGCTTCCTGGTGCGAATGCATAAAACACTCCCAGGCAACCCAAAATGCAAGGAACATTGTCTAAAATTTATTCTATTTTTTTTTTTAACTAAGTACAAGAAATAAAAGAAATGTAATAAAAAAAGGTACCCTCAGAAAAAGTGGAACAGGTGCTTTAAAAATGTGGCAGTCAGTCTGAACACCATATCTCTCCCCCATACAGCTTTAAATCCCAGATTCTCTTCACATACTATATTACAAAACTAGCTGCCTGCAGCCAACACTAGGGAGATCTCAGTGCATGGGGAGTTATACAGTTACCATTGTCTGCAATGGAAGCTGTAATCAGGGGCAGATTGGCCATAGACCTCACAGGGAAATTACCCGGTGGGCCGATGCCCAGGGGGCCGCCTGGGCCCTCCTCACAGCCGGCCAGTAGAATTTTTTGGGGATGTATTTTGTACTGCTGGCCGCATTTTGTGATGGACTGTGGTATTTGGCTCTGTTGGGGTGAAATAATGTGCCACACAATATGGTATTGCTGGCCCTGCCTTCCATCAATTTGTACCCAACTACAAAACGGGGCCGCTTTTAGTATTTTTCCCAGGGCCTCATTAAGCTCCCTGGCTTTAATAATCTCTTTGCACTGAGCTCCTCTTGGGGCGGTTGCATAAAAATGCAGTGTTTTATGTCGGGAACAGAAAAAGGAGTTCAGTGCCGGGCCCTACTCCCCTGGGGCCACATAGCAGTCATGTGGTCTGGCTCCATGTAAAGTGTAGCTGTTGTATTTTTGTTCCGGCCACCTCTCAGCAGGGGTTGCCATGCTGCAGCCGGATCCGCGGCCCGCCCACATTAGAGTGAATGGGGCCGGAGTGCAGTTCTGGCCCCACACGTGCACCTGCAGCAGCACGGATCCAGCGGGCTGTTCACCCACCGGAACAGCCTGCTGGTGCCCCGCACCGCAGGTGTGAAAGGGGCCTTATTTAAGCCACATTCTTATCAGTAAGACTGAGCTATAATGAGTGTTTATAATGTCAGAGAGCAGAAATAAGAAGCCGTCAGCTGAGCTGCCTGATGGAAAGAGTAAAAACACAAAGCCTGCTCCTAGAGAATCTCAACGCTGTACAGAGAAAGGGGCTCACAATTTTTAATAAATGCAATTGAAAAAATGATTTTAGCTCAAAACTATTGCAATGCATTAATTCAAAAAAATTGCCCCCTAAGGCCTGCATAGCCTTTACAAAATGTTGATGCCAACAGGAAAGCCCCCTAAAGCTAATCATATCTTTTATATAGTAGTCAGCTCAACACTCGTTTGGTTGACAGCTATTCTTTAGGACCCCCATCCCCCAAAAGCATGCACACTGGGCTCAGTCAAGCATGCATGTGTTTGGAATTGAGAGGAAGGATTGGGTAACTGGAAGACACCTCTGGTGGTTGCTTGTCTCCCTGAGAACAAAAGGATTAGCAGTGTTCAATTTCATCAGCCCAATCCTTCTTTCCCCCCATCGTCAATGATGGGGCCTCCCCGTACACATTAGATGGTTGGCCACTCCCTCTGAAATTGGAGAGTTCACCTGACATGAATCTAATGTGTATGGCCAACTGAACTGCCTTTCTCTGGCTTATTTGCAATGTATGAATTAAACAGATAGAAGTGCACAGATTAATATGTACAGTAGTTCTGTAGTAGAGTTAAATCAACTGAGAAAAAAATCCAGGTCATTGCCCGGTAAAAAAAAAAAAAGACTCCCGGCAAATTTTCTCCTCCATAAATAGCACAAATCACATGAAATGAATGCAAGATGGGGAAAGCTGTAACAGCACAATAATGAAGACAAAGAGGATCGCCGACGAGTCCATACTGCTCCAGTGCTGGCCTTGTATTCAGTGTGCACAGCAAAGATCACATGTAATATAACATGTAACACGCCTGCAGGCACAATCATCATATAATGATATCACATAACTCAGTGCAGAACTGTATATTGAACAGAGGAGGATAGATAGATAGATAGATAGATAGATAGATAGATAGATAGATAGATATGAGATAGATAGATCATGAGATAGATAGATAATGAGATAGATAATGAGATAGATAGAGCTTAGATAGATAGATAGATAGATAGATGAGATAGATAGATAGATAGATAGATAGATAGATAGATAGATAGATAGATAGATAGATAGATAGATATTAGATAGATAGATATACAGTGCCTTGCGAAAGTATTCAGCCCCCTGGAACTTTTCAACCTTTTGCCACATTTCAGGCTTGAAACAAAAAGATATAACCTTTTTAGTTTTATTATTACAAAAAAAGTTTAAATGATCCAATAAATTTCGTTCCACCTCACAATTGTGACCCACTTGTTGTTGATTCTTCACCAAAAATTTAAAATGTTATATCTTTTTGTTTGAAACCTGAAATGTGGCAAAAGGTTGAAAAGTTCCAGGGGGCCGAATACTTTTGCAAGGCACTGTAGATAGATAGATAGATAGATAGATAGATAGATAGATAGATAGATAGATAGATATGAAGCTGAAGAAATGAAGGCAGCACTCCAGTAAAACGTGAAGAAGCAGTGGTTTATTCACCCAAAAAGCAGCAACGTTTCAACCGTTCAATACAGTATTGAACGGTTGAAACGTTGCTGCTTTTTGGGTGAATAAACCACTGCTTCTTCACGTTTTACTGGAGTGCTGCCTTCATTTCTTCAGCTTCATTGAATTGTTGAACCTTGGCTTCAGGTTCTTGGAAGGATTTTTGCACCCATTGATTGTAAGTGCTGCTCCTCCTCACCCTTTTTTTCTTTAGATAGATAGATAGATAGATAGATGAGATGATAGATAGATAGATAGATAGATAGATAGATAGATAGATAGATAGATAGATAGATAGGAGAAACAGTTTTAGGTAAGACATAGATAAGTTATCAACATCTAGATAGATATATGACAGATAGCTAATTGATAGATGATAGATAAATAGATAGATAGATAGATAGATAGATAGATAGATAGATAGATAGATGAACTCTCTGACACTGGATATATGGGCATATTCTGATGGTGACATTCTTAGGCAAACACTATTTATGGGGGTGCCAGTGGTCTGTAATTGCTGTGGGCAGAGAGTGTTATGTGGCACCATATAGTGGTATTAATCAGTCACTGTATGGCTGGATTATTCAGATATATTACATACTATTTCAATGCATGTTAACAGTCACAACCTTTCTCAGTGACTGCTCGTATGCTTAGAGCTTACAGTACAGTATATTACATTACGGTATATAATGCAGGGCTCCCATCTAGAAAAAAAGTACAGAGAAGAATAGCGCGCTCCACATGGCACTAAATAACTGCACATGGCGACCGCAAATGTTTTGAGATATTCCTTCTGTATAAACAGTCTGGACTTGGGAAATGGGATATATTTAGAGTGAAGAATTTTTACCCAAACTTGATACCACTAAAATTAAAAATTCCTTCCTGATCACTCTGCCTGTCCTTCCACACCCCTCTGCACGGTAAATCTTCTGTAAATTACCCGCTCAGCGTTGGTTGTGTTACTGTGCTGCCTTGTTGCTGGCTTACTGCTCTCTTGTCACATAATCTCATCTCCCCGGATCCTCGGCCGCAGCCATCGAGGAGCATGTGTCCCTCCAGATGTTGCTGAACTAGTAGTGAGGCATTGATTGGAAAAGCAGCGGAGCTGCGCTCAGTAATAGCTGGAGATTGCCCCTTATCTTGGGGATAACATTAGACTCTGAAAATCCAATTTGCTTTTCAATCAGCAGGATTGCTGTATCTGAAGCCCCTAATGAGTCCCAGGCGGCATTGCATAATTCCTCTCTTCACAATTCAAGCATTTTCCCCCCCAAAAAGCAGAAAAAAATTATCATTAAAAATAAATCTTAGCGTTGTGCTCATCTGTTAATACGTTGCAAATTATATTTGGAAATCTCTTAAAGGGTTTCTGTCACCAGTTTTGGGCATATAAAACAGGATGACATTTGCAATGTGCAAATGTCACCTGATGCCCAAACTGGTGATCATTTTTTTTACTGGTGCCCCCGTTTTTGAAATAAATCAACTTTTGTCGTATGCAAATGAAGCTTACTAGGTGCAAGGGGCGGTAACCCTGCACCTAGTAAGCGCCGTTTCCCTACCTTTATTCACGCCCCCTTTGTTGTGATAGACAGGGCCAGGCAGCTCGCTCTAGCTGCTCCTGGCCCTGTCCGTGCTGAAAATCCCGCGCCTGCGCCGTTCGGACTTCATTCGGCGCAGGCGCAGTGAGTGCCGATTGCTGCCGGGCTCCCGGCTTCCTCACTGCGCCTGCGCCGATGACGTCACAGAACACCCAGAAGAGAAGGCGGCGCAGGCGCAGTGAGGAAGCCGGGAGCCCGGCAGCAATCGGCACTCACTGCGCCTGCGCCGAATGAAGTCCGAACGGCGCAGGCGCGGGATTTTCAGCACGGACAGGGCCAGGAGCAGCTAGAGCGAGCTGCCTGGCCCTGTCTATCACAACAAAGGGGGCGTGAATAAAGGTAGGGAAACGGCGCTTACTAGGTGCAGGGTTACCGCCCCTTGCACCTAGTAAGCTTCATTTGCATACGACAAAAGTTGATTTATTTCAAAAACAGGGGCACCAGTAAAAAAATGATCACCAGTTTGGGCATCAGGTGACATTTGCACATTGCAAATGTCATCCTGTTTTATATGCCCAAAACTGGTGACAGAAACCCTTTAAAGGGGTTGTGCCAAGAAACACACATACCTCCCAACTGTCCCTGATCCAGCTGGACAGTCCTGAATTACAGTGGCAGTCCCGCTGTCCCGCTTTCTGGCAGTTGTCCCTACGTCCATAGGAAGCACAAGACTGTTGCACTGTTGAAGACAAGTTGCTTGTGTATCATGATGAAACAAGGTAAGTATATGGTGTTTATGTTTTTTTACTTTCTGTGGGGAGCACACTGTGGGCATATTACTGGGGGACACAGCGAGTTATATTACTGGAGGCACAGCTGGGCATATTACTGGGGGCACAATGTGGGCATATTACTGGGGGCACAGCTAGGCATATTACTGGGGGCACAGCTGGGCATATTACTGGGGGCACAGCTTGGCATATTACTAGGGGCACAATGTGGGCATATTACTGGGGGCACCATGTGGACATATTACTGGGGACACAGCTGGACATATTACTGGGGGCACAGCTGGGAATAATTCTGTGAAGGAGGCACAATATGGGCATAAATACTGTGCAGTGGCATGAAGGGGGAATAATTACTATGTGGGGCATTAAAGGGGACTGGGTGGGATAGGTGTATAGTTATGTTTTGGGTGGGGTTAGAGGCGTGGCCTAGTGCGGAAAAAATTTTCTGCCGCCGCAGAATGTGTCCATCTTTTTCAAAGTTGGGAGGTATGGACACAATGCTGTGCTCTATTTTCTTGATCGGTCCCAATGGCCAGAGCCACACGGATCAGATGGATATTCCCTATCCCAAAAATAAGTTTAGAACTGGGTACAACCCCTTTAAAGACATCCTGCCGCCTCTCCTGACATATTTGTCCTAGTAACTACTTGCTTTCCTCGTGAAATAACAATTCTGGAGCATCTATTCTTATGACCCTATGTTTTGCCTTTCCTCTTATATTCCTATTAGAGGTTTATGGATAGATTTCCAACTGGGCGTTACCATACCCCTTGTCAACAGGGGCGGACTGGCCATAGACCCTACAGGGAAACTTCCCAGTGGGCCGATGCCCAGAAGGCTACCTGGGTTCCACTAACAACCGCTAGCCAGGTAAGTAATGATCTGATGCTACCTGAGTTAAAAGGGTATTCTGAGAACAGGGGCCCCGTACCCTGTGGAGCTGTCCCTGAAATGGAATCCCAGTAGTAGGACCCCCAACGATCTGATAGTTATCCTCTATCCTGTGGGTAGGAGATAACTTCACATAAGGCCACATTCACACGATCATAGTTTTGGTCTGCACCAGAGCCACATTTTGTGCGGATTGGATGCAGACTCATTCATTTCTATGGGGCCACAAAAAACATGGACAACACACCGTGCGCTCTCCTCATCTGTGTATCCATTCCACGGTCCTCAAAAAAATAACATGTCCTATTCTTGTCAGTTTTGTGGATAAGAATAGGCATTGTTACAATGGGTCCGCAAAAAAGACGGGTGCAAATCGGACATCATCCTTATTTTTTGCAGATCTGCGTTTTGCGGACCGCAAGATAGCCATGGTCGTGAGAATGTACCGTAACTGGAATAACCCTTTAAAGGGGTTCTGTAGTTTTTTCAAACTGATGATCTATCCTCTGGATAGATCATCAGCATCTGATCGGCGGGGGTCCGACACCCAGGACCTCCGCCGATCAGCTGTTTGAGAAGGCAGCGGCGCTGCAGGAGCGCCGCGGCCTTCTCTGTGTTTACCGCAGGCCAGTGACGTCACGACTACTATTACTGGCCTGGGCGCGGCTAAGCTCCATTCATGTGAACGGAGCTTAGCCCCGCCCAGGCCAGTGATACTAGTCGTGACGTCACTGGGCCTGCGGTAAACACAGAGAAGGCCGCGGCGCTCCTGCAGAGCCGCTGCCTTCTCAAACAGCTGATCGGCGGGGGTCCCGGGTGTCGGACCCCCGCCGATCAGATGCTGATGATCTATCCAGAGGATAGATCATCAGTTTGAAAAAGCTGCAGAACCCCTTTAATTAACACTTAGAGTGTCAAGAACCTATTTACCTGTCCTCCCGCATTCAACTGTATTGCCATCCTGAGGCAACTGGAGTTGGATGGCAGAACGTGGCAGCTGGCGCTGGCCACCACAGAGGGGCAGCTTCTGGGGAAGTTATTTTGTGCTGCACTATGGTATTTGGTTCCGCTGTGGCAGCATTTTGTGCCACAATATGGTATTTGCTGGCCCCGTCTAATTGTGTTGTCCCTCCTTCTGCCTTACTGTCGGTTTGGACCTACCTACAACATGGGGCCACTTTTCGTTTTTTCCAGGGCCGCTTTAAAGGGGTTATCCCATGAGTAATGTAAAAATGAAAATCATACATCAAATAGGACATGACAATCTCTTTCTAACACAGATAGAACCAGCCCTGTACCTCACATGGGTCCAGAGATCTCCACATTCATTGTTCTGCTAGATTTATATGAAGCTGACAGCTCAAGGGGCGTGTCATTTCTGCTGCAGTTAAGGGTGTGTGTCTCAGCTCTCCCTATCACAGCTCAGGAGGCAGTTGAAGGATGAAACTGAGCATGTGCGACCTTCTCAGTGAGCAGGTCAAAGAAAGAAGAAAAAAACTAACAGCAGGTGGCGCTATTTAATTGAATGACTCAGTGGCTAGGCTAAATTTTTAATTACATGCAATTACAAAAAGTATTCAGATCCAGGTGCTGGTTTGAAAACTATATTGAATATTTTTCATGGGACAGCCCCTTTAAGTTCCCAGTCCACCCCTGCTTGTCAAAGAGGCGCGTCCCTGCATAGTCTGCCCCTGACAGCACTGATTGGACTGTGTCAGACTGTGCAGGGTCACATATACAACTTGTTAACACCCGGCTGTCAATCTATCTGTAAACTTCTAATAGGAATAATAGAGGAAGGACACCATATACATTTATTAGAAAAGATCCGACAGAATTTTCAAAAAAAAAAAAAAAGATAGACATGTCAAAAGTGGAGACAGGTTCCCACTAAGGCCCATTTGCACAGGCGGATGATGGGGTTAATAATTGCACTTTTTAATGCTTGTTATTACCCTGTATAAACACGCCCATGCTCTTCTGTCATTGATTGCATTTTTATTGTGGGCAAAGAAATCGTGGACTGTCAGCAGCACATCGCCTCGTGTAAACAGTAATTATACTGTATGCGCCAAAACAATCACGCCAACGATCATCTGGTCTCATACGTGTGTTATGTTGTTACTGGTTGAAAACCTGCCAGTCTGAGTTACTGGGCCTTTACTTGTATCTGTACCTGGGAAAGATGGCAGAACACCAATATTGCAGGTACTTGCCAAGTTTCAAGAACTGATAGAAGAAGAGATTTCTGAGGAACAAAGTATTAACCCTTCTTGCAAAACAATGTAACTGTACTTCTAGCTTTTGAGTAGCTTCCTGTAGCTCAACTTACCATTATGTCATGGGGATGGCATGGGTGCAGGCAGGGCCGTATTTAGGGTTCATGCTGCCCTAGGCACTCTCAGTGAGGACGCCCCCCCCAACGCGACCCATTCCCCCATGCCCCCAAATTTCAGCCGCGCCACCACCCCCCAGCAAAACCTGACCCTATGCACTTTAGTCGTCCAGTCACAGGGGTCGGCCCTATAGGCTGACAATGGAGGCTATTATGCCTGCATGTATTTACTATATTTCTACATAACTATCGCAGTAATGTACTGTATCTAGAGCTTGCCAGCAAACTTAATGCAACTAAAGGAGTCATGATAAACATACCACATACCAACTATGCACCCACCAGACCTCAGATCAGCCCACTGTGCCCCATCAGACCTCAGATCAGCGTATTGTGCCCCCATCAGACCTCACATCAGCAGAATGTGCCCCATCAGACCTTAGATGATTAGAATGTGCTCCCAACAGACCTCAGATTAGCCCACTGTACCCCAATCAGACCTCACATCAGCCCATTGTGCCCCCATCAGACCTCACATCAGCCTACTGTGCCCCCATCAGACCTCAGATCAGCCCACTGTACCCCCTTCAGACCTCAGAGCAGCCCACTGTGCCCCCATCAGACCTCACATCAGCCTACTGTGCCCCCATCAGACCTCAGATCAGCCCACTGTACCCCCATCAGACCTCAGAGCAGCCCACTGTGCCCCCATCAGACCTCACATCAGCCCACTGTGCCCCCATCAGACCTCAGATCAGCCCACTGTGCCCCCATCAGACCTCAAATTAGCCCACTGTGCCTCCATCCATCCTCAGATCAGCCCACTGTGCCCCCATCAGACCTCAAATCAGCCTCTTGTGCCCCCATCAGACCTCAGAACAGCCCACTGTGCCACCATCACACCATCAGACCTCAGATCATCCCATTGTGCCCCCATCAGCCTTTTGTGCCCCAGCCCCCATTAGACCTCCCGGCGGGGTGCCGCTACCCCCCTACCCCCCCCCCCCGCAACCCGCCGCCCTAGGCACCTTGCCCCCGGTGCCTAGTTGCTATTACGGCCCTGGGTGCAGGAGCTGTGCCTGAGTCATCCGCAGTGGGTTTCAGCTTTACCATACAGCTGACACCCTGCTACAACAGAATCTGGCATTGAATATTCTGCCCTCTGCTGACTTTGACCCAGTCTACGAAGTGCAGAAAACAAGGAATTTCAGCTCATTGTGTGTGCTCTGAGTCATTAGTGTGATAGATAGATAGATAGATAGATAGATAGATAGATAGATAGATAGACCGTATTTTTTCACTTTATAAGACACACTTTTTTCCCTCAAAAGTGGGGGGAAATGGCCATTTCTCTTATAAAGTGAATATTATTGAGCGCTTCCATTATGGTAATGTGGTAATTAATGTATGCATTAGGTGCAGGGTGCGGGGAGTGAAGTACTGTGAGTGCTGCTGGTACTCACCCGCCATTATCTTCTTTCCTGGCAAGTGCTGACCACGCGCAGCATCGGGAAGTAGTGTGCGCACTATGTCCAGGCGCTGCAGCATCAGGTCATTGTGTGAGCACTACGTCCCGACACTGCACGCAGTCAGGACCTGAAGACAAAAGAGCTTGACTTCTGCAGAGACTGTCAAACCTGGAGAGGAGCGGCGGAGCAGGAGAGGTAAGAGTGAAGTTATTTATGTTATCTCTGATGTGATGTTTCATGGGGGTCTGCCATTGAAGTCTGATCTGAGGTATCATGGGGGTCCGGTGTGGAGGTCTGATGGAGGTCTTACATGGAGGTCTGATGGTGGTCTGGCATGGAAGTGTGATCTGAGGTCTGATGGGGGTCTGGCATGGAAGTGTGATCTGAGGTCTGATGGTGGTCTGGCATGGAAGTGTGATCTGAGGTCTGATGGGGGTCTGGCCTGGAAGTCTGATCTGAGGTCTGATGGGGGTCTGGCCTGGAAGTCTGATCTGAGGTCTGATGGGGGTCTGACATGGAGGTCTGATGGTAGTCTAATGTAAGGTCCTGATATGGGGGCTGATCTGAGTTTCTGATATGGGGATCTGGTGTGAGGTCCTGATATAGGGGCAGCGGATCAGACAGAGGGTCTCAGTACCGGAAAAAAAATGTTTCTGTTTAGTCCTCATGCATTCTGAATACAAAGAGATCCTTTCAGGATACATCAGGATTTCTTCCGTTCCAGCAGCATTCCATTTTGTGACCGGACGCAAAACTGCTGCAAGATAAGTTTTGTGTCTGGTAATACAAACGGAAAAAAAAAAAAAAACGGATCAGTCACTGAAAACAATGTAAGTCAATGTTGATGGATCCGTTTTTTATGGAGCCTAAAAAAACGGATCTGTCACCCATTGACTTGCAGTGTGTTTAGTAATGGATCAGTTTTTTTTTCCATTTTGATTTCACACAACCTCATCCTAACAAAACGGATGCCTCCTGATGTGCAAAATCAAACGGATCAGTTTAATTCTGGTAGTGAGATCCTCTGCCGCATCTCAATACCGGAATTAACAACACAAGTGTGAAAGTAGCCTAACTCACTGGCTATACCAAATTTTTAATTACATGCAATTACAAAAGTATTCAGATCCGGGTGCTGGTTTGAAAACTGTACAATATTTTTTGTGGGGCAATCCCTTTAAGAGAACAAATTAACAAAAGAATAGTAACAATCATACAATGACATAAAATTAAATATAATAAATCCCCTAGAGACTGTAATGGCTCGGTCACCATCATCATACTCCTTCACAACCCCTTTAACTATTAGCTTTGGGTTGCGATTGGACGCATATGACCATAACCTCGTTCTTTCCCAGTATCGCCTGCCCACGTTTATTTTTCACTGGTGGTAAATCAGTAAATCAGTAACAGGTTGGAATTAACTTCCTAATAAAAAGCAAAATGTGACCAAACTTGATTTTCCTATGTGGGGGAAGCGGTATAAATGTTACGTAAAATGAACAGGGAATCTCCAGACTGTACGCTAGCCGTCCCGTGAGACATGTGATCTAACGCCTCGCCAAATATAATCACGTTTCAGGATGCCTTTGAGTTTCCTCCGATCTGTGAAGCAGTTTGCTCCATAAGCGAAGTAAAAAGAGTCAAGTCTGAACCAGTTCTTTGTCATATCTAATAGAAGCATGATGAAATCCTGTTTATTAAAGGCACGACGTTCCTTCATCATCAGGGTGTAAAGCTGCTGTGCATGGGCACAGGAGTCCTGTCCATTATCTTACCATGGCTTAGTAGTCTAAGACTGTGTTTTTCAGAGCAGCCTTAAATTTCCCTTTAAAGAGTAGTATCAGCTCTATTAAACCAGCCACGCTGCATAATAGGGTTGCT
This sequence comes from Rhinella marina, assembly GCA_900303285.1. Lineage (NCBI taxonomy): Eukaryota > Metazoa > Chordata > Amphibia > Anura > Bufonidae > Rhinella > Rhinella marina. The sequence continues at coordinate 14,114 of ONZH01008573.1, read as the reverse complement.
CCTCCGGATTAAAATGATACCTGTCTTGTGAAAATCGGTTACAGCATTCCTGAGAAAAAAGGCTTTCATTCTCGATGCCAAAAAGGGCTTCAATGCATTGAGGGGAGTGGCTATCACTGGGATTAGGCCCCGCCCCTCAGCGCACTGAAGAACTAATTTGCACAAAGAATAAAAGACTTTTTTTGCAGGGATGCCACAACCGATTTTCACAAGACAGGTGTTATTTTAGTCCACTTGATCTCAGCTCTACCAGGCAATGTGTCTGGTTTCCTAGGGTTGATCCTGCTGACAGGTGCTCTTTAAGGACTACCTAAAGAAAGAAAATATGTCATGAAATAGAACAAATAGATATAAAACTATTGCATTTAAGAAAATAAAAATCATGTGCTCCAGTATTACTTAGGTACAAAATTATAAAAGTGGAATAGTAATTACTATTCAGGGAAAATGGCTGTCCAGGATCCAGTGTTACTAGGTACTTGACCTCTGTGCAGGTGAGTTTAGAGTTTATTACTGTACGCTTGATTTCCGGCAGCCGCTGTCCTGCAGGTTTCTGTACAGTAAGTGGCTGTATGCCTGCCAATGTCCAAAATGCCTTAAAGGGGTTCTCCAGGCTTTTAATATTAATGACCTATCCTCAGTATAGGTCATCAATACCAGATCAATGGGGGTCCGACACCCGGCACCACCGCAGTGTGCACATGCTGACTACCGTCTCTCTTCCTACTGCTGTTATGTCTTTGGTAAAGACACCATTTAAAGGGGTTATGCCATGACTAATGTAAAAATTCAAATCAGACATCATATAATACATGACAATCTCTAACCTGTACCTCACATGGGTCCACATTCATTGCTCCTAGATTATCTTCAGCCTGGCAGCTCAGGTGGTGTGTCCTTTCTGATGCAGCACTCCCCCGGTAAGCAGGGGCGTAGCTATAGGGGGTGCAGAGGTAGCAGCCGCTATCGAGCCCAGGAGCCGGAGGGGGCCCAAAGACCATTGTGCTGCATATGAAGACACTTGTATTATAGAAAGTGCATGCTAGGAGGGCTCTGTCATAGATTTTGCACTAGGGCCCAGAATCTTCAAGTTACACCTCTGGCTGGAGGGAAGGGGTTAGGTCAAGAATTTGGCATGGAAGGGGGGGGGGAGCAATTTTTGTTTCAGGCAGTATGAAGGCTATGTGCTTCCTTGCCCTTGGCGACAAAGCACTGAGGTAATGGGCCCCAAGCTGAACTCTTGCACCAGGGCCCATGAGCCTTTAGCTACGCCCCTGCCTGTAAGTGCTCATGCACACTACTGTATGTATTTTGCGGTGTGCAAAAACGGATCTGCAAAAAATACAGATGACGTCCGTGTGCATTCCGTATTTTGCGGAATGAACAGCTGGCCTCTAACAGGACAGTCCTATCCTTGTCTGTAATGCGGAAAATAATAGGACATGTTCTATTTGCGAAATGGACATATGGAAACGGAATGTACAGTCATTTCTGTTTTTCTTGCGGACCCATTCAACTGAATGGTTCCGCATACGGTTTGAAAAAAAAAAAAAGGAATGGACACGGAAAGAAAATACTTTTGTGTGAATGAGGCCTAACTGTCAACAGATCATATGGCTGGTGGCAGTAGAATATTTAAACTGAGGGTGTGAGACCAACCCAGTGAGACGGACAAAAAATAAGGAAAAGAACAAACAGCAGGTGGCGCTATACAGATAGATTTTATTGAATAGCTCACTGGCTATACTAAATTTTTAATTACATAAAATTACAAAAGTATTCAGATCCAGGGGCTGGTTTGAAAAATGTACAATATGTTTTGTGACACAATGACATATCATATAGTGGCTGCCAGGTTCCAGGTTACTGTGACAAAATAAACTTTGAACTTCTCATAGTATGTGACATTAATAAATGTAAATGTGAGAGTCATTCTTAATTCCCTTTGACAGCCGGGTTTCCTGTTCTAGGACTATAATGCATAATCCAGATACCTGGAGTTGAAATATTTGTTTTAACTCGGATTTCACATTTCCAGAAAGAAAAAAAAAACATAAGTCTCATGCTTGGGTCCTCATTGGTTTAGCTTTTATTGGGAATCCATTAGTTTTCAACTCTACAATGCAAAGGTTAAATTCCAGAATCAAAAGCCGAGACTCTTAATGCTGAGACAACGATCAAAACTTTGTGCCATTGCCAGCGAGGGTAAATTATCATTTGCTGATCCTAATGTTATCTATGGTACTGTGCATGTATCCTGTTAGGGTAGACATCACAGACATCACAGAGGCTGTCCTATCCAGGGCTGAAACGATTACTCGATTGAATCGAGTAATTCGACACAAAAAAATCCTCAATGTAAATTTTTTTGCATTGATGATTCGTTTGTGTCATGTGACAATGGAGCGTAAGTGAAGCACTTGCTACTACTGGCCGCTCCGTGCTCACCCGCCAGCCTGCGCGCTGCACTGGATCCTGACACATCGCCAGGACATAGTGCACTTATGCGTGCACTATGGCCAGGGGCGGTCTTGGCATTTCTGGGGCCCTAAGCGAAGTTATGTCCGGGGGGCCCCCCCCCAATGACGCGTAACACCCCTGATGACACGCCCTCTGATGACACGCCCCCTCCCCAATGACACCCCCCACACACACACACACACATCAAAGACTTTTTTAACAATAAAATACTGTCAAACGATTAACAATTAACTCACTGTTAAACAATGAAAGAATGTGTTTTTTCCACACTTATCATATATCACTCTCCTATCTGTTATTCACACACACACTTGTCATATATGATTCTTCTGTTTGCCTCTGTGTCTCCTGTTTTATTTTTCTCTGTCCCTTCTTTATCACTGTCTTCCCTGCCGGCGCGCACTATGACCTGACGTCTGGTCATAGTGTGCGCCGGCAGGCAAGGCAGTGGAGCGGGGAGCCTGAGGACAGCGGCAGCCAGAACAGGTAAGTATGCTTTTTTTTAAGTGGCTGGGTGGGCTGATCTGAGGTCTGAGGGGAGCCACAAGACGCTGGTCTGAGGGGGGCACAACCCTGGTCTGAGGGGGGCACAAGACGTTGACCTGAGGTCTGAGGGGGGCACATGGGGGCACATTGTGTTGATCTGAGGTCTGATGGGGGCACATGAGGGCACATTGTGTTGATCTGAGGTCTGATGGGGGCACATTGTGTTGATCTGAGGTCTGATGGGGGCACAAGACGCTGATCTGAGGTCTGATGGGGGTACAAGATGCTGATCTGAGGTCTGATGGGGGCACAATGTGTTGATCTGAGGTCTGATGGGGGCACAAGACGCTGATCTGAGGTCTGATGGGGGTACAAGATATGGAGTCCACAGGAGAAGGACCACCTTATTCTTCCCAACATGCCCTGGGACCTGGCGTCATACAACATCAGACGTTGATGACTATGTGTGGGTGGGAGGTCTGACGGGGGCACAATGTGTTGATCTGAGGATTATTATCCCTGTACAGTGACATCACTGTGTTTATTATCCCTGTACGGTGACATCACTATGTTTATTATCCCTGTACGGTGACATCACTGTGTGTATTATCCCTGTACAGTGACATCACTGTGTTTATTATCCCTGTACAGTGACATCGCTGTGTTTATTATCTCTGTACGGTGACATCTCTGTGTTTATTATCCCTGTACAGTGACATCACTGTGTTTATTATCCCTGTACTGTGACATCGCTGTGTGTATTATCCCACTGCAGGAAGAGGTAAGTGGTCTGTGTTTGTGTGTTTGTTTTCTATTTTTCAGGGTCGTGAATGCAGAGGACTACGTCGGATTCGGTGGACTACGTCAGACTAGCTTTTTTTTTTTTTTTTTTTAATAAAATGGTCAAAAAGGGGTCTGGGGGAGTGTTTATTTCAATAAAATGTTTTATACTGGTGTGTGTGCATTTTTTTTACAATACTACCGTTTTAGTAATTACGGCTATCTACAGACGGCCCTGATTACTAATACTGGGCTTAGTACTTGCCGGAATGGCAGGCCAGCACTAACCCCAACATCTATTACCTCGGCACCCACCGCCACCAGGGGTGCCGGGAAGAGCCGGGTACCCGCAGGACCGGACCTTCAAAATTGAGGGTCTGGCTCTGGGGCGGCTGCAGGCTGGTACCATTAGGCTGGGAAGGGCCAATAACCGTGTCCCTTCCCACCCTGGTAGTGCCAGGCTGCCGCTGCTGGTTGTATCTGGCTGGCAAAGGAAAAAAGGGGGGACCCCACTCCATTTTTTTACAAAAATAATTAAATAATAAAAAAAAAATGGCGTGGGGTCCCCCCTTTTTTCCTTCGCCAGCCAGATACAACCAGCAGCGGCAGCCTACCAGGGTGGGAAGGGACACGGTTATTGGCCCTTCCCAGCCTAATGGTACCAGCCTGCAGCCGCCCCAGAGCCAGACCCTAAATTTTGAAGGTCCGGTCCTGCGGGTACCCGGCTCTTCCCGGCACCCCTGGTGGCGGTGGGTGCCGAGGTAATAGATGTTGGGGTTAGTGCTGGCCTGCCATACCGGCAAGCACTAAGCCCAGTATTAGTAATCAGGGCCGTCTGTAGATAGCCATAATTACTAAAACTGTAGTATTGTAAAAAAAAATACACACACCAGTATAAAACATTTTATTGAAATAAACACTCCCCCAGACCCCTGTTTGACCATTTTATTAAAAAAAAAAAAAAAGCTGGTCCGACGTAGTCCACCGAATCCGATGTAGTCCTCTGCATTCACGACCCTGAAAAATAGAAAACAAACACACAAACACAGACCACTTACCTCTTCCTGCAGTGGGATAATACACACAACGATGTCACTGTACAGGGATAATAAACACAGTGATGTCACCGTACAGAGATAATAAACACAGTGATGTCACCGTACAGGGATAATAAACACAGTGATGTCACCGTACAGGGATAATAAACACAGTGATGTCACCGTACAGGGATAATAAACACAGTGATGTCACAGTACAGGGATAATAAACACAGTGATGTCACCGTACAGAGATAATAAACATAGTGATGTCACCGTACAGGGATAATAAACACAGTGATGTCACTGTACAGGGATAATAATCCTCAGATCAACACATTGTGCCCCCGTCAGACCTCCCGCCCACACATAGTCATCAACGTCTGATGTTGTATGACGCCAGGTCCCAGGGCATGTTGGGAAGAATAAGGTGGTCCTTCTCCTGTGGACTCCATATCAACCAGCGACGCACCCTGCCAAGAAAGGTAAGTATTACAGTTCGGGGGGGGCAAGGGAGGGATGATGGCACTGGGAGACATGGGAGGGAGGGGCTGATGGCACTGGGGGACATGGGAGGGAGGGGCTGATGGCACTGGGGGACATGGGAGGGAGGGGCTGATGGCACTGGGGACATGGGACGGTCACGGAGGGGCTGATGGCACTCGGGAACATGGGATGGAGGGGCTGATGATGGCACTGGGGGATATGGGATGGAGGGACTGATGGCGCTGGGGAACATGGGACAGAGGGGCTGATGGCACTGGGGAACATGGGACAGAGGGGCTGATGGCACTGGGGAACATGGGACGGAGGGGCTGATGGCACTGGGGAACATGGGACGGAGGGGCTGATGGCGCTGGGGGATATGGGACGGAGGGGCTGATGGCACTGGGGATATGAGATGGAGGGGCTGATGGCACTGGGGCGTCTGGGGGACATTGGATGGAAGTGCTGATGGCTCTGGATGACATGGGATGCAGGGGCTGATGGCGCTGGGGAAGGGGGGACACTGTGTATGCTGCTGCAGTGCAGTGCTGATTACAGGTTCAGTGTGTACAGTACAGTCTGGAGTAGTCGAGCACCTGTGAGCACTGTGACTGTTCCCAGTCAGACTCCATTCCCCTTGTGCCCCACATTTCACTCCCAGCAGCCCCTGCCTCAGCCTCACCTGCACAGTTGCACTTCTGTGCAGTTGCTCTCGCTCCTCCTGGACTCTCTATGACTGCTGCCGCTCTGGCCCGCCCGCCCCCTGCTGTTCTATGGTTTGGGGAAACAAGTGAAGGGCCGGATATAGCGGCGGACGTCACGGGTGCAGCATCTTGACACGGTCCGGCAGAGCCGCGGAGTCAGAGGCGTAGCTAGAGGTTCAGCACAGGGGGGGGCGAAACATTCTTGAGTGGGCCCCCCACTTAGTGGCTTCCCAAACGCACGTTTCTAACTTCACAGACACATACTACTTGTTGTGGTTATAATATTGTATTAGAAAGATGACTGTATAAACTGCAAGATCATCTATGTTGTTAAGTACAGTACAACAGACTTTCTACATACCCTACTCTAAATACTCTACCACATAATGCAGTAAAATATAGGAGTAATAGGAGTAAAAAACAAGGAAACCTGTCCCCAGTTTTTACATCACTAAACTAACAGTCTCCTGCCCCCATCAGACCTCAGATAAGCTTAATGTGTCCCCATCAGACCTCTGATCAGCGTATTGTGCCCCGATCAGACCACAGATCATCAGAATGTGCCCCTATCAGACCTCAGATCAGAATGTGCCCCGATCAGACCTCAGATCATCAGAATGTGCCCCCATCAGACCTCAGATCATCAGAATGTGCCCCCATCAGACCTCAGATCATCAGAATGTACCCCCATCAGAGCTCAGATCAGCAAAATATGCCCCCATCAGAGCTCAGATCAGTGTATTGTACCCCAATCAGACCTCAGATCATCAGAACGTGCCCCGATCAGACCTCAGATCATCAGAACGTGCCCCGATCAGACCTCAGATCATCAGAACTTGCCCCCATCAGACCTCAGATCATCAGAACTTGCCCCCATCAGACCTCAGATCATCAGAATGTGCCCCCATCAGACCTCAGACCAGCGTATTGTGCCCCCATCAGACCTCAGATCAGCGTAATGTGCCCCTATGAGATTTCAGATCAGCGTAATGTGCCCCATGAGACCTCAGATCAGCGTAATGTGCCCCCATGAGACCTCAGATCAGCGTAATGTGCCCCCATGAGACCTCAGATCAGCGTAATGTGCCCCCATGAGACCTCAGATCAGGGTAATGTGCCCCCATGAGACCTCAGATCAGCAGAATGTGCCCCCATGAGACCTCAGACCAGCGTAATGTGCCCCCATCAGACCTCAGAGCAGCGTATTGTGCCCCCATCAGACCTCAGAGCAGCATATTGTGCCCCATCAGACCTCAGAGCTGCTCATGGGGCCCCCATCAAACCTCAGATCAGCGTATTGTTCCGCCATCAGACCCCAGATCAGCGTATTGTGCCCCCATCAGACCTCAGATCAGCAAAATGTGCCCCCATCAGACCTCAGATCAGCTTAATGTACCCCCATCCGAGCTCAGATCAGCGTATTGTGCCCCCATCAGACCTCAGATCATCCCACTGTGCCCCCATGAGACCTCAGATCAGCGTAATGTGCCCCCATGAGACCTCAGATCAGGGTAATGTGCCCCCATCAGACCTCAGAGCAGCATATTGTGCCCCATCAGACCTCAGAGCTGCTCATGGGGCCCCCATCAAACCTCAGATCAGCTTATTGTGCCGCCATCAGACCTCAGATCATCCCACCCAGCCACATAAGAGTAAAATAAAAAAGCTTTCTTACCTGTCCTGCGGCTGCCCTCCGGTCCGGCGCTCCACTCTCTTCCCTGGCTGGCGCGCACTATGACCTGACGCTGCGCATTCCTTAATGGAAGCGCTCACTTGTATGGGCCATCCCTGCTGGGCCCCCCAGAGGCACGGGGCCCGGAGCTGTCACTCCCCCTGCCCCCCCGGTAGTTACGCCTCTGCGCGGAGTCCATGTAAGTGCGCCGCGCGGGCCCGCGGCATGTTGATGTATTAGGAGGGCGGGCGGTCTTGGGCACAACAGCGGAGCGTGGGGGCCCCCTTAGACGTCGGGGGCCCCGCGCAAATGAATAGGATGCGTGGTGCCCAAGACCGCCCCTGACTATGACCTGACGCTGCGTGACGTTAGGACGACAGTGCAGTGCGCGGGGAAGAAGACACAGGAGTTCTGGGGCGGCGCTCCTACAGGAGAGGTAAGTAGTAAAGGGCTGCTAGAGACTAGGAGAGGAGAGAAGAGGAGAAAGGGTTCAGTGCCGGGCCCAGTAGAAGCTGTGTGGTCTGCCTCCATTGAAAGTATACCACTGGGGACTGGAGCGATAGAATACATCATTGAACCAAAGACCCAAAACTAAGTGGCGGGGGGCAGGTAAGTATACTTTTCTCCACGGCTCCACCTTCATTAAAAAGGCGGAGAAGCTATTTAACTGGGTGGGAGGCCTTTAGCAGGATGAGGGGGTACGATTTCTCCTTGTGGAGAGTGCCTAGTGGGCGTAAGGAGTCTTGAAGGCCATGCAATGGGAAGGTAGCAATAGAGGATCAGCTTCAAGAGAGCTAGTTTGCATACCTTTTTCCCAGAGGAGCTTTGCATGGCCTATAAGACTCCTTACACCTACTAGGCCCTCTCCGCGAGGAGAAAAAGTACCCCACTTACAGGTTAAACATGGTCAGTCATTTGAATGAGTCCATTAGGGACTTGCATTTACAGCTATTATCAGGATTTCTCCAAATGTAAGTGGGTCAACAACACCAAGCACAGCGCTGTACATTGCATAGTGGCTGTACTTGGTATCGCAGCTCAGTCCCATTCACTTCAATGGGACTGAGCTGTACCTAGGTCACGTGACCGATAAACGTGATGTCATATGGCTTAGGCAAAGCTGCGAGAAGGCAGCGGCACTACTGCAGGCTCCCCGCTCCTGCGCACTGCTGTGCTCATTATGGGCAGAGGCACAGGGGGTTGCAGTGCACATGTGCCGGTCCGTCATTCCAGCCCTCTGATGCGGCGTCTTACTTCCGCCGGCTGGATTTGGAAGGACAGACTGGCGCGGGGCAAGTCTGGAGTTGCGCCGGCGCAAGATTTGAGAAGGAGAGGAGGAGGTAATTATACTAAACAAGGGCGGGCAAGAGGGGTGAAATAGGAGTGGTTTTATGTGCAAAGCGCTGAGGGGCCTGGGCACCAACCACAGTAACGCCGCCCACGGGGACCCTTGCACAAGCTAATTAGCATATGTTATAGAAATGTTTTTACAAAGTAATCGGTGAGGGACAGCTCTACTAAAGGTACCATTGTTATATGGAGAAAGGAGTCTATAGACTGATCTGAGCGGTCTATAACGCTCAGATTAGGTGAAAGACTCCCTTTATAAAACTTTCAATAGATCCAGCGCCTTGCAATTTAAAATAAAACTAAACTTTTATTTACATTAATAAAAAAACTCCATGGTGTGCTCGGGGAGACGCATTAAATTTAGGGTGAGCTGTGTAAAAAAAAAATATATTTTTTAGTTTTTTTATTGTATCATTTTAAATCTGCAATGTAAGAACACTGGTTCCCCACAAGATTGCAGCACATTGCCGGGGGGTCCTAGACATCCTGAGCTCTACTTGACCTTTTTAATAGATCCAGTTGAATTTCCCACCGCAGACAAGTCTGGTAAATTCAGGCACGGGGGACAGGATCTTGTCATCTTATCTGTATCTATTGTCCCTCTCTGGTCACTTCCATTGTTAGGCTACTTTCACACTAGCGTTAGCACGGATCCGGCACCTAAAGGGTGCCGACGGATCCGTGCTAACGCTATACATGTGTGGAGCCGGAGCAGCGCTCCGGCCCCACACATGACACACAAAAACAACACACAGACATACATACAAACAAACATACAGACATACATACAAACATACAGACATACATACATACTCACATACTCCCGGGACGCCGGCAGAACGTCTTCACGCGCCTCCTGCGCGCAGTGATGACGATTCCCCACAGCGCCCTCTGCTGGGCGCAGTGGGGAAATGTCATCGCAGCGCGCAGGAGGCGCGTGAAGACGTTCTGCCGGCGTCCCGGGAGTATGTGAGTATGTATGTATGTATGTCTGTATGTTTGTATGTATGTCTGTATGTTTGTTTGTATGTCTGTGTGTATGTATGCATGTCTGTGTGTATGTATGCCGGATCCGGAATGACCCCCCATTGGAAATCAATGGAGGACAGATCCGGATTACTGGTGTGTCCACACCAAACGGATCCGTCCCCATTGACTTGCATTGGGGGTCATTCCGGATCCGTCTTGGTGCGGATGCCTGGACCGGAGAGCAAACCGCAGCATGCTGCGGTTTGTCCTCCGGTCTGAAGACGGAACGGAATGCTTTCAGGAGCATTCCGTTGTCTTCAGTTCAGTTTTGTCCCCATTGACAATGAATGGGGACAAAACTGAAGCGTTTTTTTCCGGTATTGAGCCCCTATAACGGAACTCAATACCGGAATTTAAAAACGCTAGTGTGAAAGTAGCCTTAGACGCTATGTGCTGTATTAAGCCCTTGATCAGAGGTCTTTTCTGGCAGATTTTTGATGTAGCGATGAGAATGTGCTATATTAATGGCAATCTACCAGCACTGAGTGTGTTGACCTTTCAAATAATTTGCACTGTGACATTTGTAATATTAAATTATTCCTTTAAATAATTCAAGCATCTGCTTCCTATAATGCACCTAATCACCGCCTTCCATCTCGGCGATCTGTTAGATGAATTCCTCTGTAGTGGGCTCATTTAGCCAAAATATGAAAGGAGGATATTCTGCCTCTTCTTCTGAGACATAATGTGCCGTCTTCAGCTGTAATTAGAGATACTGAAGCTCTGTTACATTTAGCATTAAACACTAAACCCATTTTTAATGTTGGTGTTATCTTATCATATTCCATGTAATAATAAAATTGCAACTACTTTGCAATTTACTTACAGGGGTTGTCCAGGGTTAGAAAAAATTTTGTTTTTTTCAGAAACAAAGCCACAATATTGAGCTGGTGTAATATTGCAGGTATTCACTTGAATTGTGTACTGTGACATCACTGTATTTATTATCCCTGTACTGTGACATCACTGTATTTATTATCCCTGTACTGTGACATAACTGTGTTTATTATCTCTGTACTGTGACATCACTGTGTTTATTATCCCTGTACTGTGACATCACTGTATTTATTATCCCTGTACTGTGACATCACTGTGTTTATTATCTCTGTACTGTGACATCACTGTGTTTATTATTCCTGTACTGTGACATCACTGTGTTTATTATCTCTGTACTGTGTCATCATTGTGTTTATTATCTCTGTACTGTGACATCGCTGTGTTTTTATCCTTGTACTGTGACATCACTGTGTTTATTATCCTTGTACTGTGACATCACTGTGTTTATTATGCCTGTACTGTGACATCACTGTGTTTATTATCCCTGTACTGTGACATCACTGTGTTTATTATTCTTGTACTGTGACATCACTGTGTTTATTATCTCTGTACTGTGACATCACTGTGTTTATTATCCTTGTACTGTGACATCACTGTGTTTATTATGCCTGTACTGTGACATCACTGTGTTTATTATCTCTGTACTGTGACATCACTGTGTCTATTATCCCTGTACTGTGACATCACTGTGTTTATTACCTCTGTACTGTGACATCACTGTGTTTATTATCCCTGTACTGTGACATCACTGTGTCTATTATCCTGTACTGTGACATCACTGTGTTTATTATCTCTGTACTGTGACATCACTGTGTCTATTATCCCAGTACTGTGACATCACTGTGTTTATTACCTCTGCACTGTGACATCACTGTGTTTATTATCTCGGTACTGTGACATCACTGTGTCTATTATCCCTGTACTGTGACATTGCTGTATTCATGATCCCTGTACGGTGACATCACTGTGTTTATTATCTCTGTACTGTGACATCACTGTGTTTATTATCCCTGTACTGTGACATCACTGTGTTTATAATTCCTGTATTGTGACATCACTGTGTGTATTATCTCTGTACTGTGACATCACTGTGTCTATTATCCCTGTACTGTGACATCACTGTGTTTATTATCCCTGTACTGTGACATCACTGTGTTTATTATCCCTGTACTGTGACATCACTGTGTTTACTATTCCTGTACCGTGACATCACCGTGACATCACTGTGTTTATTATCCCTGTACTGTGACATCACTGTGTCTATTATCCCTGTACTGTGACATCACTGTGTTTATTATCCCTGTACTGTGACATCACTGTGTTTACTATTCCTGTACCGTGACATCACTGTGTTTATTATCCCTGTACTGTGACATCACTGTGGTTATTATCCTTGTACTGTGACATCACTGTGTCTATTATATGTGTACTGTGACATCACTGTGTTTATTATCCCTGTACTGTGACATCACTGTGTTTAATATCTCTGTACTGTGACATCACTGTGTTTATTATCCCTGTAATGTGACATCACTGTGTTTATAATGCCTGTACTGTGACACCATTTTGTTTATTATCTGTACTGTGACATCACTGTGTTTATAATCTCTGTATTGTGACATCACTGTGGTTATTATCCTTGTACTGTGACATCACTGTGTTTATTATCTCTCAACTGTGACATCACTGTATATATTATCCTGTACTGGGTCAACACTGTGTTTATTATCCCTGTACTGTGACATCACTGTGTTTATTATCTCTCTACTGTGACATCACTGTGTTTATTATCCTTGTACTGTGAATTCACTGTGTTTATTATCCCTGTACTGGGAAATCACTGTGTTTATTATCTCTGTACTGTGACATCACTGTGTCTATTATCCCTGTACTGTGACATCACTGTGTTTATTATCCCTGTACTGTGACATCACTGTTTTTATTATCCCTGTACTGTGACATCACTGTTTTTACTATTCCTGTACCGTGATATCACTGTGTTTATTATCTCTGTACCATGACATCACTGTGTTTATTATCCCTGTACTGTGACATCACTGTGTTTACTCTGCCTGTACTGTGACATCACTGTATTTATTATCCCTGTACTGTGACATCACTGTGTTTATAATTCCTGTATTGTGACATCACTGTGTGTATTATCTCTGTACTGTGACATCACTGTGTCTATTATCCCTGTACTGTGACATCACTGTGTTTATTATCCCTGTACTGTGACATCACTGTGTTTATTATCCCTGTACTGTGACATCACTGTGTTTATAATTCCTGTATTGTGACATCACTGTGTGTATTATCTCTGTACTGTGACATCACTGTGTCTATTATCCCTGTACTGTGACATCACTGTGTTTATTATCCCTGTACTGTGACATCACTGTGTTTATTATCCCTGTACTGTGACATCACTGTGTTTACTATTCCTGTACCGTGACATCACTGTGTTTATTATCCCTGCACTGTGACATCACTGTGTTTATTATCCCTGTACTGTGACATCACTGTGTTTATTATCTTTGTACTGTGACATCACTGTGTCTATTATATGTGTACTGTGACATCACTGTGTTTATTATCCCTGTACTGTGACATCACTGTGTTTAATATCTCTGTACTGTGACATCACTGTGTTTATTATCCCTGTAATGTGACATCACTGTGTTTATAATGCCTGTACTGTGACACCATTTTGTTTATTATCTGTACTGTGACATCACTGTGTTTATAATCTCTGTATTGTGACATCACTTGGTGGTTATTATCCTTGTACTGTGACATCATGTGTTTATTATCTCTCAACTGTGACATCACTGTATATATTATCCTGTACTGGGTCAACACTGTGTTTATTATCCTGTACTGTGACATCACTGTTTTAATTATCTCTCTACTGTGACATCACTGTGTTTATTATCCATGTACTGTGAATTCACTGTGTTTATTATCCCTGTACTGGGAAATCACTGTGTTTATTATCTCTGTACTGTGACATCACTGTGTCTATTATCCCTGTACTGTGAAATCAATGTGTTTATTATCCCTGTACTGTGACATCACTGTTTTTATTATCCTGTACTGTGACATCACTGTTTTACTATTCCTGTCCGTGATATCACTGTGTTTATTATCTCTGTACGATGACATCACTGTGTTTATTATCCTGTACTGTGACATCACTGTGTTTACTCTGCCTGTACTGTGACATCACTGTATTATTATCCTTGTACTGTG
>ONZH01008572.1:0-11813 GCA_900303285.1 Rhinella marina | reverse complement strand
TCGACCCTTAGCCTTTGGGTTGAACATTTTGTATGTTCACTGCACTGTATGATATATAGCTGAGAGAAAAAAAGTAGTCTTTAGACGGCGGCTATAGTACCGCAAACCACTCAATTTTTCACTGCAATGTATGAGATATAACTGAGAGGAAAAACTTCAATTTTCTACACTCCGGCTAGTGTGCAGCACACGACACAATTTCGCACTGCACTGTATTATATATGACTGAGAGGAAAAACGTAGTCTTTAGACGGCGGCTATTGCACCGCAAACCACTCAATTTTTCACTGCACTGTATAATTTATAACTGAAAGGAAAAACTTATATTTTCTACACTCCAGCTAGTGTGCAGCACACGACAGAATTTTTCATTGCACTGTATAATATATAACTGGGGGAAAAAAATTATATTTTCTATTTTCTACACCCCGGCTAGTGTGCAGCACACAACAGAATTTTTCACTGCACTGTCTAAGATATAACTGAGAGGAAAAAATTATATTTTCTATTTTCTATACTCTGGCTAGTGTGCACCACACGACACAATTTTTCACTGCACTGTAGTATATATGACTGAGAGGAAAAACGTAGTCTTTAGAAGGCGACTATTGCACCGCAAACCACTCAATTTTTCACTGCACTGTATAATATATAACTAAAAGGAAAAAATTATATGTTCTACACTCCGGCTAGTGTGCAGCACACGACAGAATTTTTCACTGCACTGTCTAAGATATAACTGAGAGGAAAAAATTATATTTTCTATTTTCTACACTCCGGCTAGTGTAAAGCACACGACAGAATTTTTTACTGCACTGTCTAAGATATAACTGAGAGGAAAAAATTATATTTTCTATTTTCTACACTCCGGCTAGTGTGCAGCACACGACACAATTTCGCACTGCACTGTAGTATATATGACTGAGAGGAAAAACGTAGTCTTTAGACGGCGGCTATTGCACCACAAACCACTCAGTTTTTCACTGCACTGTATAATATATAACTGAAAGGAAAAACTTATCTTTTCTACACTCCGGCTAGTGTGCAGCACACGACAGAATTTTGCACTGCACTGTATAATATATAACTGAAAGGAAAAAATTATATTTTATATTTTCTACACTCCGGCTAGTGTGCAGCACACAACAGAAATTTTCCCTGCACTGTCTAAGATATAACTGAGAGGAAAAAATTATATTTTCTATTTTCTACACTCCGGCTAGTGTGCAGCACATGACACAATTTCGCACTGCAGTGTAGTATATATGACTGAGAGGAAAAACGTAGTCTTTAGACGGCGGCTATTGCACCGCAAACCACTCAATTTTTCACTGCACTGTATAATATATAACTGAAAGGAAAAACTTATATTTTCTACACTCCGGCTAGTGTGCAGCACACGACATAATTTTTCACTGCACTGTATAATATATAACTGAGAGGAAAAAATTATATTTTCTACACTTCGGCTTGTGTGCAGCACACGACACAATTTCGCACTGCACTGTGTTATATATGACTGAGAGGAAAAACATAGTCTTTAGACGCTGGCTATTGCACCGCAAACCACTGAATTTTTCACTGCACTGTAGGATATATAAAAAAACTTATTCCCTAGACTGACGCTACTGTACAGCACACTACATAATTGTTCACTGGACTGTAGTGTATAGAAATGACAGAAAAATGTATTCCCTAAAATGACGCTACTGTACAGCACACTACATAATTGTTCACTGGACTGTAGTGTATAGAAATGACAGAAAAACGTATTCCCTAGACTGACGCTACTGTACAGTACACTACCTAATTGTTCACTGGACTGTAGTGTATTGAAATGACCGAAAAACGTATTCCCTAGACTGCACTACAGATTTCAGCAAGCCAAGGTACAGCAGCAGCAAAAATGAGTACTTTGGGCATTGGGTCTGTGTGGACCACGTGCTGTCCCTTCTGCCACCAGTCACTGTGTACAGTGTGCAGCCAAGATGGCGGTAGCTGCACTACAAGTCCCAGCCAGCAGCTAGGTGGAGATTAAAAAAAAGGTGCTTGTAGCCCTTAGAAGGGCTGTTGGGTTCTTTGTGGGTGATTCCTGCCTAACCAACATCTAAATTCAGGCCCTAACACTCTCCCTGACAGACAGCAGCTCTATCCCTAATCTCATGCAGACGGCGTATGACGCGAGCAGCGCGGGACCAGATTCTTATACTCTCAGGTCATCTGATCTGGCCAGCCAATCCCTGCTATCGACTTGTAGGGGCCCCACGTGATGCTAGGAGGTACCAAAGACTCTCCTGCATGTTGATTGGCCAAAAAAAGGCGGCTAACATGCAGGAAGAGGAAGTTGCCATTTCCTCGAGGATCGCGATATGCTCGTCCGAGTAGCGAGCATATGCGAATACCCTAATGCTCGAACGAGCATCAAGCTCGGACAAGCATGTTCGCTCATCTCTACTAAATAAATATTCACTTGCAAATGCTCTGACTGTGCTGGAGTTTTTCTTTTCACATGTGTTGTAGACAGAGATGTTTTCTATTTCTGGACCAGAAGTCTGTGAATTACTGATTTGGTCCGGTTGCCCACTTGCTTGGTTAGAGGGCTCTTTGTTCCCACTACCGATCTCTGTTTGTTCCCTACTCTCCATAGGGGTATCGCCATTTTTCAGTAGATAATGAGTATTGGTATATTTACGTTTGGTCAGATTGTTTGATGTTGATACTGCTGACCTTACTGGTGGCAATTTGGTTTTCAGGTGACTGTTGTAGATTGTTCTCCCTCTAGATGGTCCCTTGGAAGATCTTTTTAATGCCTCTGAGGCAACTGAGGGACACCTTTATGGAAACCACTATCTCTGACAAACAGAACAAAGGGAACCTTACCCCACAACAAAGCAAGGCCTTAAAGGGGTTGTCCCACGAAAAATATTCTACAGTTTTCAAACCAGCCCCTGGATCTAAATACTTTTCTAATTGCATGTAATTAAACATTTAGCATAGCCACTGAGTTATTAAATAAAATTTATCTGTATAGCGCCACCTGCTGTTCATTTTTTTCTTATTTCTTTGACCTGCTAACTGAAGAGGCCGCACATGCTCAGTTTTGTTGTTCAACTACCCCCTGAGCTGTGATAGAGAGAGCTGAGACACGCCTCCTGAGCTGTGATAGGCAGAGCTGAGACACACCTCCTGAGCTGTGATAGAGAGAGCTGAGACACGCCTCCTGAGCTGTGATAGAGAGCTGAGACACGCCTCCTGAGCTGTGATAGGGAGAGCTGAGACACACCTCCTGAGCTGTGATAGAAAGCAGAGACACGCTTCCTGAGTTGTGATAGGGAGAGCTGAGACACGCCTCCTGAGCTGTGATAGGGAGAGCTGAGACACGTCTCCTGAGCTGTGATAGGGAGAGCTGAGACATGCCCCCTGAGCTGTGATAGGGAGAGCTGAGACACAACTCCTGAGCTGTGATAGGGAGAGCTGAGACACGCCCCCTGAGCTGCAGCAGAAAAGACACTCCCCTTGAGCTGTCAGCTTGATATAAATCTAGCAGAGCAATGAATGTGGAGATCTCTGGATCCATGGGAGGTACAGGGCTGGTTCTAGGTTTGTTAGAAAGAGATTGTCATGTACTATATGATGTCTGATTTTAATTTTTTACCTTATTCATGGGATAACCCCTTTAAGTAATCTTAGTAGAAATAACAATATAGTAATTAAAAGTGCGGATAAGGGAGGTGGCGTAGTTGTAATGGACACGGAATATTATGTAGCTGAAGCCTTAAGAATACTATCCAATAGAGAATACTATAGGCCACTACAAAAACTAAAGAATTCAAAGAAGTCCTCTACACACTGATTAATCAGGGATTTGATACAGGGGTCTTGGATAAGAAAGAAAAAGCATATCTGAAGACTCCACATCCAGCTATCGCTAGATTTTATTTTTTGCCAAAAATACACAAGTCCCTCACAACCCCCCTCCCGGGTAGGCCCATCATCTCGGGTATAGGCTCCCTAACGACCAATCTCTCTGAGTACATAGATCATCTCTTACAAAGGTATATTCCCACTCTGCCATCCTATCTCCGTGATTCCACTCATCTAATTAATATCCTGGACAATATACATTGAAAGGAGGATTACATTTAGGCCTCGTTGGATGTTCATTGTATAGTAATATTACACACTCCCTAGGTATTCAAGCGGTAAAAAAGTTTTTGGATGCAGACCCTCAACTGCCACTTACCCAAAAAGAATTTGTGTTAAAAGCAATAGAGTTCATCCTATGCCACAACTACTTTGAGTTTAACAATGTCATCTATGTCCAAGAAAAGGGTACGGCGATAGGCACCAAGTTTGCCCCATCGTATGTGAACCTATTTATGGGTATCTTTGAAAGGGAATTGGCTTCCTAGACCACCCTGACATTATCCTATATAGAAGGTTCATTGATAATATTATACTAATTTGTCAGGGAACAACTAACAACCTAATATCTTCTATAGAGACAGTGAACTCAAATACTTGGAACCTACATCTAAAAAAATAGAAAAATAGATTCTTGGAAAAGGGATATCCTCCACAATTAAGTGACTTCACAAAAAGAATTCTGAAAGAAAGTCAAAAAGATTGCTTGAAAAGCAAAGAAACAGTGCTCGTTGCGACAGAAAAACCACCAATTAATCTAATAACTAGATATAGTTCCAAACATCAAACTATCAAACAGATTATGGCCAAACACTGGTCGATTCTATTAAAAGACCCCATTTTGGGACCCATAATACCAAAACAACTGAGGGTCACGTTTCGCAGGGCTAAGACATTGAATAATATTCTGGCCCCCTCTTGTCCAAAAATCGTGCAGAACACTGCGCGAAAAACCACTGTAAAGACAAGAAACAGAGTAGGAGCCTTTAAATGCGGGCTATCGAGATGTAAATGTTGCTTCATGATCCGCCATAGAACCAGTGAAATTCCGATACCCGCATCTAAAGACCCTATCCTCTTGAGGCAGGAAATAAATTGTGGTACCACGAACGTAGTGTATCTGCTAGAGTGCCCATGTGGTTTATGTTATGTGGGACGAACAACCCAAGCATTACGGGAGCGGATGTCAAATATAAAACAAAAAATTAATACGCACAGCGTTCCACGTCATTTTTCGGTGACTCATAATGGGGATCCTACAAAATTATTAGTAACACCCCTGGAACATATTCCTTCTTCATATCAACTGCTCTGTAGGAAGGCAATGTACTGGATGTACAAACTCAATACACTAACCCAGTTCGGACTCAATGACTCCATAAAATACGTAAACTACTATTCCAGTAGCTAAAAAATAAAATAATCTGGCAATTATATGAAATCTTAATACCTTTCATGCATATTTAATGATATTAATATTTTTATACACATATATATATATATATATATATATATATATATATATATATATATGTCATATCATATATGCATGTATCTTTTATATCACTAATTGAGGCTACGCTTTTCCTGAGCCTTTTTTTACTGCATCTGATGTTGTGATCTTTAACTATAAGAATCCTCTGACTAGAGGGAGAGCACGCTATATTTCACTGCCCTCAGAGGTTTCCCCCTTTTTCTCCCTATTAGATACCACAAGAGATTGGCCCTGACTTTAGGGGTATATTACAAAACAGGTGATATTATTTCACCATTTTCTGTTTTTCTGCAGTTTACTTTGAATGTAGTTCACCTACGGTTGACCCCTCATCAGCTGAACTTTTATCATATCTGAAACTTTTTCTAGCAATTTAATTTTTGTCCACTCCTGGACACGAATACGTGTATATCACCTCTGGATAAACACCCTAATCTCTTTCTTGCTATAAGGTTTACCACCCTGCTCTGGCGCCTCTCGTTTCTCTTCTCTTTAGGAAGTTTACTTCCTTTAGATTAAATTAACCCTCATTTTTTCTTTTTTTTCTATAGCTCCAATACTACACCATGTGAATTTACCAAAGATTAGAAAATTCACATATATATTGGCTACAGGCATATGGATTCCTTTCATCTCTATGCAGAGTAGACATTATTTCATCAAATATCTGTTTTTACTTAGTAACATAGTTTATATAGGTTGTAAGGCTGAAAAAAGACATCTGTCCATCTAGTTCAGCCTAGCCTGTGAGGTAGAAGCCAATTTTCCTCATTCTAGGGGGAAAACTTTTCTGACTCTAATCAGGATCAATGACCCATCTCTAGTAACTATAACTTGTAATATTATTACACTCCAGAAATACATCCAGGCCCCTCTTGTACTTTTTTAGTGAATTCACCATCACCACCGCCTCAGGAAAAGAGTTCCATAGTCTCACTGCTCTTACCATAAAGAATCCTCTTCTATGTTTGTGTACAAACCTTCTTTCCTCCAGACGCAGAGGATGTCCCCTTGTCAGAGTCCTGGGGATAAATAGATGATGAGAGAGATCTCTGTACTGACCTCTGATATATTTATACCTAGTTATTAGATCTCCCCTCAGTTGTCTTTTTTCTAAAGTGAATAACCCTAATTTTGATAATCTTTCTGGGTACTGTAGTCCACCCATTCCAGTTATTACTTTAGTTGCCCTCCTCTGAACCCTCTCCAGCTCTGCTATAATTGCCATGTTCACAGGAGCCCAGAACTGTACACAATACTCCATGTGTGGTCTGACTAGTGACTTGTAAAGTGGCAGGACTATGTTGTCATCACAGGAATCTATGCCCTTTTTGCTGCAACCCATTATCTTATTGGCCTTGGCAGCAGCTGTCTGACACTGGTTTCTACGGCTTAGTTTGCTGTTCACTAAAATTCCTAGGTCCTTTTCCATGTCAGTGTTACTCAGTGTTTTACCATTTAGTATGTACTGGTGACTAAAGTGTATAACCCTAATTTTGATAATCTTTCTGGGTACTGTAGTTGTAATGGCCCAGACTGGTATGTGTGCAGGTGTCGGAGGTATTTCAGTATTTTTAGCTTCCATAGTTTTCTCCAGTCTAAAGGTAAAGGCCTGCATTCTGAAACTCTTCCTCATTCCTTAGTTTCCCCGTAGGTGAGCTCAAAACACTTCCATCTGGTGTCTAAAGTTGGTATTGCACATTATACATTATTGTCTGCATTGCCTTATATTGCTGCATTCTCATTGGTTCCTTTTCATGCCATTTATGTGATGGAGTGTGCTTGACCATGTGATCCCTCTGCTATCTGTCAGCTGCCAATGACAGATCAGAGGATGTAGCAGTTCCGCCCTCCTTTTTCTCTAGGGAGTGAGCTGGAATATTCCAGAGAGATCTGGTTCTGGCACAGACCAGAGAACAGTGCACAGCTCTCCTGCATATCTCAGCCATCCATTCAGGCCTGAGGCCTAGTTATTCAGCCATTATGATCACCAGCACAGTTAACCCAGACTGTATCCAGACAGCTGTAAGGATCATCACAGGTTCTTTCAAGTATTCAGTAGGACTACCTATATAAAGTTCCAGAACCTACTGTCTGACCTCTGAGGAGTTGAGGGTCTCCCACTCAGGATCACTTCTACCCCGGCTTACACGTCCAGAAGGTTCATGCGTCATCCACCTGGTCGCCAGAGTGCGAGGGCAGCGTCATTCTCTAAGTATTTCAAGTGCTCAAAGTTCTTTAGTCACCCATGCCTTACTCAGCTGAAAGGACTAACCTATTGGATCAGGTCTGTACTTACTTATTATACTACTACTACTACTCCTATCATCTCAAGTCAGCCGACAGCTAAGCTCTTAAAGCTACAGCGCATTGTCAAGCCACTCGACTCTACCGCTGTATCCATACCATCTAAACCTGGATGTGTATCAGAGAGACTGTAAACTGTATAACATCTTGGTTCCTGCATTAAAGCAAACGTTATCCTTGACCCCTGGCGTTGGTTTAATTATTGGTGCCTTGTGCGAGGAGGGTAACGGGAACATTCTTGCAGCCGGGCAACCCTGGGAACAAGGCCGCCATAGTAACCCTCGTGCCCGTGATATCACCCATGACAACCTTAAAGGTCCCCTGTCCCAGGATAGTACCCGTGTGCTGCAAAAAGTGGCGTCACAAACAGGATAGAGCCCCTGCGCCAATCTTCTACTCAATATGTATGTTTTCTGGACTGTGTTAATCTGTGGAACTACAAGTCCCAGAAGTTCTCATTAACCCCTCAATGCCTGTCTGCGATTTATGTGAAGAAGGAGTACTTTATTTAAAGAGGGGGAGGCCTGTATACTTTGCAACAAAGACTGTGTGTTTTATGCCATCGCCATTTTTGTGTGGTCCCACCGCCAGAATGGCTCACAAGGGGTTAATTGAGCGCCAAGCGCTCAAGCCACGCCCGCCTGCATTGTTGCCCGGCCTGTCTACTCTCTGCCCTTTAGGAGGAACCTTCAACACTTCCCCTGTGTACCTGGGGGGAAGGATTTCACCGCCGGACCTCAGTGCCAGCCTGTATCCTCTGTCCCTAACCTGCACCATCAGTGCCCTGTCAGCCAGCATCTCTAGACTGCACCATCATCCAGCTAAGTGCCATTTTATTTTCTACTGTGGTACTATACATAAAGAAGGGAAGGATTCATCCGAGACTGTTATGCTGTACAATTTTAAATTTCTTAAAGTGACAGACACACCATTTTTCTTAAAGGGACAGGGTACCTATTTTTGCAAACATGTCTAATCCTCAAATAAATGACCAAACCAGCCCCAGCAGTCCGGCCTCATCATCCGCTAATATTCCTGCACCTCAGGCTGCTGCTGCCAACATCATCCCTGCTCTTGTAATGGCTACTGGCCTGCCATTTTTCATCGGAACCTCCAGTCTCCTGAGCTATAAAGGAGAACCCCACACTCTTGTTGGGTTTAAAGAAAAAATACTTTGCACTCTTGAACTTGTCTCGCTTTCTCCTAATCAGCAGGTTCAATTGCTTCTAGGACAACTTGAAGGTCGAGCTGCTGAAGAAGTACATTCCTGGCCAGCTACCGAAAAATCGTGCTACAAATCCTCAACCGTTTGAACAGAGAATTTGAAGTACAGTCACCTACAGAGGTTCGTCTAAAGTTCTATGACAGACGTCAGAGACCAGGTGAGACTCTAAGAGACTATGCACTTGCACTACAGTCCGCATACAGAGCTTTACAACAAGTCGACACCATAGACCCGTCTGCTGTTGAAAACATCATCACTGACAGATTCATAGAAGGAGTGGACTCTAGGCTGATACAGAGCCAATTACGCATGCTAGCAGCCCACAATCCCAACATGTCATTTCTTGACTTCAAAGCCCTAGCCCTGCGAGTAATAGGAACTGATTAATCTTCTACTTCTACTCCGTATTCCCCAGACCTGGCTGGTGGAATTCCTACCATCTCACCACTACCTACTGTTTCACCTATGCAGGCTGTCCAAGCTGCACAGACTTCTACACCTGTTAGTGTTGGTACCACTGTTACTCCAGATACACTTGCTCAAGTAGTGGACTCTCTTTGCCAGGCTCTAAAGGAGTTAAAGGGACACTCTTCCGCATCATCCCGTGAACCATCTATAAACAGGACATTGTCTCCAGAGCCCCACCCTAGCCGTCCAAACCCTGATAGGCCCCTGCCTGGAAGTTTTTCATCACGTGAACATCCTTACTGCACCTATTGTCGTCGCATGGGACATTACAGGTCCCAGTGCTTTCAGTTAAACGGGATACCCCCAAGTCCAAGGGCCACCCCTCAGGAGGTGAAACCAAAGGCCCAGAGGGACAACCACAGTGGTTTTCGAGATTTCTCTCAAAATGCCCGTATGTAACCATATGGATAGACGGTGTTCCTCTTGAAGCCCTCGTTGACACCGGTTCCCAAGTCACTACCATCTCCAGGCACATATTTGAGGAACATTGGGATCCTAGTGTATTGAGCCCAGGTGGTAAGAATAAATTGCGACTAATTGCCAGTAATGTTCAGCCCCTTCTCCAATTAGGCTACTGGGAGCCTACCATACGTTTTGGTGATTGTGAACTACCTCGACAAGGTGTGATAGTTACTGAGGCTCAAGGAGTTAGCACATCTGTAGTGTTAGGCATGAATGTCATACGTCATGTTTTCTCTGAACTGTTGAATGCCTTGCATGCCTCTTTGCCATCTGCTTCCTCTCATTATAGGCAAGCTATCCAGCAAACCATAAAAGCGCTCACCGCTCAGCAGAAGTTTGCCAACAACAAAGGGGAGATCTGTCGTGTCCACACCAAGGATGCCCGATCAATTACCCTCTCCGCTAACAGTGAGACCCTCATCTGGTGCAGAGTTCGTCCAGGGATTGATAACACTGACTATGAAGCTCTTCTGGATCCCATCGAAATTGATGGCCAGCCTCTAGTGAAAGCCGCTAGGAGCATCGTAACCGTCTCAAATGGTCAAGTTCCGGTAAGACTTGTCAATCTCAGTGATTCACCAATTGAACTTCACAAGTTCACTACAGTTGCCATGCTATACCAGCTCAACCCAGAAGACATCGTGAGTGAAGAGAACATCGCCTATCAAAAGTCTATCAAGGCCTCTTCCAAAGAAAAACAGACCTCATACCCACTGGTGGGATGAACTTAGCATTGGAGACCCTAATACTCCCATTGAGCATGTCAACGGTGTTCTCAAGGTTTGCCAAGCGACATAGCGAAGCATTCAGTAAACATTCCCTTGACTTTGGCAAGACCAACCTGATTCAGCACAAAATAAATACAGGTGACCATCCTACTATCAAGGAGAAGCATCGGCCTATTCCTCCTGCCAACTACCATCAAGTTAAAAAGTTGATCAAACAAATGAAGGATACCAAAGTTATTCAGGAGAGTCAAAGTCCTTGGGCCGCACCTATCGTCCTAGTAAGGAAGAAGGACGGAAATATCCGTTTTTGTGTAGATTACAGGAAATTAAACAACATAACTCACAAAGACGCATACCCTCTCCCACGCATAGAGGAATCCATCGCTGCTCTGGGTTCAGCTGCCTATTTCTCAACTCTCAACCTCACCAGTGGTTACTGGCAAGTACCTATGGCTCCTGAGGATAGAGAGAAGACCGCCTTCACCACTCCGATGGGACTCTATGAGTTCACCAGTATGCCATTCGGGTTATGCAACGCCCCTGCCACGTTCCAACGTTTGATGGAGAGGTGCCTTGGTCATGTTAATTTCCAAAGTGTCTTACTATATCTCGATGATGTTATTGTGTACTCACGCACCTATGAAGACCACCTAAACCATCTGGTAGAAGTTTTCCAGGTTCTTATTGACCATGGTCTGAAAATAAAGCCTTCTAAGTGCCATCTGCTCAAGCCAAAAGTTGCCTACTTGGGACATGTCGTAAGCTCTGAAGGAATCCAGCCCAACCCCGAGAAAGTCTCTGCCATGAAGGATTGGAACACTCAAAGAACGGTCAAAGAAGTCAAAAGTTTCCTTGGTTTTGCCGGCTATTACCACCGCTTCATACCACACTTTGCGCAAGTAGCAGAACCACTTACAGAGCTACTACGTGGTTGCCCCCGTGAGAGCTACAATAGAAGACTTCCTGTAAACTGGTCTGAACGTAAAGAGACTGCATTCCAAACCCTGAAAACCTTGCTGACATCGCCTCCAATTCTGGCCTACCCTGATTACAATCATCCATTCCGTCTCTACACAGACGCCAGTTTCCAAGGCCTAGGAGCTGTATTGTCACAAGTGCAAGATAATCGTGAAAGAGTCATCGCTTACGCCAGACGAAGTTTGAGAGGCGCTGAGAAGAATGACAACAATTATAGTTCATTCAA